>JAQISU010000051.1:3850000-4317500 GCA_029339505.1 Unio delphinus
AGAGAGAGAGAGAGAGTTATTGTGTGTATTTGTTCAATGCAACTAGGGATCAGACTCATGCCATATATTGTGTCTCCTGTCAAAAGCAACACATTAAGCTACTTATCAATTAATATTGATTAATGATTTCACATCGTAATATTTGCTTGGATGATCCATGCAGGATTGTACAAATAATAATAATAATAATAATAATAATAATAATAATAATAATAATAATAATAATAATAATAATAATATATCACTTGCAAGTAAACGCTTGTCATGTATTTCATAATCTGAAACAATATAAACTACAATCGGGCCGCTTCTCTCCTACCCTTTAACCACCTGACATTCTCCCCTCCTCTCTGACCGTGACTTAGAGACAATAACCCTAAGTCTGTGACATATATTATTTTGTCTTGACGCTATGACTACATAGTTTTATCACATAAGATATACGTACAGTTAACCTATCGTCCACGCCGTCTTACCCCTACCCCGCAAAAAATTATCTTTAAGTGAGATACCATTAACAACCTATTTAACATGGTAGTGACATAACTACTTACACGTTCTATGAAATTTTTCTTCGAGTGTTACGAAGAGACAGAGAAAGAGATGTACGGATGGGTAGATGGACATACATACAGATAGATGCTTCTTCAATAATCCGATGTTTTTACTATCGTGGAATAATAATAATAATAATAATAATAATAATAATAATAATAATAATAATGCATCCTTCCCTCTGATACGGTACGATTATAAAGAACAACCTTCCATCACTAACCTTACAACGCATCCTTTGAAGTCTGGATTAATAAGAAATTTGACAAATCTAAAAATATATTTCTTGAGAAAACACATTCACTGTTCTAATAATCATTTACTTTAAAGATCAACTGGTGCCACGTGGATACTGAATGTCAAGAATATAATCCATCCTTTAGAGCTTGTTTTGAAACTATACATTTGGCTAATTTATTAAATATTCAAATGTTTAATTGTACGCACCAACATAATGATTCCTGGTAGTGTCAGTACAGAGGAATCATTTCTTCGTATGAAATAATTGTTGGTTCTTTTGACATCGTTGACCTCTGTCTCTTTACTCTCTTAATCTGTCGGTGCTGAAGCATTTCAGTGGATTGATTCCAAATATTGTGTGGTCTTGACAATGGTTTAACGTGCATTGCACTTGTGAATCTGACTGATTTTTGCTGCTGTTGTTGCCTCTGTTGATGTTGACCTGTCTTCGTGTTTTCTGGAAATACGGCTGCTGACTGGGACCGTGGTGTCAGGCCATTTCCAGACGGTTTAAGGGGAGGAAACCCCAGACTAGCTGCTTGTCTGGTCTCTACAGCGGACTGACTCTTTTGGGATTTTATAGGTTTTCTAAGAGACTGAAGCTTGAATGCTCCATCATACGCTATTCTGGTTTTCTCCCGTGGCAGCCTAGGGTAACTAAGATTAACATCACTCGATCTCATTTGCTGCGCACGTTTTATATTTGTTATGTACGTGTTGAGAGGTTCGTTGAATCTTTTCAGTGGTCTCCTGGTTCCTTTCTCCCCAGAATTAATGGATAAGTTGATTGTTTTCATGGCTGGAAGTATCACAGATTCTTGATCTAATGGGGGTGAGAAGCACTCTTCTGATGAGTCCATTTCGGTCGGAGAGTTCTGACAAGAAAACATCTGATAAAAAGACATCGTTTTGCTCCCAAGAAATAGTGGTCGGTCCTTCATAATTTCCTCGCTGAATCTGTAAAATCCGCTTGGTCCAAACGTCGGTGAGCTTGGTGGATCGTTTCTTTTAATATTCACTAATCCATCTGAGCGGGGTAGGTACACATTTATGTACGAATCCACCCTGGCTAGCTCCATTTTTGGACGCAGTCGGAACGCCTCTCAAATTTTTATATCACGTTGGCCGTACGGAATTAATCCTTGTTTAATTCAATATTTATGTCTGATACACTCTTGAAACACTATAACTATAACTATACACAAGATACCTTTCACAAAATATCTTCAAACCAAACGTATGAATTCCATTACCTTCTTTTTGGAATCATTCTGTCGATGCATATAAAATATATACTTCCAGATATGTTCTAGTCAAAATCAGTATATGATTGTTTTTCGTCTGCAGTGTGTTGTTTTCTTCTTCTCTAATCCCCCTAGCAAAAGGTGTTATTTTGTATTTTGACCGATGTCGATTTTGACGAAGATAAATGTTGCCCCCCACTGCAGTGGAGGGATATAACTTGTCATCCACCACTCATCCTGCTCGATGTAAAAGAAATAGCGTCCTTCGTGCCTTTAAAAGCTGCCAAGGAACGTGTTTAGTGTGCCAACCGATAAAACGGCAACTTTAGCTTTGTGTAGACTTCGTGATCTTCATAGCTTTTCATCGGTGTGTATTTATATATATATATATATCGGTTACACTGAATTGGTTAACACAAATAGGCCGGGTATTTATACATGTCGGATCTATGAATACATTTTAAAATTTGTGTTGAGTTGATGACCCTGAAATATTTATTAGATAGACCTACGGAGGTTATTATTCCTAATTGTCTATCCCAAATATGTTTTTATCTCCACGCGAGCCGCAATTTGTTGTCATTCATGAGCTTCAAAACACGGAATAATTAAGTACTGAGGTATAGTTTACAGAGCCATGTGACACTAGACTTCAATATATATCGAGGACATATACACAAAAGGATCTCCGTTAATCCTTACACACCGAGCCATTGATGTTAATGTCAAACAAAATAAAACTGGGATATTGGGGAGATTAGTGATGAATAATTCATATTCTTATCTGGCCAAGAAGTGCGTATAGCCAAAATAGTAAATCCTAAGCCTGTTAAAGGTAGTCAGAACAATAATTTGATAATAACTATAGAAATTCTGAAAGTACTGATAATGGATATTTCGTGTGTGTGTGTAAGTGTGTGTGTGTGTGTGTGTGTGTGTGTGTGTGTGTGTTTAGAGGGGACATTTAATTGTCATTTACCAAGCATTATGTAAACAACAGAAATAGCTACGATGACGATGATGGTGACATGGACGACAACAGTTATGTTGATGACAATGGTGGCGACTGTACTAATGAAATCTTTAATTTGAGAACGTACAGTAATTATTTAACAAAACTTTTGTCTTTTCAATGGTGGTAATTTAAGTTTGTGAGATTTTACCATTTAAAATTAGCAAATCGTACGAATTACTCGTCTTTAATTTGAATTTGCATCATGCATTGAACATCATTATAACTGCAACGACCAACGTCATTTACTCCACCTAGAGCTACTTTCCTTGGCCTTGTAGATTCGCATTGCACACGAAGAGAGAGAGAGAGAGAGAGAGAGAGAGAGAGAGAGAGAGAGAGAGAGAGAGAGAGAGAGAGAGAGAGTAGCTTCGGGGGAGTTGATCTGAATTAATAATAACTATTTATCTGTGTCAGTTTCCATCAAGCGAGAAAGGTATTGTATACTTCGTATGTTATCAAGTCATGAATTCTATTAAATTTCATTTCGATAGATTGAAATTGACATGCACGTGAATGCCAATCAAAACAGTCTCGAATATTTGCTTAGTCAGCAGTCATTAATTAAAAGCTTCAAGGGGAAATCTACAAAAGAATACACAATAAAAATACGCCTACATAAAATTAAAAGTTTTTGAAATTATTTTCTATGCTGGGAAAATCTGCAAATAGGGGATTTAAGCACATTTTATACATAGCACATTTTATTAAATTGAAACGAATTTAGGTATGTGAATTAAGCGACATTTGGTTATAAGTGAATTTTAAGATATATCCAATCGAACATTTAGTAGCAAACAAAGTTTATAGAAGCATGATATTCACATTTTCTTAATTCTGGTGGATATATAAGTAAAAAGCATTTACTCATGATGTTGGTGTTAGCTTAATGTCTTTTAGTGCGTTGTTAATTTTTGTTCGTCAAATGAATGTTGATTCAAACACGCTTTCAAAAAATATTCCACAAACGCTTGAACGTTTATGCCGAGTTTTATTTAGGGTATCCTACTTTACAAATCTTGATCCAATGACCAGTTTTTTATGCAAATGATGCCCCGGTAAGTTCTTCCCCCCCCCCCTCTCTCTCTCTCTCGTACTACATCTATCTACTATATTTGTATATCTGTATGTATGTATATGTGTCTGTTTGTCTGTCCATTCATTCTTTCTCAGTTTGTTTCTAAGATTATTTTTTGTATCTATTCATCTTCACCGTTTCAACATTCAGAAGTATCGTACAACTTACTGGTGGAGAGTGGCTGTGAGATAAACGTACAACAGACATGACCCCAAATCTAATTTTTAAAAAGTTCGGATAAAAAGGATTCAGCTGTATTATCTGTACCATATGTTGACAAATTATATCATTGAAACAGATGCCTTATATATATATATATATATATATATATATATATATATATATATATATATATATATATATATATATATATATATATATATATATATATATATATATATATACATATATATATATATATATATATATATATATATAGAGAGAGAGAGAGAGAGAGAGAGAGAGAGAGAGAGAGAGAGAGAGAGAGAGAGAGAGAGAGAGAGAGAGAGAGAGATTTGGGGTCATGTCTGTCTACCAAGCAGGCAAATATTTTATTGTCCAAAATCCTAACTCTGGTTTGTCCGAATTTTGTTAGTTATTGCCGCAGTACTCTCTTCATAATGAATATGAAATATTTCAAATCGTTATTATTTAATACAAGTTTAAACCATACCGATAATTAATTGAAGGTAGATAATGTAAATAGTTTATAGGCAAACGTATTATAAGAGGTAGAAGTGTCACATGCAGTATGTCTGAATAGCTTTTACAGAATTAAGATAATCAACTAAATTTAGCATGAAAATTTAAACCTTCTTTGCAAATCTTACATCGTTAGGAGGTCTACTCGGCCTGATCGCGTGTCAGTTGACGCATTCTAGGTAGGGCAAGTTGCCATAAATTATGTCGACATATTATTTTCGTGCAGTCATTTGGACTTCTCGAGCAAATCGCTATAATGCAAATGATTGAAACATTTGTTTATTGAGCATACTAAGAAGTTAAATATATAATTACCCCCCTCCATATACCCCCCCCCCCGGCTCGGAGCACATTTTATATTACCGAATAGGCTTTTGATTTGTGTGGGAATAAAGTCCATTTTTAAATTCAAGCTTTGATAGATTATTTAACTTTGATAATTTGGGCATACATTTTCAAGAGGACAATATCAAGGAGAAAAAACCCCGCTGTACCTTAAGGGTAATGCACACTGCAGCATGGGTGGGATATGGCACTATGTGCACATATGACTAAACATTATGGTAACAGTGATGTCAAGTTTTTTCAGTTAAGTATCATGCGACATTTAGCAATGAGTGTGTCAAAGAATACCTTTATAAAAAAAAGATCATACCTTTGTGCCAAATAATTTGTGATGCATTGTACAGCACTGTGGAGTCTGTATGCGGCGAAAACGAAATGCCACTGAAACTTATGAATAATCCATTTAGTGGCAAGAAGTAGATTTTGTATAAAACTTGGAGAAAATGAATCTTATCTCTTTATCCGCAAATACTGTTTGCAAATAAAATGGATTTTAGCCAGTCCTGAAAAAGCTCGACAGTACTTCCTAATATCAGTTAATATGGCCTGTATTAGCAACATGTTTTAATGAAGATATAAAGGTACGAAGGCCTGTATTACCAAAATGTTGTAATGAAGATAGAAAAGTACGAAGGCCTGTATTAACAACATGTTGTAATGAAGATATAATGGTAAGAAGGCCTGTATTAGCAACATGTTGTAATGAAGATAGAAAAGTACGAAGGCCTGTACTAACAACATGTTGTAATGAAGATATAAAGGTACGAAGGCCTGTATTGGTTATAAGCAGCATTTTTTGATGAAGCCAATAATATAATTATCTATGTAGTTTGGGAATAAGGACTCAATGAAGAGATTTCTCGTTGCTTTTGTGAATGCCATTGTCCACATAATTTATAATTTGAAAAACTTTTACAGTTAAATATGTTTAATTTTAATATGTTAATTGCAAGTTAAGTTACAACCTTGATTATAGGTAGATAAACAATTGAAAATGTATTGGCAAAATGAGCAAAACGAATTTCTAGATATATCGAATATGTGGAGAAGTTAAAGAGATAGTCCAACAAAATATGTCCGTATTTCAGGTGTAGTTAAATGATTATATAACAATGGAGGGATGAGCATAACTCGTACAAAATGAATGCAATCATTACAGAAGAAAGCAGCAGCAGAACACCAAATACTAATTTAAACATACTTTAAAAGAAGTTGTATGGCCTTCAAAATATCTGAAAGTGCTAGTGGAAATGGTTTAACAACAACAGCAGCAACAGCAACAACAACAACAACAATAATAATAATAATAATAATAATAATAATAATAATAATAGTAATAATAATGGGGACTTTGTATAGCGCCTAATCTTTAGAAGCTCTAAGCGGTTTACTACCTCTATAATGATAAACAAAAAATGCTGAATATATTTATGGTGGGAAACAATTTTAGGTCTTTAGGTTTGTTCTTGTAGTCGAAAACTTTGAATTTTATGAGCACTCTTGAAAGGGATCACTGTGTTTTTGTGTCTAATTTCAATGGGCAATTCATTCCACGTTGCTAGGTCCTGGTATGCAAAAGAACATGGTCCTTATGACATCGTTTTCATAGTGGGAATAATGAGTATACGATTGTCAGAAGAAGAGCGTAAGTATCTTGCTGGTGTGCATAAATGGATGAGGCCGGATAGGTATGCTGGACTGGAGTCTGTCAGTGAAACGGAGCACAGAGAACACACTTTGTGCCTTGATTCTGGATCGAATGGATAGCCAGTATAGGGTACAGATCAGGGGGAGGTGTGCTCTGATCGTAGTACTCTAAAGATGATTCGCGCAAATGTGTTTTGAACTGTTTGAAGTTTCTTGAGTAGATATTGAGACTAACCAGACAGAATTGAGTTACAATAGTCCAGTCTTGAAAGTACTAATGAACACACAAGTGTTTTAGCGGCATCAACCGAAATATATTTGCGAATGGAACTGATGCGACTCAGCTCCAGATATGAAGATTTGCATATGTTCATGACATGTTTGTGCAATGTGAGGGTACTGTCTTGAGTAACATCAAGGTTTCGTACTGACTGTGTGTAGTTAATGTTGGTGTTGCTGATATTTATTGTTTGAGGTAAAGGATGTGAATGATAAAAAGTTTTAGTTGTGATCAGAATAGACTCAGTTTTATCATCATTTATCTGCAGCTTGTTACACGTCATCCATAATTTCACATCAGAAATGCACCTCTCTACTCCATGGATGGTAGCATCAACTTCAGATGGTTGGCTAGACATATATTTGGGTGTCATCAGTGTACAATTGGTGAGACACTGGGTGATGATCAATTACACTTGAGAGCGGCTGAGTGTATAGAATGAAGTGAACAGGACCATTGTGGAACAACACAACATAGATCAACTGGGTTGGAGTGTATTCCATTTGCAGATACAATTTGTGTCATGTTCACTAAGTAGGACTTGAACCACAGTAAGGTTGTATTCTGAATGCCAATTACATGCTAAAAGTTGGGTTAGAACAACTTTATTTTAAGATTTGTTTATATGAATGGGAGATTAGAAACTGGTCGATATTTCTTTAAATCGTTATTATGGTCAAGTGTTAGTTTCTTCAGCAGAGGCTTTACGAGGGCAGTTTTGAAAAATGTTGGGAATTCCCCGGATGAGAGAGAGAGATTAAAACATAAGTTAGTGAAGGCAATATTGGGTCTAAGCACTCAAACATCAGTGATGTTGGAATGGGATGAAGTTCACAAGACTTTGGTGCACTCTTCATCACGATTGTCCTTATTAATCCATAGAGGCAGGGTCAAATGCTGCTAACGGTTGTCGCTGAAATTCTGTATCGCAACTGTATGGTGACGATGTGTCAATTGAAATTGTGTTGTCAAGCTTATCTCTAATGGTTTTTACCTTGTCACGGAAGAAATCTGCAAACAGGTCCGTAAGGTCTACTGGAGAGAAGGTGGTTGGAAGTGGCGTACATTTGTTCCTTGATATTAGTTTGCTAGTAATTAATAAGAGCTTATTTGCAGCTGAAACTCTCTGTGATCTGTATTGAGATAATGTTGCTAAATGGACTATGTGACGTTTTTCTTAGCGGCTTAATAGATTTGTTTATGAATATGAGTCTGGAGGAAAGCCAAAGCCTCTGTTCTTTACGGCGGTCTATTTTAGCAATGCGAAGCTGGTCCCGAACACTGCTATACCGGAAAGATGGCCTCCATCATTTAACTGCTCGAGAATTGGCTCTTCCGATTTTGTACTATTTTTATGATATTTGTGATTGTTTTCTATCATCGTCTACATTATTGTGCTTCATCATGCATTGGCGGTTCCATTCGTATGTGTTAATTCATCTCCTTGTTTTGGAAACGAGAACAATTAGATTTTTTCTCATCTGTTTTGTCCCACTGTTAAGATGTATTTGATTTTTGAATAAACCACCGTCACGTGATCGCTTACACTACGACGAATCCTCATTAATTGGATTAAATGACTACACCTTGGTTCTAGATACTACATTGTGCTCAAGACTGAACGAATTGGGAATTCATTCATTATTTCTTAAATGTAAACGGAAGCGAAAAATGAAACTTTTTTTCAAAGCCGGCCGGCGTAGAACAGGAAGAAGGATTCCAGTTATCTCCCTTTTGCTCGTAACGGATAAACAACTTAAAAATTCTGGCGTTAATTTTAATAACCTGGATCAAATTCCTCTTAAATCATCAACTGTTGTGTCAACCGTCCCAGAGATACCAATACGTATTGCATTATTCAACGCTCAGTCAGTAGGATCACCGCAAAACCGCGCACAGAAATTGTTAATTTTATCAACGACCATGATATTGACGTCTTTTTCCTGACAGAGACTGGGTTACATTCGTAAGGTGATGAATGTAAGTGTGCGGATTTAACACCCAGCGATTACTCCATCAAATCGTTCCCCCGCAACTCTCGCGGATGCGAAATTGCTGTAATTACAAAGAATTCCATGATCAAATGCCTCAAGTACAACACAACCTTTATCTTCTGCCACACATCATTTGAACTAGTCCAAACAACGCTCACACTCGAACAAAGGTCAGTCCATTTTTCTGTCTCTAAAGTCCTCCTCCTAGTAGAAAAAAACAAGCTGACTGAATCTCTCTTTTTGGAGCAGTTTCCAAATCTTCTATAGTATGGAAATTCGATAGGTGGCAACCTAATTATTCTTGGAGATTTAAACTTTCACTTTGACTGTCCTGGTAAACCAAACACGTCAAAACTCCTAGATTCCATTCATGTTTTCAATCTTAAACAGTCAGTTAACCATCCTAACCGTTAGCAGCATTTGAACCTGTTTCTATAGATTTAGTACGGACTATCGTGATGAAAAGTCCACCAAAGTCTTGTGAACTTGATCCAAGTCCGACATCACTGCTGCTTGAGTGCTTAGACCCAATATTGCCTTCACTAACTGATGTTATTAATATCTCTCTCATCAGGGGAATTCCCATCATTTTTCAAAACTGCCATCGTAAAGCCACTGCTGAAGAAACCAACACTGGACCATAACGATTTAAAGAACTACCGCCCAGTTTCTAATCTCCCTTTCATATCCAAAATCTTAGAAAAGGTTGTTCTAACTCAACTTGTATCTCATTTGAATTCAAACAGTCTTTTTAGCAATGTACAGTCTGCATATCGCCCTTGCCACAGTACGGAAACTATTCTTCTGAAAGTATTTAGTGACATTCTCTCTCCTTTGGATAGTGGAAAGATTATAGTCCTCACTCTCCTGGATTTATCTGCAGCATTTGACACAATAGACCTTGATATATTACTTCACATTCTCCAGCATGTATTTGACATTCAGAATATAGCCTTACAGTGGTTCAAGTCCTACTTAGTCAACAGGACACAAATTATATCTGCGAATGGAATACACTCCAGCCCAGTTGACGTATGTTGTGGTGTTCCATAGGGATCTGTTTTTGGACCTGTTCTCTTCATTCTGTACACTCAGCCGCTCTCAAGTGTCATAGATCATCACCCAGTGTCGCACCAATTGTACGCTGATGTCATCCAAATATACAAGTCTAGCCACCCAACTGAAGTTGATGCTACCATCCATGGAGTAAAGAAGTGCATTTCTGATGTGAAATCATGAATGACATGTATAAAGTTGCAGATGAATGATGATAAAACTGAGGCTATTCTGATCACAACACAAAGACTTTCTCATTCACATCATTTACCTCAGACAATAAATATCAGCAACACCAACATTAAATTCTCACAGTCAGTACGGAATCTAGGCGTTACTCTAGACAGTGCTCTCACGTTGCACCAACATGTCATGAACATGTTCCCATCATGAGCAGGGATGCATATCTTGAATTGAGACGCATCAGTTCCATTCGTAAATATCTTTCAGTTGATGCCACAAAACCACTTGTGTGTTGATTAGTACTTTCAAGACTGGACTATTGTAACTTAATTCTGTCTGGTTCATCACAATATTTACTCCAGAAACGTCAAAAAGTTCAAAACACAGCTGCACGGATCATCTTTAGAGTACCTCGATCAGAGCACACCTCACCACTGCTATGCACCCTACATTGGCTGTCAATTCGATACAGAATCAAACACAAAATTTGTTCTCTGTGCTATGTTGCAATGACAGACTCCAGTCGAACATACCTATCCAGCCTCACCCATGTGTATACACCAGCTTTATCCTTACGCTCTTCTTCTGATAATCGTATACTCATTGTTCCCAAGGTGAAAACAAAGTCATATGGACAACGTTCGTTTGCACACCAGGGACCGGCGACATTGAAATTAGACACAAAGACACAGTGGTCCCAAGAGTGCTTTCAAGACTCACCTGTTTCAACTTCAGGGACAAACTTAGCGACCTAATCATGTTTTGTATCTTATATGTTTTCAGCATGTTTATATGTTTTCCAATTTCATTGTTTTTGTCATTTGTTGTTCTGTAGTGTAGGTAGTCATATCATTATTAATGGTTTAAAGCGCTTAGAGCTTCGAAAGATTAGGCGCTATACAAAGTCCTCATTATTATTATTATACCACGGAGATCACTTTTTAATTGATGCTCTGCACTTGGTGGCTGGGGCATGTTTTTCAAGCAATGAAAGCGGCAGTTATCGATTTGTTATGCTGTCGGAGGTTAGAAAATTGATAGGCTTTCTTGGATGTCAGGCATTAATTTGGTTCTATTTATCATACTAATGATTCTCTTAGTAGCAAATAAAGGCGGAGGGTTATGGACTGATCCGTCGAGATGGCAGCTGGTGCAGAGGTGATCTAATGCAAGTTCGTGTGATACAAGGGTGGATTGCAGAATATTAACATCAGGTCTATGAATATTCTAGTCTAAAATGTGAAAATGTTTATGGGTGGGTTGGTTAACTGACCGTTTAAGGTGGAAAACAGGAATATAATCTATGAGTTTTGACGTGTATGGGTTTCCCAGACAGTCAAAGTGAAAATTGAAATCTCTAAGAATAATTAGGTTGCCACTTATCGCGTTTACATACTTCAGAAGATTCGGAAACTGCTCCAAAAAGAGAGATTCAGTCAGCTTGTTTTGGCTACTAGGAGGAGGGTGGTAGAGGCAGAAAAAATGGAATGACCTTTGGTCCAGTGTGCATGTTGTTTGGACTAGTTCAAATGATTGTGGCAGACATTGAAGGTTGTCTTGTACTCAAGACATTTTTTAAAATCATGAAATTCTTTGTGATGACTGCAATTCTACCTCTGCGGCTCATCGCCTGATGTAATATGTTATTTCATTCCAGTATTTGATCAATCCCATCCCGAATAGCAGTGATCTATATATGCACTGGTAAAACAGCAGATATGCGTTATCCAGTGAAACATGCCCCCAACAGACACCCCCAAAATGGCAAAACTCCATTTGAAGAAGATTCAGAAGATCACATAAGATTGCCGAATCGATTAATATTGCAAACTGTAACATTCAGGAGGTTGTAAATAACATTAATTAGTTGCTGATATCTCATTTTTCTTTCATATATTTTCCTTGCAAAATTTTCTCACACCATAAGCAACTACTCCTACAATAATAAGTATTGAAACAATTTTGGTTATAAACTCGAATATATTATAAACCATTAGTTTTAGTGGTTTGTTTTAACTTAATTTAGTATTAGCTATCATATGATATCTCTAACGTATGCCATTTTATAAAATCTCTACATTAACACACCTTTGAACAGGAGCGGACACTGTCCTCTAGGGCGCAGACTGGTGAAGTACGTTTCTAATCTGATATAAACTAACGGATAAAAACAGATGAGGAGCCGGATCTGGCCCGTGGGCCGTATTTTGACCATTCATACCTTTAAAGGTGTACTCAATTAAAATGAAATCATTTAATGCAAAACTCTTCACGTATTAACTGACTTGCAAAGTTTTGGTTAACACAAGCGTGAAAGTTGTGCTGGTTGCCTTGTCAAAATCCATCTTCCACGTTGTTTTGTCGTAAAAGAAAATAACTTCACTGTTATAAATTATTAGCTACATAATTCATTCTGGAGCAAAAACATTTCAGTTTTCTCATAGAGCTCTTTTTCTATATACCCAACGCATATCTCTTGAAGTCGTAAGCAGTCGTCGCTTACAATGTACCTATACATAAAAACCATAAACGTTATGTCTGCGGTCCGATGTTGAACTCTTCTATAAAAAAAACACTTATCACCTCTGTCGAGGTTCGAATCAGAGACATATCAATCGTCATTGCAGACTAACCCATGAACAATTATGTATTAATGTATTAATCGGTAACATGCTATCATATGATATTTTATTACCAATTCTGACGCCTGTATTGTCTGGCCATTTTTGTAATCTATCAAATAGGTCAGTCTAAAGGGTTATTTAAAAATATTTTACAAATGGGAGAGTTCTAATTTGAATTGTTCGATGTATCAATTTACTTATTTCATACATTATGTAGTCATGTTAAATTACATTACGGTCCAGAATTTCGGATAGGTATCCTACTCGCATAACGTTGCAATTTGTTGGGATTGGAGGAAAAGATGTGGTGGCTCAGGATTAATTACATATAGCGCTGATGACGCACATATATTATACAATGCTTGCTTCATAAAGCTGCAGTTGGCATAATCGATTGGAGCTGTTAAAGAAATTTTAAACTTATGATAATAATACTGATATAGCTACACAGATCAAAAAGTCTTCCAAGTCGGCCTACAAAATGCACTGAATTGATTAATACCTCGAGCAGAAATGTAAAGCATACACACATGTGCTGTAAAATTAGACATCGTAGTTTCGTTTTTTCAAGGACGTATAAAAGGACTGCCACCAGAAACATCCATATCAATATCAGTAATAACTCATCTTGAAAGATAAAAAAATAGTAAAAATAGTAAAGAAAATAATTGCTGAGAGACTCTGAAGCCACAATCGTTATCAATTGTAAACTGTTGCGATTATAATCCAATTTAATTTAAAATTTAACTAAGTATTTAGCTGCACAGGACTATGATAAAAAGCAAACAAGCTTAAAAAAATTAATAACAGTTGGACTATTTTGAAAAAAGTCAAAATTCAAAACGTTTCATTTCTGTTTTGTCAGCCAACTTATTGCATTAGACTCTACCAATACTCCCCAATCCATGGCTTATGGATTCATACCAACCAAGAAGACAACGTACAATACAATCCTTCATTTCAGTAAACCCTTTAAACTACTACTAACTCAAACCACTACTACTGATAACAACAACTCGTCTCAAGTGCATTCAACATTGCTACGAAACAGTGATCTAGAACGATCGATTGTTATGGGTGTGACATCAGTCCATTTAAACTGTACCTGTCATGATGGGTGGGACACTGGTCCATTTAAATTGTACCTGTCATGATGGGTGGGACACTGGTCCATTTAAACTGTACCTGTCATGATGGGTGGGACACTGGTCCATTTAAACTGTACCTGTCATGATGGGTGGGACACTGGTCCATTTAAACTGTACCTGTCATGATGGGTGAGAAAACAGTCCATTTAAATTTTACTTGCCATGATGTGTGCGACACCAATCCATTTAAATTGTGCCTATCATGATGGGTGGGATACGGGTCCATTTAAATTGTACCTGTCGTGATGGGTCCAGTCCATTTCTAATTTTCCTGTGCCATCTGAAGCCTGGTATTACTCTTTCTTTTGTTTTCTCTTTAGCAATACCGAATGATACATCACGATAGCCGATCAAGGCATGCCCGACAATACCGAATGATACATCACGATAGCCGATCAAGGCATGCCCGACAATACCGAATGATACATCACGATAGCCGACCCAGGCTTGCCCGATTGTAGCTTTTGTAATAAAACCAAATTATTGCTCCAAGGAAAGTATAATACGCAATCTCCATCATTTGTATGATAAAACAGAGTGAAGCGTGCTTGAATGTTAAGCAATAAATAGTACTTTATTTTGTAGTAAGGAAAATTTGGTTTAATAGCTTTAAACCAATATCATGTTTTATTCCGCTCAAGCCATCTAAAGACGAAATAAATGTTTGCTTACTAATTGCAAACCAAAACAGACTGTCTTTTTGGGTTCCGGGAGTGTCTAACGTACCACGTGTCATGCAAAAGAGGACACGATTAATGACAACGAGGAGAACACTACAACTAATACGAAGTTCCTAAAACAATTATCGACAAGTAAGAGTTGAACGTTTTATTCGCCGTATTTAGTCAACGTACCTTGACGACTTTTCTTATTTTTAATTCATTTTGTCACTTGCAGGTAAAAAAGATAGCAGCTTACACATCATCTTGTGAGTGTGAACCTTTTCTAATCTTTAAAAAAAAATCGACCTTACATGGATTACGAAATATTCAAAAGGCTATAAATTAGAAGAAAGAGCATTCTTAAAATCCATCAAGCTTCCAGACTGAGTGTTTGTACAACGTCAGTCACCTCCGTAAACCACTCGACAATCATTTAACAGATTGTTAACAGACACTTCATATAGAAATAAATCAAATACAGTTGGAAAAAGAAACATCTGCTTCATCACGATGATATCTTTGAAAACCTCTTGATTAATAATAAGCCAATCATTATGAACAATCAAACTCGCAGTAATTGGAGATGGAGAATACAATCCTAAGCATTGTACCGCAGCCTTCCGCAGGCACCTGGCTGAATATTACTATTATTACGGAAATCTTGGTCACGTTCTGAATTATGCTCGACAAAATATAAGTATTAGGATACCATTTACAACTATTTCCACAATTTCAGTATATGAAAGTTCTCTACTGAGTCAATGCTTGAAGAAAGATTTTTGGGATACATCGACCAAAAATCTGCACCTCAGTCGAGTCACCGAAATGAATGTTGATGTACAGAATGATGTTAAAATGACGTCATTTGGCAAATAAAAGTTTACATTTATGCAATATTTTATTTTCAATGTTTTATCCGACCAATGGCAGAAAGACACAAACGTCTTTCCATTTATATTATGAATGACCCTTCCGCAAAATTCGCATTGGTATTAAAATGTATTGTAACAAATGTGTACTACATTTGTAGTAGATCTTCAGAAAACATGCAGTATTCAGAAAAGAGCATTAAATGCGATATACCACAGAGAAGTGTTAAATAAATGCAAAACAAATACAATTTGGCGACCAAGAATTTGCCGAAGAAGGTTCACACGTTAAACTCTCCTATGATTCTCAGATGGGTCTGTTTAAAATATCACATGCTGCAGATATAATTAAGATAAGCGTGTTAATTTCAGAAACGCTGGTGTCTCAAACGAAGCATATGTTGATTCAACTCGGTAGAGCACCTAAATATCTGGTAGTTGCATAGACACGTACAACAATTTCAAAAAAGGTAAATTTTCTTAGGTTTCATTTATATTTGTAAATACTGCCATCACTGTTTACAGAGACCGAAGAGCCCAATAAACGTAACAGTAGCAGTGAATATGAGAAACATGGGCCAGAAAAAAGAAAGCCGGAATAAGTCAGATAGTAAACGTTTTGGCTATCCAAAAACATAACATAAATAACAGCAGAAAGCTACTTTGCATGAAGTCAGTATATTTCATGGACGTAATATACATATTTCAAAGGTTAATATTAAAACAATAATGTACAAGAGAATGTACGTTTAGTTTACCTGTTTTGTACGGAATAGAGCTGGTTTCAAAGCTGGTTGTGTTTCAGAGAAACATTCAAGAAAAAGTGATGATTTGACAAATTTAAACACGAATCAAAGTATATTGGTAGTTTAGACAGTGTACATTTAATTAAAATAGCATTGAGAAAAAATCACACTAATTAACCTTGGCAACCAAATGGTCAAGCTAGTACAGTAAGAAGGAACAAATGATATGGGTAAATACACATTTTTACATACAGCTAAATTTACTGTAAACCTTAATCAATCATTCGCCAACATTTCGACACAAACTGAGGTGGGAAATAAAGATTTAAAATAACACGCTTATTCCGTGTATGACGAATTTGTTGTAAAATCAGCCATATGAATGGCAAAAGTTGAGAGAAAAAATCTGAAACTATTGTGCTTGAACGGGTTGAATTAAGAGTTGCAAATTACTGAGCATAATATTAAGACATCTTTAAATAAAGGCTGAATGTGTTATTGCTTACATGTATATTAATTAATCATGAAAATGAATAAAAGTTGGAGAAGATAAAATTAAATGAGCAGAATTGAAAGTATGGTTAACCGAGCAATCATCTTACATATATTACTTTGAATAACATTAACTGCTTTCCGATTTACTCAAAGAATATTGCTGCAGTTGAACGGTTTAACTTAATCTTGTGTGACGACCATGTAGTCCTAAACTAAGTAGAAGGAGAAAGCAAAAACCAAACCTCTAAGTTCTAACCAGCTATATATGCCGGGATGGAGCCAAGAAGTGTCAACAACAAAACGTTTTGTCAAATTTAACAAATAATACACTAATACAAAGTGAAAAACTAAAACAACCTTACAATACTGTGAATGAAATCCCAAAAAGTTGTAAGTCATAGTACAAGTCGAAAATTAATGAGCATTCCATATGAGTTCAAGTGGTGTTCAATCATTATGTCCATAGGGTTTGAGACGGAGGAAACCTACTGTGTAATAGATGTTTAACGATATGCCTGTGTCCATAATATGCAGGTTAAAAACGACTTTATACTTTTATAGAACATTGCCAATGTCTTCTTCTATCATCTCAAAAGAAGTATCTCCAGACTTTGCTCTCGCCTGATTTCATGTTACTATACATTATTTGCATGTCATCTGAACCAAAGAAGAATTCTCTTATAGACAGTCGGGATAAATAGCTGTATTGGAATTCTTATGAATTCAGTTATACAATTTTGGGATTAAATGAGTGATGTCTTCTGTGCATGCGATCATCAGGATTGACTTCCGAAAAGATGGCCGCCATCGCTTAACTGCTCGAGATAGGCTCTTCCGATTTTGTGCTATATTTATGATATTTGTGCTTGTTCTCTATCATCGTCTAGATTATTGTGTTTCATCATGCATTGTCTATTCCGATTGTATGTGTTAATTCATCTCCTTGTTTTGGAAACGAGAACAATTAGAATTTTTCTCAGCTGTTTTGTCCCACTGTTAAGACGTATTGGAATTGCTGTAATTACAAAAATTCCATGATCAAATGCCTTAAGTACAACACAACCTTCAATTTCTGCCACACATCGTTTGAACTAGTCCAAAACAACGCTCACACTGGAACAAAGGTCAGTCCATTTTTTCTGACTCTACCGTCCTCCTCCTAGTAGAAAAAATACAAGCTGACTGAATCCCTCTTTTTGGAGCATTTTCCAAATCTTCTAGAGTATGGAAATTTGATAGGTGGCAACCTAATTATTCTTGGAGATTTCAACTTTCACTTTGACTGTCCTGGTAAGCCATACACGTCAAAACTCCTAGATTCCATTCATGTTTTCAATCTTAAACAGTCAGTTAACCAACCTACCCATCAACTTGGTCACATTTTAGACTGGTTTCTTTATAGACCTGATGATAATATTCTGCAATCCACCCTTGTATCCCACGAACTTGCATTGGATCACCTCTGCATTGTATGCCATCTCGACGTATCAGTCCCTAACCCTCCACCTATATTTGCTACTAAGAGAAACCTCCGTATGATAAATAGAACCAAATTCATGCATGACATCCAAGAAAACCTAACAACTTTCTTACATCCAACAGCGGAACAACTTGATAACTGCCTGCGTTCATTGCTTGAAAAACATGCCCCAGCCACCAAATGCAGAGTATAAATAAAAAAAGTGTTCTTCATGGTATAGCAGTGTTAGGGACCAGCTTCGCACTGCTAAAAGACATCGCCGAAAAGCAGAGAGGCTTTGGATTTCCACCAGACTCACTATTCATAAAAAAATCTACGAAGCCGCTGAAAAGAACGTCACAAACATAGTCCATTTAGCCTAATCATCCCAATACAGTACTAAGATCACGGAGAGTTCCAGCTGCAAAGAGCTCTTCGAGATAACTAACAAACTAACGTCAAGGATCAAATGTACACCACTTCCAACAACCTTCTCTCCATTCGACCTACCAGACCAATTTGCAAATTTCTTCGATGAGAAAGTACAAACCATTAGAGATTCGTTTGACAGCACAATTTCAACTGATTCGTCACCATACAGTTATAATGCAGAAATTCAGCGACAACCGTTATGAGCATTTGAACCTGTTTCTATAGATTTAGTACGGACAATCGTGATGAAAAGTACACCAAAGTCTTGTAAACTTTAACACAATAGACCATTATATATTACTTCACCGTCTGCAGCATGTATTTGGCATTCAGAATAGGGTCTTATAGTGCTTCAAGTCCTACTTAGTCAACAGGACACAAATTATATCTGCAAATGGAATACACTCCAGCCCAGTTGACGTATGTTGTGGTGTTCCACAGGGATTTGTTCTTGGACCTGTTCTCTTCATTCTATATATTCAGCTGCTCTCAGGTGTCATAGATCATCACCCAGTGTCGCACCAATTCTATGCTGATGATACCCAAATATACAAGTCTAGCCACCCAACTGAAGCTGATGCTACCATCCATGGAATAGAGAAGTGCATTTCTGATGTTAAATCATGGTTGACATGTAACAAGCTGTAGATGAATGATGATAAAACTGAGGCTATTCTGATCACAACACAAAGACTTTCTCATTCACATCATTTACCTCAGACAATAAATATCAGCAGCACCAACATCAAATTCTCACAGCCAGTACGGAACCTAGGCGTTATTCTAGACAGTGCTCTCACATTGCACCAACATGAACATATGCAAGGCTGTATATCTTGAATTGAGACGCATCAGTTCCATTCGTAAATATATTTCAGTTGATGCCACTAAAACAATTGTGTGTTCATTAGTACTTTCAAGACTGGACTATTGTAACTCAATTCTGTCTGGTTCATCACAATATTTACTCCAGAAACTTCAAAAAGTTCAAAACACAGCTGCATGGATCATCTTTAGAGTACCTCGATCAGAGCACACCTCACCAGTCCAACATACCTATCCAGCCTCACCTATGTGTATACACCAGCTATATCCTTACGCTCTTCTTCTGATAATCGTATTCTCATTGTTCCCAAGGTGAAAACAAAGTCATGTGGACAACGTTCGTTTGCACACCAGGGACCGGCGACGTGGAACGAATTGCCCATTGAAATTAGACACAAAGATACAGTGGTCCATTTTAAGAGTGCTCTTAAGACTCACCTGTTTCGACTGCAGGGACAAACTTAGCGACCTAATCATGTTTTGTATCTTATATGTTTTCAGCATGTTTTTATGTTTTCCAATATCATTGTTTTTGTCATTTGTTGTTCTGTAGTGTAGTCATATCAATTTTGATGGTGTAAAGCGCTTAGAGCTTCGAAAGATTAGGCGCTATACAAAGTCCTCATTATTATTATTATTATTATTATTATTATTATTATTATTATTATTATTATTATTATTATTATTATCATCATTATTATTATTATTATTATTATTAT
The DNA here is from genome assembly GCA_029339505.1 of Unio delphinus. Taxonomy (NCBI): domain Eukaryota; kingdom Metazoa; phylum Mollusca; class Bivalvia; order Unionida; family Unionidae; genus Unio; species Unio delphinus. The sequence continues at coordinate 3,870,316 of JAQISU010000051.1, forward strand.
TATTATTATCATTATTATTATTATTATTATTATTATTATTATTATTATTATTATTATTATTATTATTATTATTATTAACTTTCGAACTTATTCTGATTACTCGGAACTGTTGAAATTGATAGAACGTTTAGGTTGTCGGGAATTCATTCACGAAAGGTATTTTTAATCCGTTCACTTTGCATTTTAGGTAAATAGATAATATTTTCAAATGTACAAAACTAGCTTATTTTGGCGCTTTTTTGTTATGTAGCTAAACAAAACTAGACTCATAACAGTGTTAGATACGAAACTAATTGTGCATATTTTTACTTTAAATCAAATACAAGTTTTCTTCCAATCCGTTTTATCTGGGTTGGGATGAGGGTGTGTTTGATATATTTAATTGGTGACTGCTTTCGAAACTCTTTAATTTTTATATATCAGTATAATAGGTATGGATGTTATTCTGAACTGACAACTTCTGTGACATTTACATCAACCATTGAATATTTTCATCTGGTGTCGTGAATAATCTGAAAGCATTTTCAAGCTCTTCATTTCGGATAGTTCACTTCACAGTCTACTTATCACTTCACTTTTAATTTTGAAATTGTTATGAGTTATTAAATTTTTTTTAAACAGCAGATACCTCTTTTGATTGGTTTCATACGAACTATTAAAATGTATTTTAAAACTTAAAAAAATGTAACATTTGTGTATATTAGTACAAATCATATAAAACATTATAATATAAGATTAATAATGTATTAGAACTATTTAAGATATCTTAATCAAATGCAGAGATCAAAAACAGTTGCGAAATATTTAGCTACATATGGTATTAGCAACGACCGGCAGACAGCGGAATACATAATTCCAGACAGAACTTCTCCAGTAATACAAAGTTACTGTATCATCAATTATTAGTTGGAATATAACACTCCCGCAACTACAAGTTTCTCTATAAACTAGGTTATACTGACACACTATATAATATGCCGATAATTCAACCACTCCCCCGTGATACTAGTGTATTGTCCTTATCGTCCATCAGTATCAAGACATATTTTGGGGGTTGATTTATCGGACTAACAATATAATAGCTGTTGTCATTAGGTAATTGAGTGGAAAGTGACCAAAATGAGGTGTGTCTGTGAGAGATGACATCGTTTTTTTTGCGAAGAATTTCGACAGTTTTCGCCATACGTTACTTTAAATGTGTGATCTTGCTTAATCACTTCAATTGCTTGGCATGTGAAACAATTTTTCTAAATATACTGGGTACGTTGCAGTTGTCCGTGGCTTTTAATAGGAAGCAATTTCAACTAAATTTGCTTGGCACCAAGCTGATGATATACTCACACCGACTTAACGGATTCAGCCCAATTACGCTTGAACGATAGGAAGCAAATAATGTAAAATGCAAGCCATATTTGAGAGAAAATTAAGCAAATATACTAAAATTGAATACTTTATTCTTAATTTTTAAATTCCTTAATGATTTCCTAAATTTGTGAACAAAATTGAGAGAGAGAGAGAGAGGGGGGGGGGAGGAAACAACGTATCCCAACCCAAAGAATGTGGGGTCGGGAACACGTGAATGGGTTATATATATATATATATATATATATATATATATATATATATATATATATATATATATATATATAATGTTCAACAAAGAAAAAAAACACTTGTAAAACCATAAGCAACATACAGAGATTATCTCCCTTGGAGGTAATTTCTGTGTTGTGTAGAAAAAAAAGGAAATTAATGTTCGCTAATTATCTTTATCGATAGATCAGTGAAATAAATTCTTAGTTATTTACAATAAATAATTGTATGATCCATCTATGTTTAAATGTGTGGTCATGTAAATTTGAAAATATGATTTTTAATAGTTTTCATTCCTTACATGACGATACACAAACATACGACTACTTTGTTTAATCTAGTTTGACAGAGACACACTTCTCCAATTTATAACTGCAATAAACACTGTCTTAATTGCGCTGGAGTGAGGTCTAGATGGGTGTTATCATCAAAACTCTTAAAGACAATTCTCCCAATGTTACAATATTATATGTATTCCGTAGCCTTAAATTTCTGTACGATATATGGCTAGTGACTGCTTAATGCCTCTCAGGGCCCTAAGCACTGCAAATATTATGATTCCCCATCCAATCTTATTGAAAGCTAGAAAGGTAGAAAAATACCAGTGCTGCCAGTATTCCAATTCAAAATACTCCCACATGCAGATCAAAATAGTCATATATAATTCATTTAGTTTTATCAGCTATCAGCAACAATTAATTTGAATATTTTATGGTGTCCCTGTGGGGTTGGTGTACTAAGCACTGCTCGTGCTGTGTGTTCTTAATGAGTAATACGGCACTACATATGGCGATGGTATATGTTGTTTCACATGACGTTACAAATCGTGTGTACTTCCATTTCCGCCATTTTGAGTCCATATCCCCCATAACCGGCACCCAATAACATTGTTCTAACCGCATAATTTACGAAGGCACGTTTTATTTTGTGAGTAAGAATATAATAATACATCATATTCTGTTGTGCATGTCGACCGCACGAGATCGAATGCGTGACTTTTCTTCGTGTTTTCTTTAAAATATTTAAATTTCAATCGTCTTTGTTATTCTTTCATAAACAAATAGATCGATCAATAAACAAACGCATAAACAACTGGATACACAACCAAGTATAAACATGTATTGATTTTCAATTTTCATGAGCTTAAGTCAATAATGTGGTTATTGTTCAAGCTAAAAAGCTAATTGTTAATATACAATATCATTTTTATAAAAGCATTTCAGGAATACATCGTTTTAACAAAGTCATGTTCCTACACTAAAGATGACACTTCTTTGACCGCTTTTTGCTTTCATTCATCATAATGCTACGTCCACCATATCCACCACAAACACAATTTTGACCATACTAATTAAAATGATTGTTCAAATAATCACTGGCACAAACACATGTTGTCGCGAAAATTATTTGCACATAAAAGTTCTAGCATAAAATACAAACGCTAAGAAATTTTAATTTGTGACTGATATTGTATTCAGAAAATCATTATCTGGAAATACTCTTTCAAGATGACAAGCTTAGAGATAGGATACGGATGACTTTTTAAAAAAAATGTGAATATTGTATGTTTGTAAAACAAAAGAAGTGCATTTCTATCAGATATAAATAAACACGATTACGGTTCAGCTTTCCTATTCTGTCTTTCGATATAAGCAAGGGAACTTCCAGCTTTATTGTGTGTGCTAAAGGGCACATACTTTCAGGTACAATCTATGTTTCTTGTCGAAAAAGTCAATATCCTTATTGATAGTTAAATCAGATTATTATCTTGAATATACATGATGACTAATGTTGACAAGGGTTTGTTAGGAACTCAAAATGGCGAAGATGCGCGCGTTAATCGTGACGTCTGTGAAAACAACCCATTGGGTCTGAGAACTTAGTGACGATCTTACACCTGACTGCTTTCAAGAGGAACTCCATATTCTAGCTGTAACAATATCCAGAAAAATGAAAAGTCTTGAAATAAAATCAATTGCTCAGATCGATATTAAATATTTGCATAAAAACTCCTTAATAAGCAACTTTCTTGCGGATTTGATTACTTGATGTGCTCCAATCAAACTGCAGTATATCCTTGATTTACAACACTCTCAACTGAAACGCGTGCAATTGTATGATGATTTTATGTTGCTAGGGGTCATAAATTAATGGGAAGGTCATTATCGGAGCATATCACCTACAAATGGAACAGTGGTAATATACGACAGACTATGAACTTCCAGCATTGCCGTTTCTGCATATGTTATTTTACAATTTGGCCATCTTTTTAACTATCAGAAAGGGAAAGAGAAATGGAGATTAAACCTTCTTGATGGAGTCGTACATATTAACCTAATGACACGTGATCAATTAATTCGAGTGCTTGATGATGCGATCCGCATCTAGAAATATTAGAATATTAAACCAAGGAAATGTTGACAGTTACCTAGCAGAAAGTGATTGCCAAACAGACAAAAAGACGGAACCTTTCCGATGTATTTTTGGAAACATTACATTTGATTGAATTGGAACTAATATGGAGGTATGTATTCGACATTCTTTGAATGGTATGTAGTAAGCGTTACAGACAATATATACGCATAAAGACATAAAGTTGTATTTACATTTTAACTATAATTGATTTTTATTACAAAAGAAAAACATAGTTTCGCTCCTTCTCCCCGCTTTTCACACCATATAAGTGATTACTAGTCTGTGACACTAGTACTTTACAGGTGTTAAGGATAATATGGAATGGTGAAGAAAATGAAATTTGTCACGAGTGTGTAAAAATAATCTTGTCATTAAATCGAAAGTTAAGCCAGTTTATGTAGCACACAGGCTGTTGCAACTTTGCAGACATCGAGATATGTTTAGCATTGATTGAGAAGAGAGGCCGAAGTCTTATCCCCCCCCGTATTTTATATTGTAAACAGAGTGAAGGCAAAATAAGTCTAAACTAGACTGATAATGATAGAATAATTGATACAATATGATGAACATCATATCAACTTATCTATATTTGTGTATAGACAAGGAAGCCACATTTAAACCAGTTGTCTATATCTACATGTAAGCAAGCTGTCTATATCTGCATGTAAACAAGCAGGCCACATGTAATCCAGTTATCTATATCTGCATGTAAACAAGCAGGCCACATGTAATCCAGTTATCTATATTTGCATGTAAGCAAACAGGTCACATGTTATCCAGTTGTCTATAACTGCAGGTAAACAAGCAGGCCACATGTAATCCAGTTGTCTATATCTGCAGGTAAACAAGCAGGCCACATGTAATCCAGTTGTCTATATATGCAAGTAAGCAAGCATGTCACATTTTATTTACCTGCCTAATAAGTTTTTTTCTTATTATACAAACAAGAATGTTGTGGCAAAAGACTAAACCCAAGAATTTTTTTTAAAAATCTCTCTTGAAAATGGAATAGATCAATATATAAGATAAATATACCGATAACAATGCCTATTTGTTTCGAACTTAAAAGCTCAATTGTTTTGGCTTAAAAGTTCGTGTGTTTTGGCTTAAAAACACACATGTTTTGTCTTAACAGCTCAAATATTTTGGCTTAAAGGATCAAAAAGTTTTGGTAAATGAAGCTAATATAGTATTTGTATAAAGAGATAAAAGCTATATAAAATAAATACTGAAAAATTAAATTGGAATGGCTTGCCATTAATCTACCCATTTAATCTAACCATTTAATCTACATTATTATACCAATGAATCAGTTAAATTGTATTCGTACCTCAAGTGAATTTCCATTTTGCTTGATCAATTGTGCTTGGGTTTTTTTCAGACAATAGTTTACGAATCTGTAAAACAAATATGGGACAATTGCTAATATGGCCTACAATCAAGTAATGTACATAGTGACACAAATATGTATATCATGTTGTATTTATCGTAGTAAGTTTTACTTAATCGTGCTTATAAGTGCTGTTTTAATGAAAGTCCTAGTAAAAGTATGTATGTATGTATGTATGTATGTATGTATGTATGTATGTATGTATGTATGTATGTATGTATGTATGTATGTATGTATGTATGTATGTATGTATGTATGCATGCATGCATGCATGCATGCATGCATGTATGTATGCATGCATGCATGCATGCATGCATGCATGTATGTATGTATGTATGTGGTGTTCGGGGTGCTCTGGGAGGGGTAGTACCTCTGGTGGGTGGCATGTCGTGCTCCTTCGGGAGTAGCCTGCCCATCTTTGGTCCTCACCAGGCGCTCAGCCCTCACCTGTGGCTCCAAGCAGCTGTAGCATGCACAGCGGCCACACCACGGGCAACGGCTTCGACTGGCCGGCTAAACCAGGTGGAGGGTAGCCGACGGGCCTTAAACCCTCGGTGACTTAGGAGCTTGCCTATCCTTGCATGTAAAGCCAGATTCGGCAGAGTGGGCGGAAGAGATCAACTGGGTGATCCAACGGCCACAAAGGCGAATCTGCAAACGCTTTGTGGAGAGAGTAGGGTATGACAAGGCACGGAAGACGTCATAGCCATCCAATGCAGCCGAAGTAGTCCCCAGCCGTGACGAATCTTCGTATCACTGAGTTCTAACTACCAAGGCCGAGAAAGTGAGACTGTCTCTGTGCAAAGGCTGTTTCACTTTAATTTCCTTCACGCACAGGTTATGTTGTGCACCTATCATTCATCCTTACCATCACACTCATTGTTTCTTACCTACACCTACCAAAGTCCTACGGCGATGGGCGACTGGCGACGCAACAGGTGGAGATGACCACTGGGAGTTGTAGTCAGAGACCTGCACGTAGGCGGCCCTTGGACAAGTGGTCGCTCTGCTCTGTACCCAAGGCAGCAGAACAGTTCGGCAGCATCCAGGGGTGACTGAGCAGACCTTTTCAGGACGGCGCTGCTCACCCTGAATAGGGAGAGGCCTAGAAAAGGTGGCCTAAAAGAGCTTGCCTTGTAAAAATCTGGTCAGCATACCGCGGCTGGCAAGATCATCCATATCTGCGGTCGAAATAATCAAAGAAAAAAACTTATTATTGGAGCATGGAACATCCGTACTCTCATGGACAAAGAAAACGTATCAAGACCCCACAGGAGAACAGCTATAGTTTCTAAGGAGCTAGCACGCTACAATATTGACATCGCAGCCTTGAGTGAAACCAGGTTCGCAGAAGAGGGTTCTCTTACTGAGCTAGCCAGCGGCTACACATTCTTCTGGAAAGGAAAAGCCCAAAATGAGGACAGGATCCATGGAGTCGGCCTGGCTATCAAATCAAGTCTTCTGAAGCAGCTCCCGGAAATGCCGGTCGGTATCAATGAGAGGCTGATGAAATTGAGAATACCTATAAGCCACAAACGGCACGCAACAATCATCAGTGCATATGCCCCTACCCTATCGAGTCCAGCAGAAACCATCGAGCAGTTCTATACGGACCTCAGCTCTGTACTTAGCTCAATTCCAGCTGACGACAAGATCATACTACTGGGGGACTCAAATGCCCGTGTTGGCTGCGACTATGTTCGATAGAAAGGTGTGCTTGGCAAGCATGGTGTCGGCAGAATGAACAGCAATGGCCTGCTCCTACTCAGCAAATGCACATAATTTAACCTCCTAATCACAAACTCAATGTTCAGAATGGCGGACAAACACAAGAACACCTGGATGCACCCCAGATCTCGCCAATGGCACTTAATTGACTATGTAATAGTACGCCAGCGTGATGCCAAGGATGTCCAAATCACCAAGGCCATGCGAGGAGCAGAATGCTGGACAGACCAAAGACTTGTCAGAACTACCCTACAGCTGCACATTGCCCCTCACTACCTAAGACGTCCTAAGCTTGTGCGCACAGCCCTCAACGTTGTAAAACTTCAGCAGCCTTCCACCCAGCTCGATTTCCAGAAGAGACTAGATGACATGCTGTCAGCAAACGGGCCGTTATGTGGAAACGCCTCTGAAAAATGGAACAAGCTCAGGGACATAATAAGAGAAACAGCTATGGCAACCATGGGTCCAAAGAAGCGAATACATCAAGACTGGTTTGATGGGAACAACGCTGCCATTGAAGATCTGCTTGCCAGAAAAAATAAAGCTTTTATGGACTGGCAGAATGACACAAACTCCATCCCCAAAAAAGATCGCTTCAAATCCTATCAGGCTTAGGCTCAGAGACAAATACGCAAGATGCATGACCAATGGTGGGAAAAGAAAGCTGAGGAAGTGCAAAGCTATGCCGACACTAACAACTCCAAAGAGTTCTACAACGCCATCAAGTCAATTTTCAGCCACACAAAGTCAAGCTCTACGCCCTTACTTGCTGCAGATGGCAGTACACTAATAAAAGACAAGAATGGCATTAAGGAAAGATGGAAAGAACACTTTAATCAGCTCCTAAACCTGCCCTCATCAGTCAGCCAATCTGTTCTTGACCAAATACCCCAACAGCCAATGCTCAACCAACTAGATATTCCGCCAAAGATGGAGGAATTGAGAAGGGCCATTAAACAAACAAACTGTGGCAAGGCACCTGGAAAGGATGGTATCCCAGCGGAGGTGTACAAGACTCTCAGTAAGCAGTCTCTGGAGGCATTCTATGGCGTGCTAATCAGCATCTGGACGGAAGAAGAGATGCCAGACGACCTCCGTGATGCATCAATTGTGACCCTCTATAAAAACAAAGGCACACGTATGGACTGCAGTAACTACAGAGGCATCTCCCTGCTTTCCGTTGCTGGAAAAATACTTGCTCGCATCTTGCTCAACAGGCTTATTGCAGCAGTGTCAGAAAATAACCTCCCCGAGTCTCAGTGTGGTTTTCGCCCAGACCGCAGCACCGTTGACATGATCTTCGCAGTGAGACAAGTCCAAGAGAAGTGCCTTGAGCAGAACATGAATCTATATGCTGTCTTCGTGGATCTGACAAAGGCTTTCGATACAGTCAACAGAGATGCACTGTGGGTAGTACTCAAGAAACTTGGTTGTCCTCAAAAGTTTACCAACCTCATCCGGCTCCTCCACATTGACATGAATGGAGAGATTCTCTCAGATGGTGAACCCTCAGAGAAATTCCCCATATCTAATGGTGTCAAACAGGGTTGTGTACTCGCTCCAGTACTCTTCTCCGTCGCCTAGCTGCAAAAACCAAGACACTAGAAAGACTCATCATTGATGCACTCTTTGCAGATGACTGCGCCCTCATGGCCCATGAAGAGACTCACCTACAAGCAATCGTGGACAGATTCTCTGAAGCCTCCAACCTATTTGGACTCACAATTAGTCTAGGAAAGACAGAAGTCATTTTCCAGCCCGCCCCAAACACTGTCCATTCGCAACCCTGTATCACCATTGGCGACACGCAGCTGAAGAATGTGGACAGTTTCAAATACCTTGGCAGCACAATATCTAGTGATGGCTCTCTGGACAAAGAGATCACTGCGATGACCCAAAAAGCCAGTCAAGCACTAGGACGACTCCGAACCAAGGTCTTGCAGCACAAGGACATACGTCTGTCAACAAAGCTAAAGGTGTACAATACAGTTGTCCTCACGTCTCTATTATATGGCTGTGAAACGTGGACACTCTACAGAAGACACATCAGACAGTTAGAACAATTCCACCAGCGCTCCCTGAGATCCATCATGCGGATCAAGTGGCAGGACCGAATCACCAACCTGGAAGTCCTTGACAGAGCCAACACAACAAGCATCGAAGCCAAAATAACCCAGGCCCAGCTTCGATGAACTGGCCATGTCATCCGCATGGATCAAAGCAGAATCCCAAAGCAGTTGTTCTATGGCGAGCTATTCCTGGGGAACCGAAACCAAGGCCGCCCTCACAAGAGGTACAAAGACAACCTCAAGACAAACATCAAGTGGGCAGACCTTCATCCACGCCAGCTCGAGCTCGCTGCCTCAGACAGAAAGCATTGGCGAGCCCTGACCAGAAAAGCCTGTTCCTCCTTTGAGGCTGACCGTCGCCAGCGTCTTGCTGTAACCCGTGAGAGACGCCACAGAAATGTATCCCAGATACCAACAACCACCAGTGTCCCATGCCCCACATGCAATCGCATGTGTGTATCGGAATTTGGACTCCGGAGTCACATGCGCGTCCATCGTTGAAGGAAAGTGCACAACTTGTCTTCCTCGACTCGAGAGACTACCAAGAAGAAGAAGAAGAAGATGTATGTATGTATGTATGTATGTATGTATGTATGTATGTATGTATGTATGTATGTATGTATGTATGTATGTATGTATGTATGCATGTATATATGTATGTATGTATGTATGTATGTATGTATGTATGTATGTATGTATGTATGTATGTATGTATGTATGTATGTATGTATGTATGTATTGTTACGTGCTTAGGCTCGAATAAGCAGCAACACAGAAAGAGTGAAAACTAACAAGCTTGTATAACTTGAACAATGAATTTATTAAGTACAATTATTTTCATAAAGTAAATAAACTTACGGTTTTAGAAAATCAAATCCAACATTAATCCAATAAAGAATTCACAAAATAATCCACAAATGGAATTGCAAGAGTCCTGATAAATAAATGTTCTAATAGTTCCAGGTTCGAAATTTTACGATGTAATCCAAAATGGCTGACAATGTCACGTGATGCAGTTCTTGTTTTATAATCATCCAAATGAAATTATGAACACAGGTTCTTTTCCAAATAATTCCTCTTGCTTCAATGAATTGACACAATGTCCAGAACAAGGTAATTAAAATTAACACTCAAACATAAAAACACAACTATTAACTTTATAAAAGCCCAGATTCTACTGAATCTCTCTCCCAGTACAATTATTTAAATACCCGTTTTTAATATGTAAACAAGGGATCACGTGATTTTCTAGAAATTGATAGAAGGTCAGAGGAAGAGTCTACCTTCACCAAGTCACATACTCAAAGAAAGATCTAGATATTTCCTACCCCCAAGAACTAAAAATAAAAAGTTGTCCTTGAAATTAACTAATAGTTTTAGAAGCTTGTTGACAATGTCTAAAGCAGGGTCAGGAATTAGTTCAACAAGCCAAGGTCAACCTGTGTTTACAGCTAGAGTCTAGGTCAGCCTGAACTTTCTAGAATAATTTCCCAATTAATAAATATTAAACCCTAAATGACAAATTTGGATTTAACAATTAAAAAATAAATAATTTAAATCAATAGACGTAACATCTTCCCCCATAAAATAAAAAGAAAGGTTTATATAATAAAACTTTCCTTTTATCACAAACCAATTTACATCTGAGGTTAAAAGAACTAGTATAAATTACACAGTATAATAAATTGTTATACACAGGAAAAAGCGTCTGCAATTATATTATCTAGAAATAGCCTCAACCTTTTAACTTGTCCATGTCCCACAAAATGTCCCAAGAAAGCCACTCTAGCAGGTCAGAACTCACTTTTAAATATATTAACAGTCAGACACGCATTAGTGAGTCTGTCAAAGAATTTTCTAATTGTTGCTAAATGTTCTCTCCAGGTGTCGTTGTAGATGATGACGTCACAAATTTCTAGACCAGAGATAAACATTTTTATGAGACGTTGAAATGGACTTTCTTTATTTTGGTAGAGTCCATTTGGAGTCACAATGTTGAGATTTCCTTTGCTCTTTCCGTAATGGAATCTTCCAAAATCCTTTCGGAAGGTCCAAATTTGGTGACATACTTGGCATTCCCAATTTTATCAACACAATCGGTAATTCTTGGTAATGGGAATGAATCTGTTTTTGTCATTCTGTTCACCTTCCTATAATCAGTACACATACGGAAAGTTTTATCTGGTTTTGGAACAAGTATAAACTCCAATCACTTTACTGGGCTTGATAAAAATTATTCTCCAGCACATATTGAATTCCCTTTTTCAAGTATTCCTGTTTGAGTGGACTCATCCTGCATGGATGCTGTTTGGAATTTTCAATTTCAACGTCGTGTAAATTTTGTTTGTCTTTGTAAGAATATCTGGACATAAATGCTCATATAATAATAATAACTTTCAGTTCATTTCTTTCTTACACTTGCAAATGTGAAAGTTTCTGGTCTAGATTTTTCATAATTTCTGAATTCCAACAATTCGTCGCTCCAATGTCAGTAGAATCCGATGATATGCCTTCACTAAGTGGGACAGGTACCACTAAATTAATTACATATTTAACATGGCTATCTCTTTCAATATACTGGTACTCCTATAATTTATTTAGATCCCAGGAGCACTAATACTATAATTTAACCAATTCATTTTCTTCTTAACTTTGTAAGGGCCGTAATATCTAATTTGAAGAAGAATGAACAAGAGTAACACAACTCCATTATCAGACTCAAAAGTTCTCTCCCTTGTAGTTCTTTCAACCCATAGTTTCATTTTTAACTTGAATTGCTGAATTGGGCATTCATTCATAACTTGCTGGAAAATTCCAGACATAAAGTTTGAACCTTGATCAAACTGAATAGATTTGGGAAGGCCATACTGAGTTAAAACTTTATCAAAGCTTTTACTGTAGTTTTAAATTTTATATTCCTCAACGGAATAGCCTCTGGAAACCTTGTTGACACACACATAATAGTCAACAGGTATTGGTTACCTGACTTAATCTTAGGTAAGGGACCTACACAATCTACCATAATTCTACTAAATGGTTTGTCAAAGGCAGAAATAGGTTGCAGATGAGTCTTAGGTATCTTCTGATTGGGTTTTCCTACCATTTGACAAGTATGACAAGATCTACAATATTTGGCAACATCACATTTGATTTTTGGCCAATAGAATTGAGTCAAGATCTTGTGATACGTTCTATTAATCCCTAAATGACCAGCCAAAGGAGTTTCATGGGCCAGATTAAGTATTTCCTGTCTGTAAGGTTTTGGAACTACTATTTGATGGTTCACAGACCACTCATCACCAGCAGGTACCTCGGGAGGTCTCCATTTTCTCATAAGAATTCAATTTTTAATGAAATAACAGACAGGAACTTCAGTGACTTCAGTCTCATTTATGACCCATTGAAACAAACAGGAGATCTCAGGATCTTTTTCCTGTTCGACGACAAGTGACTGTCGTTTATCACCCTGATTAAGAGAATGAGTTGTTAAAAGAGGATCACTATGATCAATACCTTCTGATTGATCTAAACCAAGAGTAAAAGTGACCTCAACAAAAATCTGACCTATACAAATGTCAGTTGAAAGAATGCTGCCTTCTTTAACATCATTCTCAAGATCATCACCCTGATTAGAATAAAGAGAATGAGTTGTTAAAAGAGGATTACTATGATCAATACTTTCTGATTGATCCAAACAAGAACTAAATGTGACCTCATCAAAAGCCTGACCTATACATATGTCAGCCAAGGGAATACTGCCCTTTTCAACTTCATTCTCAAGAGCTTTCTTTGCCATAGCTCTGGTAACTGTACAAGCTTGAAATATATCAGGGATTTCTTTTTCAATTGGATCAACTTTCTGATCCAGATTAGGCTTGTCAGTTACAAGTGGATTAACCACAAACTTGTCTCCAGCTAAGTCGTTGCCTAGCAATAAATGTATACCCTCAACGGGTAAAACCGAGACTGTTCCGATTGTCACAGGTCCTGACACTAAGTCGGATGACAAAGTTACACAATGGAGAGGAACATTAACAAAGCCGCACTCTACTCCCTGAATAAGAACACTTTCATTAGAACAAGACTTCTCAGAAAAAGGCAAAGTACCTGATAATAAAAGACTCTGAGAAGATCCCGTGTCCCTTAACATTTTAATATGGCTTTGATTGGCTGAATCACCCAAGAGTGATATAGAACCCTTCGATATGAATGGTTCATAATTCTCCATATCAAAATCAGACTGGGATCTATTAGACCCAACAAATGTATTGCTTTCAATACATGACTGTGACCTTGACCTCTTGGAAATCAGAGCATTTGGAACAGGTCTGTCTTGATTCTGATGCCTATTTTTCAATTTGTAGCAATCAGAAATAACGTGTCCTTTTTTCTTGCAAAAGTTACACGTCGGAAGAGACAAGGATCTAGAATCAAACTTCTCTGAAGTCTGATTTTTGAAAGTTGTGTTAGTTTGAGTTTTAGAAGGGCTTGAATTAGGCGGAAATACTTTTCTGCCAGAAAGTTATTGAGTAGAAGTCTTGTTAACAAAAGGAACTTTATGTGTCAAAGAATATTCGTCAGCAGCTCGAGCAGCATTTTCCAAGGTTTCAATCTGATGCTCATCAAAATAAGTTTTAACATCATTATGGATACAGTTTTTGAACTCTTCAATGAATATAATTTGCTTGAGATTTTGATAATCTTGCTCGACTTTCTTGGCTAAACACCATCTATCAAACAACTGCTCTTTTTGTCTAGCAAATTCGACATGAGTTTGTCCAGCTTCTTTTCTGTAATTTCTAAATTTTTGCCTATAAGCTTCAGGAACTAACTCATAACCTCTTAAAATGCATTCTTTAACCACATCATAATCACTGCTTTGCTGAACAGACAGTAAAGTGTAAATCTCACTAGCCTTACCAGTAATTACACATTGTAGTAACTGAGTCCAATTCTCTCTTGGCCACTTTAAATTTTCTGCAACTTTTTCAAAAAGAATAAAATATTTGTCTACTTCTTTTTCTTTGAAAGGGGCACTAATCTAATATTCCTTGCTAAATCAAAATTTAAATTTGAGGTATGATGGTGATTCTCACTTGCCAACTCTATTTCTTTCATTTTAATTTTAAATTCCCTTTCTTCCTTCTCTCTGTCATATTGTAATTGTTTTTCCTTCTCCCTTTCCTCTCTCTCTCTCTCCTCCTTTTCAACTTGTAATTGTCTTTCTTTCTCCTTTTTTCAAATTGTAATTGTCTTTCTTTCTCCCTTTCCTGAAATTCCAGTTTCTTCAACTCTAATTCTCTCTCTCCTCTTTTTCATATTGTAATTGTCTTTCTTTCTTCCTTTCTTGTATCTCTCTCCTCTTCTTCAGATTATAATTGTCTTTCTTTCTCCTCTCTCTCACTATCAATCCGCATCTGCTCCTTTTGTAATTCAAATTGTTTCTCTTTCTCCTCTCTCTCAATTCGCATCTGCTCTTTATGTAATTCAATTTGCTTTTCTTTCTACTCTTTTTCATATTGTAATTGCTTTTCTTTCTCCTTTTCCTGAAATTCTAGCTTCTTCAACTCTAATTCCATCTTGAATTTTAATTCTAATTCGTTTAATTTTATGTCAGAGTCTGATGCAGACTTACTGACCGAAATCAAAGCACTTTGTTCCAACATGTCCTTTTCTACCAAATATTGAACCAAAATTTGTTTGATATCTTGTTTCGTTAAAGAAACCTTCACTACATAAAGATCATATTTTGTAGCAAGTTGAATCAACTCATCTTTTTTGAAAATATCTAATTGCTCCTGGGTAGGATTAGAAAGAAATATTTCTACCTTAGATGTCATTTTAATACAAGCCTGTCAGTCTCACTAAAGTTGTCCTTGAAATTAACTAATAGTTTTAAAAGCTTGTTGACAATGTCTAAAGCAGGGTCAGGAATTAGGTCAACAAGCCAAGGTCAACCTGTGTTTACAGCTAGAGTCTAGGTCAGCCTGAACTTTCTAGAATAATTTCCCAATTAATGAATATTAAACCCTAAATGACAAATTTGGATTTAACAATTAAAAAATAAATAATTTAAATCCAATAGACGTAACAGTATGTATGTATGTATGTATGTATGTATGTATGTATGTATGTATGTATGTATGTATGTATGTATGTATGTATGTATGTATGTATGTATGTATGTATGTATGTACGCATGTCAGATAAAATAACAACGTCACTGGATTTGTCGAAGAATCCATAGAAAAGCTTCATTTATCTGTTAGTATACTGGGGTTTCAGATATCAATCAGGACTTACGCCATGCTATGAATAACCACGGTCATCGCAATGAAATTAAAGTTTTCCAACACACGAAAATCATAAGGTGCCGAGGCAAACAGTGGAGATGCCTTACCCAGAAACACACGACGGTAGCCGACATTGGCTGATCCGATGGTAGGATTGGAACCAAATTCCATGTGTTTGAAAGTCATGTAGTCTAACCGCTTAGTCACCTCTTCTTTAGCCTAAATTGAGTACAACACGACACGAGTAACGCACATTGTTCAGAAAGACTACGTTTATTAGACGTCATAAACTTATATAAACATGGGTTTGGGAATAAAATGAGCTATAATTTGCGCGCTAATATTGCATATAATAACACTTATCCTCTCATGGCCTAAATAACCGCACGATGACCGTATTGTTTAGATTTAACAGATGGTACAAGATATATAAATAAAATTAAACAAAATGTAATCAGCTAGGTGTGTCCGATACTCGGAATCCACAGTTAAAGAAATAACTTAAATTTAAATTACAGTAGCAGCATCAAGATCATAACTAAGTTTAAAAGCTTTTTAATACATACGCAAACAAATTTATAAAACCAAACGTTATGGGGGAAATGCGACGTAACCCAGGAAATTCTTTCTCCGAGCTTGACACAAAAAATGTATACTGTCAGTGATAGAACTGTTAGTATTGACAGAAAAACAAAGCTATAGAAAAAGGACGAAGAAGGTGTGTGTGTGTGGGGGGGGGGGGGGGCTAGACGAACTTTGAAATGTTCGAAATAGACGGGCCCCGCTATTGTGACTGGATCAATTACAATGGATAGTTTATTAAGCAGTTATCTTTGTATTAGTATATTTTGTAGTCAATGCATTTACTGAACTATGATACGAAATCCACAAAGATACAACGGCTTTTGAGACCAAAGCATATATTCTAGTCCATAATTTCTACTTTATTACTTTTTCCTAAAACTTCGTTGGATCGGGGGTGGGGGTGGTTGGGGGGGGGGGGGGGGGTGGCATGGTGAGGGGGTTGGCGTGTGTTTGTTCGTGTGTGTTGGGGGGGGGGGAGAGATGCGAGGGATATAATTTTTTTTTAGTTTTATTAATTTGCGTCAATTATGAAGGATGCCATTTATTTGCAGGATCCAGGGAACCATTCTAATACAGTAGTTTCCATTCTACCATCTTATTTTAACCAGAGCTATGAAGATGTTACCAATTCTACGACCAACAATCAAGCGATAAGGCCCGAATCTGTTGGGTTTCTCATCCTTCAAAGTATCGTATGCATTCTCGCGTGTCTTGGAAACGTTATCGTCATCATTGTAATTTTAATGTATCTTCGCTGGAGTTCAACTACAAATAAGTTTGTAATCAATCTTGCAGTGGCTGACTTCTTTACAGGAATCTCATCCGGGTCTCAAGTATTCTTTTTTGTTTTCCCTGCAAGTCAAAGTGATTTTGTAACTTGTCTCCTTGGTTATCAGATATTGACACTTATGACCTTGACCTCGCAACTGACAGTGACTTTCACGACCCTGGACAGATATATCGCTGTATGTCATCCATATAAACATCCCAGGATAATAACTAACACTACAGTGAATTTACTTATTGTGACGTCATGGATATACTCCTTAATTTTCTTTTTCGTCCCTTTCACTGGATTCAACAATTGGAGGAGAGGGGTTCCATGTTTATATCAGCTAATTGTAAAACCACTGCAACTCTTCCTAATGGCGTTAACAGTGTTACTTTTTACCGTATGTACACTTATTATGTACATCTTCATTGTACTAAAAGCTCGGAGATATATATCTAAAGTACGACCGAGCCAAAGACGACGTTTGACAAATGTTTTTGAAATCAGCAGAAATGCCCAAATAAGCACAGATCGGAAGTTGATAAAAGACTTTCGTGGGGTTAAGGTCGTGGCCGCTGTGACCTTGATGTTTTCCATCTGTTGGTTACCATATACGTATTTCCAAATCAGGGCGTTTTCAGATCCAGTGGTTTACATCCGTTCATGGGAATGGGACATTGCAAATTGGGTTGTATTTGTGGGAATTGCCAAGAGTATAATGAATCCATTGATCTATGCATGGCAACGTAGGGATTTCAATATGGCCGTAAGGAAATTGTTCCGCAGACACATACAAGTAGATGTCGGTCATAGGCAACGTGACCATCCGACATCTATCGTAAATGAAACAAGATTTTAATGGATATTTTTCACTGGCATAATACTGAAACGTTCATCAAGAAGCAGTAAAAATACTTAGGAAGTCCGATAAAGACAAAGTTTTAAGTCATATCTATTACATTTCTTTATTTCTTTCTATTTTATATTTGTAATGCAGTTACGTATATTTATGGGCTGTAATTAGTTTATGAAGCAAACTAATACTTCTTTGTTGGCCTATAGTTTCTCAATTTCATACAAAAAGTTTACTTTAATAGGAGAATGTGGTAACGCGTATACACAATTTAAACAAGAGAGTGTGGCCAATAATATTAGACTGTTGACGTTAGATTAAAGTTGAATTGTTGGCTATAACAGACAATTTTTCTATCTGGCACGCACGAGGTATAAAGGACAGTGTCATCTTCCATGCATGTTAAAAGTTTGCGTTTTTGTTGATAATCAGCATTAAAATTTTCATCGAATACGTTTCTTGTGAATACAGCCGTCATAGTATTGTAACTGCCTGAAAAATGAGTACAGAATATGAGATCTTTTCACTGTTCTGAAGATTAATGAGATTCCCGGTTATGTGATTGTGACTTTAGATACGGGACAGCTGAAGCTTTTTGTGAGCATTTTATGCCTGAATCTACTGATTTTGGAAATAAACATTTTGTGTATTGATCGATATTTCCGTCCCGCAGAAACTCAGCCAATGATTTTGACAGTTCTGAAGTTTGGGAATCAGATGAGAATTCCAATGTGAAAGACAATATCAACATCAATATACTTATGAACAGAAACTGATATGCACTGTTTTGTGTGTTCTGTAATATATATGTATATATTTCAAATATAGAAGTTACGTTTTAATTTTAGTTCCACAGAATATGAAAGGAATGATTGGGGAGGAGAGAATGTATACAGTAGTAGGTTGGATATTAATTACGTTTGCTGATATGGCGATATAATTCATTATCGGTAAAAGTTTATGTTTAAAAATTATATACGTTGAACGCAACGAAAAGTGGAAAGACTGCATCACGAAACAGAGTATTCGAAAAATCACCACTCGTTCTGGTTTCATTGTTGGAGTTTGCACGGCTGAAGAAACGGCGACAACAAACCAGTTTGTTAGTACGGTTCATTTATTATGCAAGTAACAAAACACAGTGTCACAGAAGGTAGCCACAATGTTAACCCTTCCTCAGACTTGATGGTGACAGTCGCCGAGTTTGAATATTATACAATATAATATAATATTAAAGATACAGAGAAGATTGTTAACAATCGAATAATCAAAGATATTACAAATGTATGGCTATATGTACAATGAATGCACATGTGTGTACTGTGATATGCTGTTTAACTTCTCTGTCATATAGATTGTGCAGAACCTTGAACTAATGAGAATTGGTGTAGTTTATTTGGCATTTGCTAAGTAGAGTAATTAGGAATGTTATCCCACTCTCATCCTGTATTGTAACGGCAACACGCGCCTCACTTTCCATGTAAGAAGCAAATAGCATGTATAACATGTATTTGGTAATTTAAAACGCATACTGTATTATCATTTTATTCTGATATCTTACAATTCGGAATAAATTAATTCCTGACCCTTTGCAGTTTTGTTTGAACAGTTGTATACATCACATTATGATGACATTTATTACTCTTTCAACAAGCGTGCAACCTGCATCAACTTCCTACACCAGACGTCGCGCGTTACTGACAGTACCAGCCTCTAACATCACTGTGGCGGGCCGTATTCCGAAATATTTAAATGACTTATGAGGAAGTTCCCCTGACCCGTAATTAAAAATGTTAAATTATTGATAATAGATTTATAGCTGTGAGCCCCCAGTCAGCAATGCCGACGGTTACATTATAAATAAACACGAAGATAAAATTCAATTAATAACAATTTAATAAAATGTGAACTTTATAAGATAATTAACAATCACTCGTCTCTCCCTTGACCAAGTGACGGCCTAGTTCATCACGTCCTTAGTGCGAGTATAATTTCCCCTGTCCTTGTGATCTACTCATCTAATTTTCTCTGTTATACGCTTCCTTCCGTCTTTCTCCACCTTTCCTCCTTTGACTCTTTGTCCCTCCTGTCTTCTCCACTTCCGTTCCACGTTCCTCCTGTCTATCTACTCCAACTTATAATTTCCTTCTCTCCTCGTAGCTCCTTCTACTTCTCCTTCCTTCCGTCTCTCAATCCGAGACTATGACAAAACTTCTCAAGTCTGTCACTCAAAGCTTCCTGTGAAAAACCACAAGGCGTTAACATTGGGGTCATAAAAATCTTACCTCACACTAAATCAATAGTTAACCATCAGCTATGGCGGTAACGTTTTTGGTCACGCATGCGCCCACATCGAAATTACCATACACGCTTATCGCAATTTACACAATGACGCAATAACATGGTAACAGAAAATAATTTCTCAGACATCCATACACTGCGTCATATCAGTACATACACGCAGATATATATATATATATATATATATATATATATATATATATATATATATATATATATATATATATATATATATATATATATACACACACACACACACACACACAAACACATAAAATATATCAAATGTCACCGTATTATAATATTACTACGATTAGATGTCTGTCTTTAAATTTTTTCCACAAGCGTGCCCAAATATCCAAATATTCATATACTAATTTCACACACTGCAACCAGTCAATTTAACAATGGCGAAATCTATAATTACATAAACAAATGTGCTACTCTAACCATAATATAACCACACAGTGAATCATAATATGAATTCTTACAACGGCTAGCAAGCAATATAATTCTTTACAAATATCAACCCATCTTTTCAAAGATGCAAACATATTAACTAGCGAAATAATATGCAAACATATTAACTAACGAAATAATATGCAAACATTTTAACTAACGAAATAAGAAGCAACATATTACATCACAAAATAAGATGTAGCATAGTAACACCACGAAATAAGAGGCAACGTATTAACATCATAATTAATTATTCGTACTACGATTCTAGTAATATATATATATATATATATATATATATATATATATATATATATATATATATATATATATATATATATATATATATATATATATATATATATATATACGACAATCCTTCAGTTAAAATTGCAGTCGTATAAAACAGAGATCGAACACTATTTCACTGACCTTGAAGCTGTATATCTCTTTACGCGCCAATTCACGGCTGGCAAACGGAGTTCCTGTTCCTGTCCTTAGTGAAAATCCTTCCAGTGGATTATAACGAACTAATTTAATTTCTATCGACATAAGATATTATTCTTGGTTTAAAACAAGGGCTCACCCATATCGCATTCTGATTGGGTGGCGCTTGGACCCTGTCCAATCGTCGAACGGTCAATTCAAATCTACCTGTCTGTCTTGGAGAAACTGTAACTAACGTCCACCTACTCGTCGGCCACGCTACCTTTGATGTGGTCATAAGCTTCACATCTACGTGACAATTTTAACCCCCCTTGCCGCGTTTCTGCTCTCTCGACCCAACTAAGACCATCTTACGTAAGCGGATTAGCTTTACCTTGGCCAATTTTACACTTCAAACACAACGGTCAGAATTACCTTTTATACATGTACAAGTGGGTCGGGATAAATCGTGACACCCACGCGCTTGATTTCTGAAGATTAACGGAAATTATGCATATGAAGCGAGCATGTTTATTTTTTTAAAAAACGATTTTAGAAAAAAAACTATTAAGTGCTAGACGATCGGACTTCAAGCAAAAGTTATACATGACTTTGAACATTTAAATGCTATAGTTAATATAATGAAGCAAAATCATAGGATAAAAATCCTTGTAAAACATTATCCATGATTTGAACGGAAATTAGCAATAATTTATTGTCTTTAAATAATTCAGCTTAATTGTTCTGTGTCCTTCTCAAGATAGACATGGAGTTTATAAGTGCATCAGGACATTCATCTGGCAGAGCATATGTTTAACTCGACAATGAAGGATGTGTGTCCATTGAAAACCTGATTTGTAACACTTTTTGTATTTTTAATTTTGGCAGCTACATTTATATGTGGAACACGTGCAAAACAATGATAGAACATTCTGTACTGAAGTTTTTCAAGCAATGATAATTACATTTGCAAAGTACTCAAGACAATCTTTAAGTTCACAGAGAATTCAGATTGCACATGTCCTGTCTCATGTACAAAATTCCAAGAGACTTCTGACTAATCCTAATAAATTATCGTTAAATGGTGTTTCATTCTCGTTGGATACTATTAACTATCGTCAAATTGATCTTAGTGATCAAAGAAACTTTTGTATATACAATCATGAAATCTGATGTTATCCTCTCTCATTTAACATCGCCTCAGGTATAATATGCATGTCGGTACAACTGGTATATATGTATGTTTGGAGTCGGAGTTACCTCTGACCTTTGCACTCCATTTTATTTAAAGTTTGATATAAATTTTCATCCAATTTTGGGACTGTGCGTTGGCTATGCAAAGTCAAACTTTAATTTATCATGCATTTTGAGCAGATTATTCGTACATTAAAAATATCAATTTAAGATGAAATATACTCCAGCCTAATATCCAAAAATTAACGTTAACTTAATGAAGCGTTAGATCTTGCAAAATTATGGACAGCGTTATCTTCCCTGACTGACTCATTTTGTTCTTCGCAGTTATGTCTGATGTCATAGTAAAACAAACCCCCAGTTACTACTGCGGAGGCCTGTTTGATTGTACTGTCGGATCAAGTAAAAATGTCATATTTCACAAATTGTGATATAAAAATTGGATTGTGATTCGTGAAGTGTCAAATTTTGAATAAACATTGCACCTTTAACGTTTAATGCATTGAGCATTAAGATTTAATCATATTTAAATAAGAAACGTCTTTGTGAAGAGTCACTCTGATATTTCGTCATATTTTCCCATGTCAGTGTTATATCTTTAAAGGGAACACCGTTCCGACACAATGAAATTGACCGGTATATCTTAACACGGTCTTTGAGAAAGATACAGCTGAACATCCGATCCATGACTGCTTGATTACCTTTGAGTTATATAACGTAATTAAGAAATTCTTACTGGCAAAAGAAATGATTGTCTCAGAAACCACTGAGAGAGAGAGAGAGAGAGAGAGAGAGAGAGAGAGAGAGAGAGAGAGAGAGAGAGAGAGAGAGAGAGAGAGAGAGAGAGTACCAGTGTCAGTAGATCATCTTCATATCTACACATGAGTGAGGTCTGATGGGTATTTTGGATTGGAGATAGTTAGCGAAATGTAGCATTGGGAACATATTTTCTCTGATTCTGGAGCAGACGGGCAGCCAGTGGAAGGTACAGAGCAAGGTAAAGCAGTGTTTGGTTCGTCCAACTCAAAGCAGATATTGACACGTACCAGATATAAAAGAATTACAATAATCAAGTTTAGACAATACTGAGGAACGCACGTCTGTTATATCGTCAGCAACATACAAGAACTGCGACTGGTGATGATATGTCTACTTTGCACACATGTAGCTCATCACATGTTCATGAAATATGTGTATAATGAGAGTTCTGTACAGAGGGACACCTACATTTCGTACTGGTTGTGCGAACTTAATGTTGGTTTTGCTGATACATATTACTCGAGATAAAATATAGTAATGAGAAAGTCTGTATGTCGTAATCCAACTTGCTTCAGTTTTATCAGTTTTCATTTGCTGCTTATTAGTGTCATCCTTGATTACACGTCCGAAATGCCCATTTCTATGCCTTGGATGGTAGAATCAACTTAGCTGGGTGACTAGATTTATGTACTTGGTTGTCATCAGCGTATAGTTGGCTAGGAACATGATGATGTTTATAATACTTGAGGGGGGCTCAGTGTACAGAATAAAGAGAAGGGTCCAAGAACAGAACCCCGCGGAACACTAAAGACATAGATCAACTTTTATGTAATGTTTTCCATTTATAGACACAATTTGTGTTCTTTCAAGTATGATTTGAACCATAGTAATGATGTATTGTGAATGCCAAATACATGCTGGAGACTGTGAAGTAAAATTGCACAGTCTATTGCGTTAAATGTTGTAGAAAAGTCCAGGAGAATTATAAATGTAGTCTTTCCAAATATCAAAAGCAGAGAAGTCATTAAATACTTTTCAAATGGGATATTAGGTCTGTGCAGACTAGTTTGCGAAAAGGATAATTTAAATCCAGATGAGATACAAGTTCGGACATAACGTTTTCGAAGAGTTTGTGACATGAAAGAGAGATTAGAAAAAAGCGGTTGTTATTTCTTCAGATGGTTTAGGTCAAGCGTTTGGTTTATTCAACAGCGTTGTTACAATGTCAGTTTAAAAAATAATGGTGGAAACACCCGAATGAGAGGAAAGTATTCATAACATCGGTTTGTGAAGGCTATATTCATTCTATGGATTCGAGCAGCATTAATGTCGGAATAGTATCCAATTCACACAACTTGGAGAGCTCACCATCAGGACTGTAGGTAATAAATCCTTATTACAATTGTTTGGCGACGATGAGCAGTTTAAAATTGTGTAGTCACATTGATCTAAAAATGCTTTTCAGTTTGTCACGGCGGAAGGTCGTTGTAAGTGGCGTATATGTTTGCTCCTTGACATTAGCTCATCAGTAATAACGAAGAAAGGGCCCAGAGTAGTCTAGTGGTATAAAGCGCTCACCGTTGCGTATTACTGCCATTTTACCTTTGTCTGCGTAGGCTCGAGTCTCGGGCTCAGCCAATGTGGGAAAAGCTTGTCAGTAGCTTTTCGTGGGTTGGTGGTTCTTCCCGTGATTTCCCCGGGTTCTTCATCTACTGTTTAAGCCTATCTTGTGCTGAGAAATGGCGTTAAACCCTACAACAAAAACAACAATAACAAAATCGAAGAGCTTGTGTAGCAGGAACGTTTAGTGGTCTTAGTACTGAAGTACGTACATTTCACTGCGTGATTTTTGTTTGTGACAGACTTTTTTTTAGCGGCTTCATATATCTCTTTATGAAGAATAAACCTTCTCCAGCTCCTTCTCCTCCTCCTCCTCCTCCTCCTCCTCCTCATAATAATAATAATAATAATAATAATAATAATAATAATAATAATAATAATAATAATAATATTATTATTATTATTATTATTATTATTATTATTATTATTATTATTATTATTATTAGTTGTAGTAGTAGTAGTAGAAGTATCATCCATAGTTTCAGTTGTATCCTCTTCTCGTCATCATCATAGTCTTGATCTTAAACTGGTTTAACTATAGGATATAATCTTTCTCTTTACAAACCTTAAATAAATAAATACCAACTGGTATTTATTTAAATACCAGATAAATAAAGTGTTTGTTAATGGTCCGATAATTTAAAGTTTATTAAGCAGCAAGAGTTTTTTTATAATTTGAATTTATGAAATAAATTTTAAAAATACTGAAATCAGGCGGTTCTATTTTTTTGCGGTGTTTTGGGCTCTGTTAAAATGATTGTTTTGCGTGAAATTTAATCGTTACCTATGATGGTGAGTAGCAGAGAGGGTGGACAGACCAAAACTATTTGAAGCAAACCGAAACTATTTCAAACAAAGTCCTAAAAGATTTCAAGCAGAGAGAGTGGACAGACCGAAACTATTTCAAGCAAACCGAAACTATTTTAGACAAACCGAAACTATTTCGCAGACAAAAAAAAAAGAGAAATCGTTGATGAATTATTAAATTGAGTCGGCGACACTAGTGTTAATTGATAAATACCTTTGACGGTCGCGGTGATATTTAATATGTTAGTGGATGGGGTCCACGTAAATGATCCGTGTTGGATCGCGTACACATTATTTACGATATTTTTTTGTTCGTAAGGGATTTTTATTTTTTCAAGTTTTTCTATCATCCTCGGTAGATCATCCCTGATGACATCGTTGGTCTTTTAATATCTTCGCGAACAACTTCTATTCGCCGATTAATCGCGGTTATTTCATCCGAGTTTCGTGATAATACCAGCGAGATCTGTTTTGATTTCTTCGGGTTTAGCATTTTTACCAAAAAATTTATCTACGGCATCATCGGTTTTTTTAAAAAGCTTTTATGTAACATAGTAAATTGTTCGATATGAGCATCATAATCGGATCGTAGTTTTGTCAAAACATCGATAGTAGTTTTTATCTCCGTGAGTTTCGGTGTGGTCACCGGTGGATTTCCAAAGAAATCTAATAGAGGTTTGTCAATATTGTCAACTATACTTCTTTGTAATTTAGAAAACTGAACGAATTTAGTTATATGGTCGTAGTATTCATCGTGTAGTTTTTTTTAATGGTTCTAAATTGTTAATTCTATCCACAATAGTTGATATGAGAACATCTGGTTTGAGTTTACCCTGATCGGATAAAACCGCGATAGCATTTTCCGTTTTCCGTTAGTTGGATCCTCAATAATTAGAAACCCTGGAGTAGCTGTTGGTGCAAATGAGTATAAAATATATCCCTGCTGGGCTTGATTTGATCTTTCGAGATTTATTTGGTAATTTCCTTCGATAGCATCACATAATAGATTTACTGCAATCACTGAGGATATATTCACATTTTGAAGAGCAATATGCCTAGTAAATATTAGGTCATGATAATCCTAAAACAAGAACAGAGTTTGCGGCAACATATAATATACGCGTAGAAGATATCCCCGATTTTAAGTTTCCAGGATATAATGTCTCAGAGATGAAAAATTCTCTCAATGATACCATTGATGATGGTTTCAAAAGGATTCACGACGCAATGAAGAAAATACCACCACCACAAACAGCTATACACAAACATAATAATGACCCAGACGGTGGTGGTAGGCATATTGCTCCTCAAAATGTGTACAGTTTACACAGAGTATACACAGTGTCTACATATAGTTTGAGTAGCATAAACATAGGATATACAGAGTGTTTACAAAGAGTATACACAGTGTCTACATAGAGTTTGCATAGAATAAACATAGGATATACAGAGAGTTTACAAAGAGTATACACAGTGTCTACATAGAGTGTGCGTAGAATACATAGGATATGCAGAGAGTTTACACAGATTATACACAGTGTCTACATAGAGTTTGGATAGAATAAACATAGGATATACAGAGTGTTTACAAAGAGTATAGACAGTGTCTACATAAAGTTTGCATAGAATAAACATAGGATATACAGAGAGTTTACAAAGAGTATACACAGTGTCTACATAGAGTTTGCGTAGAATAAACATAGGTGATACAGAGAGTTTACAAAGATTATACACAGTGTCTACATAGAGTTTGCGTAGAATAAACATAGGATATACAGAGTGTTTACAAAGAGTATACAAAGTGTCTACATAGAGTTTGAAAAGAATAAACACAGGATATACAGAGAGTTTACACAGATTATACACAGTGTCTACATAGAGTTTGCGTAGAATAAACATAGGATATACAGAGTGTTTACAAAGAGTATACACAGTGTCTACATAGAGTTTGAAAAGAATAAACATAGGATATACAGAGAGTTTACACAGATTATACACAGTGTCTACATAGAGTTTGCGTAGAATAAACATAGGCTATACAGAGAGTTTAGAAAGAGTATACACAGCGTCTACACAGAGCTTGCATATAATAAACATAGGATACACTTTGATTTCTACGAAGAATATATACAGTGTCTACAAAAAGAGATTCTTAAGTAGTCGTTATAAATCTTTATGTCAAAATGTTTAATTTAAAAAACATAAAACTGTATACAAAAAATTGGAAATCTTTAATATAGAGTTTGTTGATGTTTATTTTTGTCCTTTTTCATAATAAAAACGAAAGATCACTTAGTTACATTTCTTAAAATATGGGTAATACTTTGCAATATTTTACATTTCTAATGAAAACAAAACTCCAGGTACTGGTTTTCTTATCTTCGACTTTCTTAAGGAAATAAATCCAACTAAAAGATCTCATTCGATAGAAGCAAATATATAGTTTTATCCACTTTGATAAACATCAATATTTTAATTGGATTAACTTAAAGCCAGTGTAAAGCTGTTAACTGGTATGAATTTTTAGGACGATTTCAGTTAGCTAGGTGCTTGTTTGAATGCATATGGTTGCAACAATTTGGATGGTATGCCCCGTAATATCATATATCCTGCAAATAATAATAATAATAATAATAATAATAATAATAATAATAATAATAATAATAATAATAAAAATAATAATAATAAGGATTTTGTAGAGCGCCTAATCTTTAGAAGCTCTAAGCGCTTTACAACATCTATAATGAAATGAATACAAAAAAAAGGAAAGAAAAAAACGCACACAAAAACAAACATGACAATTAAATTAGCCACGCTGATGTGCATGTAAATTGAATGATGACCAACCTGCTAAAATTATCTAGCAGTAGTTAGGGTTTGCATTTGGTATTTCCGTAAACGACGTAATCAAAAACATCGCGATGAAATCAAAGTGCTTGTCTTGACAGTGTTAACTTTTTTCTGTTATCATTGTAATAGTCAAGTTCAACTTAATTTGAGTCAGAAGTAATGCATTTGTTGCATATAGCGGACAATTAATGGACTCATGATTGATATCTTTTGAAAGTGGGCCTTAGTCAGTCCTGTAATATGTTCAATATTGCGTTTTGTATTTGATAAATAATAAGCGAGATGTCATTCTCCCCAATAATGTCTGAGGGGAAAATGACGTCACACTAATACTTACTTTAATAATCATATATACCCACAAACGCCACAAGTTTTGAAATAACCCTTTAATAGTGATAATATTCTATGTGAATCACATGCTAGTATAGATTCTGCATTCTAAATTTCCCGTTTGTAAATCTCGTTTTTGTACTGTTCTGCAAGTTATAAAGTGAATGATAAAGTCTAACTTACATGTTAAACGTATGTCTTCTCTTACGACTTCCATATTCAATATAGCTTGTAGGACATTCTCTCCAATATTATTATTAGTTTGGGGTTTTATGGTAATACAACACAGGGAGATGAAAATTAGTGTAAAATGCTTCGGCAAGGGAGCATTATGATTAAACTAAGAGCCCCGAGACGCAATCTTGTATAAGCAGATCTCGAATTTAATCAGAGTACCATGGGAACCGACCCCAAGCTTTCTAGTCGCGAGTCATGCACGCTAATCACTGAATCACCGCCGCTCTATCAGGAAAATAGTGTAAGGAAGTATAACTCAACATTCAACAACGACCAGGAAGGACTACGTTAAAGATGTTCTAAACTGATAAGTGATTGAGTGTAGGAACAAAATTTCATTATGCGCATTAGCTTGCACGCATATAATGGATATAACAACTATTGTCATTTCATATCTGTACAATGATCTTAATATGAACTTGCAAATTCAATAAATAGATCCCACCAGTTGTGTAAGAGATATTCATAATATTAAACAAACGTAAATTCGTAGCCGCTGGCGAAAACTAGGTCTCCTTCTGCAGAGAAATAATTCTCTAAGAGATAATGGAAAATCTGTACACATTTTGAAAATATCAATCCTTTAAAGAAAGCTTCTACGAACACGTTGATTATAGTGTACCGAAATATTTTCATACCCGAGAACAAAAAGCCGTCATATCCCCTCACTCAGTCTTATCTCTACAACCAGCAGTCCGCTATTCCACCGAAGGATCACTTCCGGCTCAGAATTCACAGCCGGATAAAAACCAAGAAACTAGTCACAAGAAAGGACAACGAACGCTACAATTGGCTGTGCAATAATTCAGAATGGGGGCTTATCTACTCTGATAAATGATCAAAGGAAAGCACAACACAAGGGACATGAGAACTGTCATCGACAACCCACACAATATACATAGGGCGAACTAAGTAAATCTGGACAAAAAGGGTAACACCAGAACATATTTCTGTATAAGTATTATTCTTCCACGAAAAACTCTGCTTGAATAATGTTACGAGTCTACGCTCTTAACAGATGTAACAGAAAAGACCGAAGACAGCAAACTCTGTAAAATGTAACAAATAATGTATTTCCCTAGAATTAAAAAATGAAAAATAAGAAAAATGACTTACGGGATTGCGAATAAAATAAAATTAAGAAAACCCCACAAGAATTGAAACACAAGTCCTATCAATAAAAGTTCTTAGAGAACCCCAGTTCAAATCCCGATGAAATTCCAAATGGAATGTTATGACGTCTATAATAACCTACAGATGTTTAACGGTCTCTTGTTGAATTACTGAATTATTATTCCAGGTTTTAATTCAGTATACATTCCAATGATTGTCTTTGTTCAAGAATTATCAGAGCACTTTTGTATTTTCAGCGAAAACAAATCAACTGAGATAAACAATTTGAAGAAAAATAAAATTCAGCCCAAACTGGTCACAACATAATACAACTTAACGTATCAAATATTTTAAGTCCAAATGACTATCCTGTATCAAAAATATGTCATACAACGAAAACACAAAACCGATCCCCAGATGAGGGTCAAAATTCCATCCTTCTGCAAGAAATATAACTTTTGTCACCATCTGACACGTGATAAAATATCATGTAGTGCAGGGATGACCTTGACTCAACTTAATGATCCATAGTTTGAGAAAGAAAAATAAAAAAAAAGAGAAAAACAATGTCAGCAACTCGATCCAATGTTTCATTTCCCACAAACGATAATGAAGCTATTATTATTATACTACATAAATGAAATAACAAAATAAAAAAGTCAATCAGGTTAAACAGAACTGTTTTCAATTCTGGACAAGGTCAAGTCCAGTAAATAATATTACATTACAACAGCATGTAAAGGAATAAAAAGAAATTAAAAACAATTAATTTAAATAAACATAACAATATCAGCAAATCTTTGGTGGCAAAATAAGCTAAATAATAAAATTACACACGGTTTAGCTTTGGTATGCTCACACATTTTGAGGTTAAATGGTTGGTCCCATGCTTGACAGTCATTACAGATAT
Source organism: Unio delphinus (assembly GCA_029339505.1). Taxonomy (NCBI): domain Eukaryota; kingdom Metazoa; phylum Mollusca; class Bivalvia; order Unionida; family Unionidae; genus Unio; species Unio delphinus. Next base: position 3,901,020 of record JAQISU010000051.1, read on the forward strand.
ACCATTACAATGATTGAAACACCGCTCCGGTGGCCTATCGGTTAGAGTGTCTACCTCGGTTGCGGGAGGTCATCGGTTTCCCGGCCGAGTCATACCAAAGACTTACAAAAATGGTACTAACAGTTTCCTCGCTTGGCGCTCAGCATTAAGAGGTTAGTATTCGGATTTGTCGGCCTGGTGTCAGGATAATAATAATGGGTGGGGCATCATGCTACATGTGTGCGGCAAAATACCAGAGTGCTAGACATGACTACAAACTGTCGCACTGCAGACATCGTAGTGATATGACTGTAAAATTGTTTAAGCTTCGATACAGTCCACACACATACACAATGAATGAAGTTGAATATATTGTATTGCCTTAGTTTTTAACTATTACACAACTTATTAATGCAGTTATGTTGTCACTCTAGATTTAAAATGAAATAATCCGGGTTTTTCACTGACATACCAAATGGCAAAATTAATCTTGAAAACCTTGTTTAATCAGGCGGTCACAATATGCAACGAAAAAACAGGCAAATAAAAGCAGACGGGCAAAGACACGCAAAGACAGTGCAAGGACGGGTATTGACATGGCAAAAACGCACAGAGATATTTTACACTAATAGTGGAAAATATTTACTTTTGTTATAAGATAACAAGGAAATATATAATAATTAGATTTGTTTTCTTTGTTTTTTGTTTTATATCTTGGATTTTCCAACAGGACTCGAACTTGAATTTGTTAGAATATTTCATTACTAGGACTTTGTAATTTAATTGGTGGATTATTTTTGGAATATTTTTTTTTTCGATTCTTTGAACTGTTCTTTTTGCACTTTTACAAACTTTTTCCAGGGAAATACATTATTTGTTAAATTTTACAAAGCTTGCTGTTTTCACTTATTCTGTTACTGTTTATTAGAGGCTAAACACACACACACACACACACACACACACACACACACACATATATATATATATATATATATATATATGTCTGCATGAAGATGATCATCAGTCTAACTATTATAAATGCAGATATGGGATAGGCTTTATTAATGTAAACTTTCTGCCTTATAAATGGAGATTTAAGACACTTTACCAGTGACTATAAGTCCGGGAATTTCGGACACAGATGGTTTAGAGAACTACGTATAGTGAATTTGAATGATGATCTTGATAACACAACATCTTTAGTGGCTTATAACTACATTTTAATTTTGTCCTAACATCTTTTGTCACATTCCTCCATTAATTCCCCAATCAACTGATTTTGGCTCTCATCAAAATTTAAAATAGACAAATGATGCAGACTTGGTGATGAATGAAATATGAGTGACTACATTCACGTGGATCGAATTAATGTTATCCATATGCCAAGTTTGCTAAATCGTCTCACAAGAGGAAATCTCTATAAGTATGGTGAATGTGGTAATAAGTCCACGATATAACTCATAATTGATTAAAAGTCAATAGGATATAACTCATAACTGATTAAAATTTAATAGGATATAACTAATAATTGATTAAAAGTCAATAGGATATAACTCATAATTGATTAAAATTCAATAGGATATAACTCATAATTGATTAAAAGTTAATAGGATATTACTCACAAGTGATTAAAAGTTAATAGGATTTAACTCCTATTAGTTCGAATCATTTACGCATGAGTGAGTTACCTCCCATGTCACATCAAACTAATGTGAATATTCCTCATGTTTGTTTTAAATAATAATAATAATAATAATAATAATAATAATAATAATAATAATAATAATAATAATAATAATAATAATAATAATAATAGAAATAATAATAATAATAATAATAATAATAATAATAATAATAATAATAATATTAATAAAATAATAATAATAATAGTAAGTCATTATTTTATGAGGATGGGACAAGTAGTGAAAAAGCAATCTCTCTTGTGGCAAGACCATCAAGTTTCTTACTATTATTAGTAATTCACCTTATTAAAACAGAATCCAAAAAGCTTGGAGGAAAATACCTCCTTCCAAGCGAAAATGAGACTCAATGAAGGAACTGTATGATGGAAGCAACAAGTACTAATAATGAATTTTGTTATGCCCGTGCTCTAAGTGGAAACAGCAAAAATGATTGGTTTTACTCTAAAGTTTCATCCACATAGTTTACTTCAGTGTACACAGATATAATAAATTAAACAGTAATGTGTTCAGTTAAATTGTTTGTTTTAAATACTGTCTGAAATGTATTTAAAACGGTAATGTGTTCAGTTAAATTGTTTGTTTTAAATACTGTCTGAAATGTATTTAAAACGGTAATGTGTTCAGTTAAATTGTTTTGTTTTAAATACTGTCTGAAATGTATCACAATCAGTACAAATTGGTGCCATAATCAATACAAATTGTTATCATAATCAATAATATATGTATCATATATGCCATACCAACATGTGCAGATTATTTTCCAGATGGGAAGTTAATAAGAATTTTCATTATTTATCAAGCATCGTTCTTGCGGTTGTTAAACTGTTGGAACAATTTATGATCTAACTTTAACTAATGCTTCGGAATTTTCTTTATCTTTCGCCTATTTCTCTTGCGAATGGTGAAGCCTTTAGATAAATTTATTATGTCTTCTGCAGTGTTTTTGTTAATTAGAGGCAATTTTTATACTTTCTGATTGATCGTGAAGATGTTTTGTAGATTGAATCATTGAAATCTATCGTAAAGTTCGTACTTCTGTATACTTTGTGAGTGAGGAGCTCTGAAAGACATATCTTTTATACAGCACTTCGTATGATTTTTTGCTATCTATCTTCTATGTCTCCAGCAAACAAAACATCATTTGTTTAAATTGTAGTCTATCGTGTATTTTTTGCGGATTATAAGTAATTCAGAAATACTGTGATGTAATGTGACTGTTTTATCGATAAGAGGCAAGAGGATACTGTGTGAACTATCGTGTCATTACTATGAGGTGTAGCAGTAATTCGGAACATTAAGTTTTCTGGCAAGTATAAATGATATTTGGATAAAATGGTGATTTAGCGTGCAATACTGTTGTTGATGTTATTCTGATACCGTGTTGGGTTATGTTCACGTGTTTTGTAAGGAAGCGTAATTTTTCCACTCGTCAAGTAATGTATCGATTCTTTTATAGCAAATAAGTTGTGCGATTTTGGGACTATTTGAGCACCTTGTTTATAGGGGGTATCACGGTTGCAATGGAGTTACTGATCGTAGCGCTTAAAATTACCTCCCTTAGCTCCAATGCGCATGCCCAAAAAAACTTCCAGTTCTGGATAGTTCAGAAATTCGCACTGTGTTATGCTTGGTTAGAGAAATATAAAAGTGAACAAAATAGATCAGATACAGATATAGGTAGAGATGACAGCAATGAAGAAAATGAATCATTAACACTTTCTCTTCAAGATTCATCTTCACTAAACGTTAATGTGCACATGGATGATTACATAGGACGTGTTTCAAGGATAAGTAGCATGTTTAATAAATGTGAACAAACTTGCACAGTGCATGTAAAAGACAGTTCTGTTCAAACTTACTTGCCAGTAACATGCAACAGAAAACCAGAAACAGTGAATGTTTCGATACAGTGTAAAAACTTGATATTGCAGTGGAGGATATCAAAGATAACAACTTGGAAATACAATTTTACACAGGCATTCCAACATTTGTGACACTAATGTTACTTTTCAATACCATGAAAATGAAAGCACAGAACATGTCTTATTGGAAAGGTGAAAAGTCAGGAGTTGATAAAGAATATCTACCAAATGGAACAAATAACCCAGGGCCAACAATAAAGTTGCGTTTGCCTTCATCCTTTATCCTTTTCCAGGCTATTAATTTGTATTATTGAAAACTTACTATGAGAAAGGGTCGAGTTTCAATCCCATAGTCGCCCCATTCCAGTTTTCCTGGTTTTTGCATTTGATCTCGATGTCTGTTTTCTCTGCAGCCAACCTGAAATCTTTTTCAATTTTCATAAGTTGACATGTAATTTGGAGTTTATAGTTACCTCCCATGAAGTGTTGAAATTATTGTGCTGATGTTTAAAACCACAAAATCTTCCCTTTGATTTGCATAATTTCTCTATCTGATCTTATTTCTTAGAACTTGGAAATAATGTTATTTATTACATTGCTGGTTTAAGTTTAATTGCTGGGCTAGTTCAGTTATTGTTGTGAGATTTGTTTTGTTTCAGTTCATTACACCAAAAGATTTGTTTTATATCTTCATACTCTTTAACAACATTCTCTTTAAAAGAATCTAGGGCTATGTTTTTCTGTAAGCAATTCTAGGTGTTTCTAGTTTTACAACCTTTTGACATAGTCTTTGGCCCATGTTCCCCAAGTCTCAATCTTATGTCAATGATTGATACAATTTCCACCCTATGTGTCGAAACGAATTACATGTCAACCTACACAATCTTGTAGTTATTCAATGTGCTTTTTCGTTTTCATTTTTATGTCTAAAATCATCATTATTATTATTATTATTATTATTATTATTATTATTATTATTATTATTATTATTATCATTATTATTATTATTATTATTATTGTATCAAGTATGGTATTGTAGGCGTTATTATGTGTTTGAGGTAAATATCTGGACCACGAAATGCACATGGTGTAATATTTACCACTACACCAGTAAAATAATGGAACGTTTTCATAATGACATAAATCGTGGGATGCATGTATTGGCATCAAGAAATTAGACACATTTTGGATGCAGATTTAGTTACAGTACAACAATTTGAACTTGTAATTGATTGCTTATTGTATTGTATTACCTTTCTATATCTGCTAGTCCATTTTTAGTGTCCGTAGTACCTTCTTGGTGCCTCCTGGGAGTGTTTAATTCGACAACCCCACCCCTGATTCAACGAGTCAAAATCCTCGAAAATAGTTATCTTCAGTGACAACAAGAATATTTAAACTTGCTTTTTGTTCCATATATATATATATATATATATATATATATATATATATATATATATATATATATATATATATATATATATATATATATATATATATATATATATATATATATATATATGGAAGTAACTATTGAAAAAAAGATGTGCGAATATTTCACGGAACAAAAGCAAGTTTAAATATTCTGCTGAAAGCTCAAAACTGAAATTAATATATGTCCGTATTATATTCCCTTTGTGTGAACTAACTTGAAGCCTTCATATAAAGACAGAAGTCTGACGCTTTACTAATAAAGAAGGACGAAATCTGAGATAACACGAAATTAACTTATCAATTAACACAAGGAGTGCAAAGGTGACCCCAGCCCCCGCTCGATTCGACTTTTGTCACGCGTCTTTTATTGCTTCAAAATTGCCAAAAAACTAAAAAGCTAACACATATCCATTCAAAACTGAAAAGCTAACAAATATCCATTCAAAATACATTAACGTACCAATCCATAACTCTCGGACGAACATCTCATGAATCTAATCCGGCGAATTAACCTTTATCTGCACCATTACGGTCACAAAATCTTTATACAGGACAACATCAGGCAAAAGTAGTCGATTCTGCCACGTGATGAACATCACTTTCAACGTAATTTCACAAAATTACACGTTTAACTTGCATTGTTTTCAGATTGTATCATATGATAATTTTATATAAATTTCCTGTTCAGAAATTTCTAGTTAAAGATCGGATAGCATAAATGACGGTTGATAATGTCATCACACTTCCAATATTAAAGCCGAAACGGATGCTGGATTCGGTAGTATTAGATGCTCCGTGATCGGTACAAGTATTAGACCCTAATGCTTATTTACTGCAGGGTAGAATCTTTTGAAAGATGTCTGATAGGTTTATTCCAAGTGATGAGGCATACATTGACCCCCCCCCCCCTTATCTGAATCGCATTTAGACCATTTATTATTATGAGACTCGAAGGATTATACGGTGCACTTTGTTACCTATATATATTAAACCATTTAGTTTCTATCCAGTTTTGGAGGTGGGTCTACTGGTGATTTTATTCTCGATGTAATTACGTTATAACATTATTTCAAAGAAATACATGCTTTTATTACCTTTACTAGTTCTACTATCTTTAACTCGTCACTACATAGCGTGGACTGTGCCAATGTGTCGTTTATTCTTTTGCATAAACACATCGTATTTATGAAATTCTCTTGACAAGAATGTATCATAATCACCTAGATGAGATATTTTGATTGATTACTGTCGGAGATGCTCTAATCAAGGTGAATTTTACATGCTGATCATGTTGTGCGAGTCCGAGAGAATTAATGAAACGATCGATAGACATCCAATTAGTATTAATTTGCACAATAATATATGGTGTATCCGATACACATTGGACTACTTCCGGTACTTTTAGCAAGCTGTCATATCTGAAAGCTGATAGGTAAATGTATACAAAATGAAAGTTCTCGATGTCAGAATGTTCTCTGGTATTAGGTCAAAGTCGGTTTGGTAGTTAGAAAAAAATAGTCTAAGCTGGGGACGGGGAAGCGGTTGGAGGTCGATTTAATACATTTTTAGGACAGTAATCTAAAAAGCAGATTTATATTCTTTTGACATAATCAAAAACTCGCGAAAGCAGATTCACAGTTTCTGACATAATTCATCATTCTACTACATTTGTCCCAAAACTTCAAATGGTTCATGAGAAGTCCTTTGAAGAGTTTGCCATATTTCATAGTTTCATATCTGGGTTCATTTTAGTAAATCTAAAAGGAGTTAATACCAGAATGTTACATGTGAAATTAGGTCAAATCGTCTTTGGTTCTAACTTTAAAGTAAAAAAGAAATTACCACCGTATTTGATGAGAGATCACATCATTTGGACAAACTCACAAGAACATTGTGATAGGATGTTTCCAGATACATTTGGCAAAATTTGTTCAACTGTTTCTGAAAGGAAACTGAGACTGTCTGATGCGTACAACCCGCTAGGTAGGCAGGGTCATATCCTATTAGTATCATGAGATAAATGAATTAACAGTTCAGCAATGTTTCCAAAACTAATTATTTGTCACTAGTCTTTTACATTAGAATATTCAAAATCATTTTGCAAACATTTTAGTCACTGACTATAGGTTAATTTCATATCATATCAACGAGATAAAATGAATTATAATGTAACATTATGCTGGCAAAACCATTGAAAAGTACTGTTTCTAGAAGGCCGAAATTTGAGTTTCTAAATGCATATACGTACTCGTAACATTGATCTGTAAGACGTTTAAAATCACAATCATAATCTAGTTTGATGTTAGTTGATACAAACTTATTGCATCCTTCTAAAGATATCGAGGCTCTAAGGCAGTATTTGACATAAGTATTACAGTATGTTCTTCGAGTTTTAAATTTCAAATAATGCATTAGGTATACCAGGCAATGACGGGAAATATGTGTGATAAGGCCACATTCCTAATATTAAAAAGAGAATGATAATATCGCCACCCACTAGTCACATTCTGTAACATATACTTACGTCTTTGGGATTAAGACATACATAGATTTATACACGGCCTGTGCAGCTTTATTTAGGCTGCTCTAGTATTAAACTTTGGGAGTTTCGTTACTTGAATTCGTATACATATATTATTGTTTTTGCAAACCGTCTTTCGACGATGGAGTCTCTGCTAAACAAACCTGCTTTGTATGTGAAGCATATATCTTATGAATTTTCGGGAAATCGTCCCCGTTGGCCTTTGCGATATGTTACTTGCTTAGTCTTGAATAAACAGTAACATAGAAAGAGTGAAAATAACAAGCTTGTACAAACTTAATAAACAATTTATTGAGCACAAATATTTTCCAGAAAAGAAAAAATAAACTTACGGTTTTAAGAATCAATCCAAAAATAATTCAAAATATAATCCACTAGTGAAATTGCAAAAGTCCTGGTAATAAAATGTCCAAATAATTCCCAGTTCGAATCTTGGCGAAGCATCCAAAATGGAAGACGATGTCACGTGATGAAGTCAGTTCTGGTCTTATGAAATTCAAAGAACACAATTATTTTCCAGATAAATAACAAAAATAAATCCTCGTGATCCAAACGAATTGAAATAATTTCCAGTAATTTAAAATAACTCAAAACGACACACAACTTAGTATTCTAACAGCCAAACTTCTACTAAATAGTTCGCTTCAAAACATAATGTATATACCTGTTTTTACGTAAACAAGGAAGGGGTCACATGATCTTCTAGAATCTTTAGAACAAATTTACGTTCAAAAAAATCTCGTGCACACCGTATGACCCAACTAAAAATAGAAAGATGTTTACAACAAAGCTCCATAATGTCCTTGGAATCAACCAATCATTTAAAAGCTTGTTTACAACTCTGAAGCTAGATCAGAAATGAGGTCAACATCTGGTGTTTATTCGTAGAGTACAGGTCATTACACTTTCTAAAAAAATATCTCCCAATGATTGAATCTTAAACTTAAAATGTCAAATTTGAATCTGACAAACAAACAATTAAAACAAAAATAAATGACTTAAATCAGATATAGGTAACATATATTACTATATAAAACTCGAAGAACGGACTTTTTTGGTAATTTAAAGCACCAGTCTAGGTCAATAATCCGGATTATATCAAAATATACCATGCACCATCAAATATTTAAAAATCGTGTTTTTTTTTCTTCTTCAAAATTTGTTTGTTACTCGACTTCATCGTCATCATCATCGTCTTCGTCACCAGCTTCACCACACCTGTTATCATTATCATCGACGCCGTGGTCTTCTTCATCATTGTCGTCATCGTCATCGTTATGGCTACCATCAATAGCATCATGATGATCATCATAATTATTATCGTCCTCGTCCTCGTCTGCCTCATCTTCGCTTACATCCTGTTTTTCCTTTGTTCATTAATTACTTTATCTGACCGTAATGCAACACCCAAGCATAGTGATTATTTCTACTCTTTTTTATCGATATGCTGCGGACAATATAAATTGGAAAATTCAAAGAGAAACTCTTCGTTGGAGCTCTGAACGGTTTGTACAATCTCATTCAGCGCATCTGCATATATTGCACAACAAGATATAATGAAATTACAGATTTCTGCGGGAAAAGGCGATCGATCAAAGATTAAAATTCTGATCTGTCGGTTTATGAGTTTAAATAAAGCCAACGCCTAAGATGTAGTAGTATTGCTCTATTTTCCTCCAAACACCAGTTTTCTTTGATCTAGCCGTTACGTAAAGAGACATCTAATGCGTATATTAATTAATATTTATGGAAAAACTATTTGGACGCGTAATCTGATCAGTTTAGATAATTAAACAGGAATTCAATTCGATTCAATTCTTAGCAGCCCATTAAATTAGTATGATGTCGATCGATACTAAATAATCGTGCACCATCTCCAGAGCAGACTTATATTCTGTTTGCAACATTTTAGCAAGCAAAAGCTATGAACACGTTCTCTATTTTCGAAAAAATCTTTGCAGCCGAGGGATGCCGGCCGAATGCAATAGTAGGACTTCTCTCTATGTTAGATAGCAGAGCAAAATTTTATTTTATTCAATTCACTCTAATTAAAATTCGTAGGAAAGTTTGAACACGTCAAGAAAGATTCCATATACGAAATAATATTACATGTCAGGAATAATGGATGGAAAGAGATAGGAGGAAGTACCACTGCATTTAATATATATATATATATATATATATATATATATATATATATATATATATATATATATATATATATATATTTATATAAAGCCAAGCCTTCTAAACCTAGATTTGATTGCGCCACAAGAACAACTGACTTACCAAGGGGAATTTTGGTTCATCCGACGAGTAATCTCATTGAATGTATTCGTGGCACCAAAGATAGAATTTCGCAATGATGGTATATCTCATGCGTGGTGCGCATTTCAAATCATACTCGACACCGATCTTGTCGATGATGTTATTAATGCTACTATGAACGACCAAAGACCTGCGACTATTACTAATTATCTCTACCCTCAAAGATAACATCTCAAAAAAAAATCTTATCATTAGCAGAAGTAGACAATATTACGTTATGCTTACATCCGGAAAGATGGCCGCCATCGCTTAACTGCTCAAGATAGGCTCTTCCGATTTTGTGCTATATTTATGATATTTGTGCTTGTTCTCTATCATCGTCTACATTAGTGTGTTTCATCATGCATAGGCTGTTCCATTCTTATGTGTTAATTCATCTCCTTGTTTTGGAAACGAGAACAATTAGAATTTTTCTCAGCGGTTTTGTCCCAATGTTAAGACGTCATTTGATTTTGAATAAACCGACGTCACGTTACCGCTTAATTTTAATAACCTGGTTCAAATTCCTCTTAAATCGTCAACCGTTGTGTCAACTGTCCCAGAGATACCGCTATGTATTGCATTATTCAACGCTCAATCAGTAGAATCACCAGAAAAGCGCACAGAAATTGTTAATTTTATCAACGACCAGAATATTGACGTCTTCTTTCTGACAGAAACATGGTTACATACCGCAGGTGATGAATGCAAGTGTGCGGATTTAACATCCAGCGATTACTCCATCAAGTCGTTTCCCCGCAACTCTCGCGGAGGCGGAATTGCAGTAATTACAAAGAATTCCATGATCAAATGCCTCAAGTACAACACAACCTTCAATTTCTGCCACACATCGTTTGAACTAGTCCAAACAACGCTCACACTCGAACAAAGGTCAGTCCATTTTTTCTGTCTCTACGTCCTCCTCCTAGTAGAAAAAAACAAGCTGACTAAATCTCTCTTTTTGTCTTTTTGGAGCAGTTTCCAAATCTTCTAGAGTATGGAAATTCGATAGGTGGCAACCTAATTATTCTTTCCTGGTCAACCATACATGTCAAAACTCCTAGATTCCATTCATGTTTTCAATCTTAAACAGTCAGTTAACCAACCTACCATCAACTTGGTCACATTTTAGACTGGTTAATTTATAGACCTGATGATAATATTCTGCAATCCACCCTTGTATCCCACGAACTTGCATCGGATCACCTCTGCATTGTATGCAGACGTATCAGTCCCTAACCATCCACCTCTATTTGCTACTAAGAGAAACCTCCGTATGATATATAGAATCAAATTCATGCACGACATCCAAGAAAACTTAACAACTTTCTTACATCCAACAGCGGAACAAGTTGATAACTGCCTGCGTTCATTGCTTGAAAAACATGCCCCAGCCACCAAATGCAGATGATCAATAAAAAAAGTGTTCTTCATGGTATAGCAGTGTTAGGCACCAGCTTCGCACGGCTAAAAGACATCGCCGAAAAGCAGAGAGGCTTTGGCTTTCCACCAGACTCACTATTCATAAACAAATCTACGAGGCCGCTGAGAAGAACGTAACAAACATAGTTCATTTAGCCAAATCATCCCACTACAGTATTAAGATCACGGAGAGTTTCAGCTGTAAAGAGCTCTTCGAGATAACTAACAAACTAATGTCAAGGAACAAATATACATCACTTTCAACAACCTCCTCTCCACTAGACCTACCAGACCAATTTGCAAATTTCTTCGATGACAATGTACAAACCATTATAGATTCGCTTGACAGCACAATTTCAACTGATTCGTCACCATACAGTTATGATGCAGAATTTCAGCGAGAACCGTTAGGAGCATTCGAACCTGTTTCTATTGATTTAGTACGGACAATCGTGATGAAAAGTGCACCAAAGTCTTGTGAACTTGATCCAATTCCGACATCACTGCTGCTTGAGTGCTTAGATCCAATATTGCCTTCAATAACTGATGTTATTAATATCTCTCTCTCATCATCAGGGGAATATCTCTCTCTCATCAGGGGAATTCCCATCATTTTTCAAAACTGCCATCGTAAAGCCACTGCTGAAGAAAACAACACTGAACCATAACGATTTAAAGAACTACTGCCCAGTTCTAATCTCCCATTCATATAAAAAAAATCTTAGAAAAGGTTGTTCTAACTCAACTTGTATCTCATTTGAATTCACACAGTCTTTTTAGCAATGTACAGTCTGCATATCGCCTTTGCCACAGTACGGAAACTACTCTTCTGAAAGTATTTAGTGACATTCTCTCTGCTTTGGATAGTGGAAAGATTACAGTCCTCACTCTCCTGGATTTATCTGCAGCATATATGTTGTGGTGTTCCACAGGGATCTGTTCTTGGACCTGTTCTCGGACCTGTTCTCTTCTTTCTGTATACTCAGCCACTCTCAAGTGTCAAAGATCATCATCCAGTGTCGCACCAATTGTATGCTGATGACACCCAAATATACAAGTCTAGCCACCCAACTGAAGTTGATGCTACCATCCATGTTGTAGAGAAGTGCATTTATGATGTGAAATCATGGATGGCATGTAACAAGCTGCAGATGAACGATGTTAGAACTGAGGCTATTCTGATCACAACACAAAGACGATCTCATTCACATCATTTACCTCAGACAATAAATATCAGCAACACCAACATTAAATTCTCACAGTCAGTACGGACCCAAGGCGTTACTCTAGAAAGCACTCTCACATTACACCAACATGTCATGAACATATGCAAGGCTGCATATCTTGAATTGAGACGCATCAGTTCCATTCGTAATTATCTTTCAGTTGATACCACTAAAACACTTGTGTGTTCATTAGTACTTTCAAGACTGGACTATTGTAACTCAGTTCTGTCTGGTTCGCCACAATATTTCCTCCAGAAACTTCAAAAAGTTAAAAACACAGCTGCACGGATCATCTTTAGAGTACCTCAATCAGAGCACACCTCACCACTGCTCTGTACCCTACATTGGCTATCAAATCGATACAGAATCAAACACAAAATTTGTTCTCTGTACTATGTTTCAATGACAGACTCCAGTCCAACATACCTATCCAGCCTCACCCATGTGTATACACCACCTAGATCCTTACGATCTTCTTCTGATAATCGTATACTCATTATTTCCAAGGTGAAAACAGAGTCATATGGACAACGTTCGTTTGCACACCAGTGCCCGGAGACGTGGAACGAATTGCCCATAGAAATTAGACACAAAGACACAGTGATCTCTTTTAAGAGTGCTCTTAAGACTCACCTGTTTCGACTGCAGGGACAAACTTAGCGACCTAATCATGTTTTGTATCTTATATGTTTTCAGCATATTTTTATGTTTTCCAATTTCATTGTTTTTGTCATTTGTTGTTCTGTAGTGTAGTCATATCATTATTGATGGTGTAAAGCGCTTAGAGCTTCGAAAGATTAGACGCTATACAAAGTCCTCATTATTATTATTATTTTGAATTCACTGAGATTTTTTTTAAAAACTTTAAACTTTGTTAATGAGAATATTAATGCATAGTAGTAACAAACAATGGACGGATGGAGGTCTATATATAGGTTTGATACATGGCTCCTTGTTTTCTATTGTTTAGGTTACTAATTAAAAAAATACATGTACCAATTTGCATAGCAGTAAAATGCAAATAAATAAAAGCTGAATGTATTATTTACCAAACGTAATGATGGTAAGAACCTTAACTTCACAAATTTTCAGCCCATGACATAATGGACTTCAAAAGGTTAATAATGATTCTGTCCTTTCAAAGGTTCCAAAGCTTGGGTCATATTCTTTGAAACTATTTGAGCCACAAGATACAATTGGAAAGTTAAGACAAAAAAAAAGAATGAAGTTCAATAAATATTCAAGACAGTGCTGAGTGGTGTCTATTACACATTTCTTCAAAGGCTTACACACATAATACTGGTACTAAATTTATATGAAGTCTCTATTAAATATGTGTCTACTTATCTTAACAATTTATTAAATTTACTCAGTTTATCATGGTAACATTAACATGTTTAAGAGCAGACAACAGACATGGAAATTATGATCAAAATGGCATCAGTCATGCCAGTGAGTAAAGTAAGCTGATACATGTGTGTGTGTGTGTGTGTGTGTGTGTGTGTGTGTGTGTGTATGTATGTGTGTGTGTGTGTGTGTGTGATTTGGATTTTTAATGTAGCTTTAATAATTTTTCAGTCACACTGCTATGATGTCTGCAGTGTTGCAGTTTATAGTGATGCCTAACACTTTGGCATCATGATGAAGACATGTAGTATGATGTCCCATCTAGTCAAATTAACACTAATCTCTTAATGCTGAGCTCCATGTGAGGCAGCTGCTAGTACCATTTTTATAAGTCTTTGCTATGACTCAACAGGGTTCAAAACTGTGATCTCCTGCATCCGAGGTAGATGTAACCACTTAGGCTGCCACACAATTAGATCAATCATGTAACTTACTCCCATCCTGCAAAGGGAAATTATGGACAACACCAAACCTTTTAGTCTACTGTACCTTCTGCTCTTGGATTTTCTCAATCAAGTCTTGCTGAAGTCCCCTTTTCTTCAAGAAATCCTCAAGTTCTCTACACCCGTCCATTATGAACTACCATACATGAAATAAAAATATATCTTACATTCAGTATTGTGCATAAGTACCTGAATTATTGTTACTTACTGTGAAATTGTTGTTACATAATAAATTACAAAACTTTCCTCTTATGATCATCAAGCATAATACTTGTCACAATGCAATGTTTTCAGTAAGGTCCCTCTCTCGTATAAAGTAACCATATTAAAAACTGTACCACATCCATCTCTGGCTTGTGTTACATGTACCTTGACCTCAGACCCAGAATATAAAGTGTTAGACAATATACCTGGCACTGCAACACAGGTTTGAGCTTTATCCATTTTAGACCCTGGTACATCTGGGAAATTATTACATAAAATGAACATAAATCTTGTAATGACACATCTGTTCCATATTCATCCAGAGCCAAAGTAGCTCATATGTAGTATATTGATCCTGAAAACAATATCTCAAGCCACACGTACAACTAGCACTTATTCTGTATTTTTAAAAGAACTAAGTGATTTGACTGGATAAATTATCAGCTGTCATGCACATGCACATGTAACAGTACATCACAACACAGCATGACATCTCTTATGCCATGTTTGTTTCAATTTATGGATAAGTGCAAGGACAGACAGATGGATTAATAAATGAACACACACAGTAGATGAATAGGTATATAGAGATTAATTAATCAAATTAAAATAAAAAAAACAATATACATGTATCATGGTTTGATGACATATTTTAAAGTGGACATGTAATGGATAATTGTTGTTCTTGTTTAGTTTAACACCATTTCTCAAGATAAGTCTGAAATGAACAAAATCTTCAAAACATAGTTCCTTTGGAAATATCAGAACCACTAAATTGCCCTTCTAAAACTGGTACAGTTCCTGTAGTTTTAAATAAACTCAAGTAAGACATTCCAAGGATTTGCTCCTCACCGTACAACTAAGCCTACTAAGAATAGATGTTTTTGTTCAAATTTGCTGTTCTGTTTATATGACACTTTTTTGTATTATTAAAGACAAGTAATCTTTAGATCTTTTAACCCAAATAAGGGTTCCCTATGATCGAACCTGAATCCGATATTCGCATAATATTAACAAGCCCTATAGGGAACTTAACTACATACTCTAAAATAGTGTTTCAAGAGACAATAAAGAACGATGGACTTGCAGACGGACCAGGTGACAAACACTCAGCTGCCGTGACAAAAGAAATATACCAGATTTTATTTGCGCAGGCAGATATTCTGAATCAATTATGACAAAAGTAATAATCATGAACGCTTAACTGTACAAGTATTATGTGGTACTTTACTACTGGGTCATCGACTGTGAGAAGGCTTGGTTTACCTGATACAGCAAAGCATATTTTCTTATCTATTCTCGTGACTTTACGAGTAGTATTTTATTTTATTTGTAATAAGCGCCCTTATAATATAATCTACAGTTACAACTTACCTCAGATGCTTGAATATTTCTCCTCCAACCTTTAGCAGTTTTTCCACAATAAACACATCCAGTCAAAAGGAGGCCACAAGATGAGAAATTCTTCAATTTAAATCTATATAGTAAACCGAGATCTCGGATTAGTAAATCGAGATCTCGGAATAGTAAATCGAGATCTCGGATAGGTAAACCGAGATCTCGGATTAGTAAATCGAGATCTCGGATTAGTAAACCGTGATCTCGGATTATTAAATCAAGATCTCGGATTACTAAATCGAGATCTCGGAATACTAAACCGAGATCTCGGATAAGTAAATCGAGATCTCGGATTACTAAATCGAGATCTCGGATTAGTAAACCGAGATCTCGTATTACTAAATTGAGATCTCGGATTAGTAAACCGAGATCTCGGATTATTAAATCGAGATATCGGATTAGTAAACCGAGATCTCGGATTACAAAATATGTGAAGTGTGTCCCTTCACGGGCTCCGTAGGATCGGATTATATGTGGCAATGAATTAATTTTGTCTCGGATATCATACAGTGAACACTTGTTTGAGGACAATTACTTGATAAATGCTGAAATTGTTCCTTGCTTATATTTTCATCTCTTATATTTTCAATCGCTGTACTTATAAAACCAATTCACAATGATTGCATGTCTTGCTATGATATTGCTGTTGACCTCCTAAAGAAAATATCATACAAGGGTTTTACAAGGTCACTTCACAGAAAGTTATAACTAGTTGTTGATTAATCGACTTATCAGATGCTTTAACGTGCCTTTTATCATCCTGTTTGAAGAGTGTTGCTACTTGTGTTTGCCGTAATGAAAGTCCATGCTTTCGGTGTATTTAGTTAATGGTCCTTAAACTTACAGTTTTTTAAATGTTTTTATAGGTTTCTATATAATCACTATATACAATGACTCCTCAAACGTGCATCAAAATAAATATACAACATTCTATTGTATTATAGCATTTCGCCACATTCAAAAAAGCAGACTTACTTTATTTGAGTGCTACAATATCAGATGCATTCGTGATATCTTTAAATATTGCATTGTCACAGATGTATCCTGTTCCTCTTGAGTTAAAATGTTTCTCGCATTCGTCTTCTTTAATCAGAATTTGCATATTTAATTAAATTAGTAAGCAAATAAATGTAGTCTGTAACTTGAGGAAATCATTAGCCTCACATCATAATTTCAGTTGAGCTCATTAGTGAATTATTGACCTTAAGGGTTACCCTCATCAAATTTTTGTGATAAACTCTTCAGAAAATTTTGCGATGGCGTCCAAAGTACATATCATATATGGTAATGTGAGAGTTTTTAAGTTTTATTATTTTTTATTTGCATGCATCAAATGGGGCATGTTTAAATGTTTGTTAAGCTTAGCAGCAGAGAGGGTGAACCCTACAACGTTTTTAGACAAAATTTTGATTGAATCCTTAAAACGAGCCTTCCTACGATCTCATTTTAACCCCAAAAAATGTCTCAGGGGCAAACCCTACAACGTTTTCAGACAAAAAATTGATTGAAATCTTAACGAGCCTTCCCTACGAAATCTCATTTTAACTAAAAAAATAAAAACGGAGACTTTTACGATTTTTTAATTAATTTTGGTCGCAACTTGTTGTCATCCACCCTCTCTGCTGCTATGGGTTAACAAAAAATAATAAATGATTTGATCAAGTCTTTAGGATCTCACAAACAGACTAATTGCTAACACCTCTTCTTGTAGATCAATTAGATTATTGGACTGATCTGTGAGTTTGAAATTAATTCTCGTTAACGAATTATTATGGCATCGCATGTAGACAGGATTAACCGGAGACTCAATTATTAAAAATCCTGGAGGAGCTGTTGGTGCAAACGAATAAAGAATATATCCTTGCTGAGCTTGATTTGATCGTTCGAGATTAATTTGATAGCTTCCTTCGATAACATCACATACTAAATTGAGCGCAATCACTGAGGATATATTCACGTTGAACGGAGCGATATGCCTACCGCCACCATCTGGATCATTATTATGTTTGAGGATTTTTATTTCCTGTGATGCTGTTTTTTTCCATGCATCATGAATTATTTTAAAACCAACATCGATGGTGTCACTGAGAAGTTTTTTTTAGTTCCGGTACGTTATATCCCGGTAGTTTGAATGTTGGAATATCTTTAACGGGAAAATTATATTGTTTTGCAAATTCTGTTCTCGATAGGGGATTATCGTCATCTAATATATCCTGAATAATTTTTAGGTTAAATGTTTCCATATCGTCGATAATTTTATTGCATGTTTCTACGACGCTGATAAATTCATCTCGGGTGAGAGAGCCGGATTTAAGAGATATTAACAACAGCGATAAATCATTATTCATTGCTGTGAAATTTTTAATGATTTCAGGTTCGTTAACAAAATGATATCCCTCTATTCTATCCTCTGGCTTCTCTCTTCCAGTTGATCGGTATCCGAAACCAAAAAAATCTATAGTGAATTGGTGATCTTTATAACTCTTTATTGGATTATCAGGTTTTATTCTGTCGGTGATATAATCAGTTTTTTGTGGTTCTGGTAAATCAACAGTTTTCCCCCCTGGTGGTAATTCAGACCATCCTAGTACTGTTCTAATAGAACTTTGATAGATATCTACGACGTATCCTTCTGTGCTTATCTCAATTGCGGATGATAGCGTCGGCTCATGAACTGTTATAGCGATTTTCGATTCTGTTCCAGTAATCGATTTTATTCTACGCGCGAATTCATTATTGATTTGTTCGATTTGGTATGACCCTGTTGGTATCGAAACGACGTTCCAGTCTGGGGTACCGTCGTCTTTATTCTTATACGAGAACACCAGTGAATTATTCGGTTGTTGACCACCAAATGATTTTGATCTGATATTAGGCCAACTGTGGTATACTCGTAGTTTTGCTAGCGCTATCTCCTTCACGGGGACTGGGCTAGGGAAATTCACACTAAACTCGGGTTCCGTTGATGTTATTGATATCATGCTTGTTTGTACTGGGTTCGTGTTCTCCACTATTTGTTGAAGTAATTCCATCGGTGTTGTCATCGTTGCTATACTGTTGTTGTCGCTCTAATTTTGACACCGCAGAATCATAAATACTGACCATCACTGAGAACTCACAATTTGGTATGGTTGAGGTTATTGAGATCATTCTGGTTTTTGGGTTCGTGTTTTCTAATTCCATCGGTGTTGTCATTGTTATTATATTCATGTTGTCGCTCTAATTTCGATATCGCGGAATCAAAAATACTGACCATCGCTGAGAATTCACTATCTGATATAATCGTATTATCGAGTGACGACGATATCATCAGGGATAACTGCGAATATGCGGTTGATGCAATATGAAATTGAAGTAAGTAATTCTGCAGTTTACTCTGGCTGCATGATGATATCTTTTTTGCTATCCCGGTTGATATACCCCCGATTGTAGCCACCGCAGAAATGCAAATTGGAACTACGACCGGGGCAATCATTGTAACAGATTCAAATATTATTCCGGCGCCAGCGAGAACGCTTGACACCGAGTACATAGTAATATCAATTGCGATGATTCTTCGTCGGTATTTTTTTATTTTTATTTTATACTCCTCAGTGAGGGTTTTGAGTCTAGTCTGAAATTCTCTGACCTGATAATAGCGTCATTGCGTTGATGAAATCATTTTTATTTTAAAAACACTAGTGTTTTCAATTGTGAAATCCGAACGATTTTCCTTTCAATTTAGTTATTTACTTAAATCCGCTACGAATTCCACATACCAGGTTGCTGAAACCCTAATCAAATTTTTATCAGTAGCTGTTATAGTGAAGTTTTCAGTTGTATCCTTGTCGATGATCGTTGAAATCGTATTATTGACCCCGGATGAACTCGCCGATGATATATTAAATTGAGTCAATGGTGTTACTAGTGTTAATCGATAAATACCTTTAACGGTTGCAGTGATATCTAATTTGTTGTTTGTAGGTGTCCACACAAATGATCCGTGTTGGATTGTGTATACTACCTTGTTGGTTTTCTCATGAGGAATTTTTGTTTTTTCAATGATTGTTATCATCCTCGTAAAATCACCTTTGATGGCTTCGATGAAGGTTTTCGTCTCATCGATGGATTTTTTAATATCCGGGAGTTTTATTTCTATTTTATCCAACGGGGTTCCAATAAATTTATCAATGACATTTCTACGAAATGATGTAAACTGTTTTCCGTGTTCTTCAATTTTAGATTGAAGTGTTAATAGTTCTAACAGAGAATTATCCAACTCATTGTCATGGGTAGCAATCTTATCAGTGATCGTAGACACAAGTGCACCTGGTTTAAGTCGTCCGTCGCTGGAATACAACGCAATATAGTTTTCAGTGGCGTCTTGCTGCCGTTTTAAAATGTCATCCGCGGATATATTACTGGCTTTAAGTCGTCCGTCGTTGGAATACAGCGCAATAGAGTTTTCAGCGGCGTCGCGCTGCCGTATCAAAATGTCATTCAATGACACATCACTGCTTTTCAATTTACCCTGTTTGTCTTGAAATACAACTATTTCGTTCGGGTCAACATTTACTAAATTTAACGTCTCAGCGATTTCATCTTTAATTAATTTTTTTATATCCTTGACAGAATCAGGGGGTGCAGTGCCATCGGGTTTGGGTTTCAAAGATCTCCCCCAAATATCAATCATGTTATTGTAAAACTCTTTCTCTCTCTAAAATCGTTTTTGACGACTTCGTTGAAAAATCTTCGATTTTCGCCAGCGATTACTAGTGTATTCATTCACGACAACATGTGGTGGTTTTCCGCTTGGGTTACTCAAGGAGTTAGAAATAGCGTTAAGGACATTTAATACTTCGCTGCCACATATTGGTGGGTCATTCATTTGTTGTGTTGGTAGCGTAGAATACCAAGTCTTCATTGGAAGGGTTTTTATAGAACGCATAGACTCTTTTGGTGGGGCTAATCCATATGAATCAAAATAGACAATCCCACGTGGATCAATAGCGTATGCAACCCAGTGAGTTCCGGGTCCGGTGCTGTTATCTAAATTAATGATTCCGGTTTCAACGCTGTTTGGTTGATGTGGTAATTGATCTTTCATAAAGACACCTCTGAAGTTTTTAATCGCGAGTTTTTAGGCAGCATCGAGTAAATCAAAATTGGACATGGGAACCATAGGTTCCTGAGTCATAGACTCTCCAATTAATAAACCGGTCCTAGTCTTAGACCCTTTCCGCTGTACCACGAATACGGGGTTCCTGGTAGTCTTAGACCCTTTCCCTTTTTTTATATCCTTTCCCAGTTGCCTTCTTTAGTGCCATTCCTGCTGCAGTGCCAACGGCTCCTAACGCTGCCGCTTTAGCCACCGCTGGGGCTGCTGCTGCAATCAATGCTGTAATCGCAGCTAACAACGGAAATATACCGCCTGTTTTAATCATCTTTTTGATAGCAGCCGCTGAAAGAGTAATCTGAACACCCTTTTTTGCTACTAGTGCATCATTGAAATGTTTCACCTGACGAGTTGTCAGCGATAGTTTATTTGCACCACCAGTCATTTGGTTGGGTTTCAACGTGATTGTGGTTCCACATTTTTTAGCTGATTCCGATTGCAATTTTTTTAATTGACCGGGAGTTAACGCAACACTAATATTACTATATGACATTATACATAATTGATTGATTCTAAATCGTTTACAATTTCAATTACATGTTTTCCACTGGTGCATCTACCACTCTCATTCTTCCACCAACACCTTCAAGTAGCATTGATTTGTCGCTGAGAATGACAGCAACCGCTCTATAATTCGGGATAAGGATAGGAGGTACCCCACCAACTGGGGGACCTCTCGGACGCTCTACACGGGCTCTAAAGTGTATATCAACGACAGATTGTCTCATCAAATCAAGATGTTCCAGTGAAAAGTAATAAATCGGATAGAGGCTTTTAAAATCCAATTGTGATATTTGCAAACCATTATCCACATTTTGATCACGTGCCATAAATGACAACAGGTTATGATAGACACGTGCAATATGATTTTGACCGTAATCAAGTTGTATATCCTCGGGTGGTTCCTGCTGTCCGTTTATTCTCAGCGAGACTTCATTAACACCTAACTGATCAAATATCATATGACTTCGTTCTTGATTACCAACTCGCGCATTATTCTGTAACGCTACAAATATATGACGTGGAGCTGAAACACCTTGTTTTGATGCCAGGTGCCATGTGAATGTACCATCAACATTACCCAGTTTAATATCCGTGGTCACTGATAACCAACTCAACAACGACTTTCCTCCTTGATCCATAAATGATAGTAGTCGCTGTTCTTCTGTGATTGATGGAGTTAACACTGGCATCCATAATGATAGTTTTGTTAAAATAACTTTACCGGCAGCAACCCCAGCATTACGCCAGATTGCATCATCATCAGTACCCTTTCGTACAAGTGCTACTGTATGCTTCGCTCCATAAATAACTTTTCGGACGTTTCTACAGAATCCAAATATATGATGCAGTGGAATCGCACATGAAAATCGTCAATGCTGCCCATGCAACGTTGCTACACGTGTTGCGAATCCTAAATTGAGATTACCATTAACGCCTCCGAGAATATCAAACGCAGCTCCGGGTCTAGTTCGACGTTCTGGATTAGCTGCTTCCTGTTGATCGGCTTCTGCATTATCTCTTGCTGTTAACACTTTAATGTATGGAAGGTGATCAGCGTTATCAGAGGTATCCTTTGCAAACATCATAGATGGACCAGCCGACCTTGTATAATCATCAGAATATCTCGCTAACCCGATTATTGTTGTTGCAACATCAACTTCACGGTCAATGGATTCAATTTCTTTTCCATCAATGAGATATCTAGCGCTTTCAAATAACGCCATTATGCCGTTATTAACAAAACCAACTCGGACATTTGCGTTATCTGCATATGGGGTATCAGCTGCAACATTTGTTACAAGTTCTCCTTCTACTTCAATAAATGCCTCACACGGTAGAAAATATTTACTGGTATCATGAACCTGAAGTTCAATTCGCGATCGGAGATCTGGTTGTACTGCATGATAAGAATAAAATTGAAAATCGCGTACAGAATCATTCTTGCCAACTGGGGCATCCATATCAAACGCTGGATCAGGTGACCTTTTGAACATTTTATTCTATTTATCAGAGTCTAAATCGCGATTTTCCATTTCATCGTCGTGGTTTTTTAAAGCCTCTTCCCGCTATCATGTTTGCTATCATGTTATTTTGGTCCCCTTGATTTATCAAGGGAGTCACCAATGATGCTAGTTTTTCATCTACTGCGTTATTTATTATTTTACTAACACTTGCAGGCATTTCTGCTGTAGATGGCAATGGTACCGGTTTCTTTTTTCGTCTCACTAATGATGTTATTTTATTCTTCGCGGCTGAAAACGCTTTTCCAGCAAGATCTCCAACAGCACCAATACCCTTATCACGAATAACATCAATGGCTTTCATTGATAATTGTTTAGCTAACGGCATCACTTTTGGAGCCATTCTTGCAAATAACCCTGCAATGGTATTACCTAAACCATCTCCGTAGTATGCTCTATAAACTGGAAACCGTGAATTAACTACATAGACGAGGGTTGGTTTATCATGATTGTAGTGTATGATCATTATTTTAAATCAGAAACAATTTTTCAATTGTTATTTATCTAATCGAATGACTTCGTCATCAGATTTTTCAATTCAGTCACTATCATACCCACTTTCCACTAACTCGCCAATGAAATCTCGATATGTGCTGATATCCATGATACCACCCTGAAATAATCGTCTACAGATATCAGCTGCTTCATTAATTATTTCCGGTGAGTTATTTCCGGCTCGGAACTCTCCTACAAGAACCTCTAATCGTGATATATCACTGAGAACACTACCAGGACATGAAACGCTAGCGTTTCCAACTAGACCACTCCCCAGAAATTTCTTCTCATCGTATGGCTGTCTTATTTGGAGTTGAAATTTTCTCTTGAAGTCTCTGTATTCCTTCATCCTTCTATCTAAACCCCCAGTATTTATTTCATACACTATATCAGCCCATTCATTATGTGACATTCTATAATCCGAATAATTGTCCGTGAAAAACTTCTCTTGTGAATCATAGCTGTTAGCAGCGAATTCACCTAAATTGTCTATATCCTCGTTGAGAATTTGTTGTTTAGCGCTCTCGGTAAATATAATTGATTTAGGTAGTCCACTAATTAGTTCTTCCTGAAATCCTTTAAATTTTCGTTTCGAAGCGGTTGATATATCCTGAGGAAGTGATTGCAAGGATTTTTTTGTTTGTTTAGTTCTTTTTGCTATTTTTTCTAACACAGGAATAAGACCCTCTTCTTTTCTTTTACCGTCAGGATCATCTCCCAGTATAGCACGCTCTATCTCCTTCGTTGCTGTGGTTACTGGTTTAAACAATTCTTCAGATCCCGCAGCAAAATCAGTCTGAAGACTCTGTCGTTGTTGTAGTTTATTCCATACAGAGTCACGAATTGGTACAAATCTCTTAATTGCATCCAGTCGTTCACGAGCCAATCGGGTTGTTAATGCTTCATTGACCATTATTTGAAATCAGAAACAATGTTTCAATTGCAAAACAATTTTTCAATCCGACCTAACACCATCGTGGAAGTGTTAAGGGCGTTATCATTGATGTTGAAAGTGTCATAATTGCTATAAAAATAATTAATATCACACTTTCAACATTTTATGACATGTCGGATGAGTTTTAATACCACCGTGGAAGTGTTATGTCATCGTGAGACACCTTCTATCAGGTATGTGGAAAGTGTGGAAATCCTTATAAAAATAATTAATACCACACTTTCCACATTGTTGTTTTTATTGATCAATCTGAACCGTCCATCAATTTTTATTCAGTGTGAAATATTTTCACTGTTTTTGACATTATCAATCAAAAAATGCTATAAAAAATTAAAATCTCTATGAGGGACGGTCACAATCAAATAATGATAAATGGTCAATCAAAATTGTTCATTTTCTTGAATTAACGCCCGTAGGTTTCTAAAATTAGAATTAACCTCCTTTTTCAATTCGTATTCGTACCCCAATTCTTTTCGTATTCGTTCTACGATGGTATACAACGGAGCGAACACACTTACGTCACTGGAAAATGCGAGAGAGTCCCGAATAGAATTCTGAATTCTCTTGATGAGCGCATACTTCTTTGGTAGCATATATTTATTGTTGTTAACTCCGTATTCAATATCCTGAAAATCAGACATGATTTGATCAGGATTTAACCCATCTGATAGTTCAATATCCCAACTTTTCAATTTTGAAATCTCGGATAAAATGCTATTCATGTTTTCAGAATTCATTATTCTATAATAATGATATATTTCTAAATGAAAAATATGACGCATTAGACATAACTAAATTGAACTTTTTGTCCCGTCCTTTTTGAAATAGCCGATCGATAAATCCCCTCTGCAACATATCGTACTGAGGCTCTACAAATATCGAAGTGCCTACCGGCTTCATTCATTGATTGAAATATTTTTTCTTCGTTAGTTATCGTATTCAAAGATTTCACAGGTCTCTTCCCAACCGTTTTGCATTTTCCAGTCTCTCCTCGTTTGGTATTCTCACTTTGTGTGAGAGCCTGCAGATTTGATAAAGAATTGTTCTTTGGATTAGAATCGATATGATAAATAACAAAATCATCCTCGATCAATCCATAAAAGCATTCAAATACGAAACGATGATTGAAATAACATTTCTTTCCAGCGCCAAACTTCAAATACCCCATACCATTATCAGAACCAACTGGTTTCTTCAGTCTGCGGTTTCTTACAACACCATCACTGGATGCTTCATAATTTGTGATCACAGGGTGTTGTCTGAATTCTTGGTTCATTCGTATACTAAATACTATTTGTCTAATTCATTGTTTGGTTTAATGATTACATCACTGGAGAATCTTTCGATGTAGTCTTGAGGAGTTCTTATGATTTTGTCAGGGACGTTGTCGCTGACAGTGTCAGGGTCAGAGACTTTATCAGGGTCATAATTTCTGATTGATTGTCCATTTTTGATTCTTTTATCATAATAACGCTTCAACTCCCTGTATCGCTTACCACCGCAATTCAAACACAACTGAGATTTTCCCCTGACCCCAACCCCACATCGAATACAGGGTAACGGACCAAGGCTTCCACGTCGAAAGCTTTGCATATGATACCCACAAAACTCATTTCTGCATGATTTGTTACACGGGGTTATTGATCCAATCATAAGCCACTTACAGTGATTCATTATACATAAATCCTTCATTTAAATGCTTGTTTTAATTATAGCATGAGGGAATTAAGGAGAACGCCTTCGAAAAATGCTGAATTCAATGCTGATAAGGAGTTTAAGAGATTATTGAAAATTAATCCTAAATTTAATATCGATAGAACCAAAAAACGTCCAAGAGACGGAAACATGAAAGAGTTTAAGAGATTATTGAAGATTAATCCTAAATTTAATCTCGATAAACCAAAAAAAACGTAACAAAATTAATCTCAAACGTCCAAGAGACGGAAACATGAAAGAGTTTAAGAGATTATTGAAGATTAATCCTAAATTTAATCTCGATAAACCCAAAAAACGTAACAAAATTAATCCTAAATTTAATCTCGATAAACCAAAAAAAAACGTTTAATAGACGGAAACATGAAAGAGTTTAAGAGATTATTGAAGATTAATCCTAAATTTAATCTCGATAATCTAAAAAAACGTTTAATAGACGGAAACATGAAAGAGTTTAAGAGATTATTAAAAATTAATCCTAAATTTAATCTCGATAAACCAAAAAAAAACGTCCAAGAGATTACCCTGGAAAGATGCTCAATTCAATCTCGATATAGTTTCTAATACACCAAAGAATACAATTCTTGATAAAGCCATGATTAGTAAAATCAGAGACTGTTTTAATGAATTCAAGCGTGATGGAGCATCTTATTGTTGGTCAACATTTCGAATTGATGGTGTTGTTGATGCTACCATGACTGATGAAAAAGCAGCAGTGATAATTTCACGTGTTGGGGAAAAAAAGTATTTTTTCCGAATCAAATTCATTATTGAAGTCGATGGCAAATGGATTATTAGGGATAAATTTGAACCAATTCTCAAGAATAAAAAAGCTGTCATTGTGAGTAGAGATTCCAAACCAGGAATTCTAACCGGCATTGACAAACCATACTACGAAAGATCTTATCCCGTAACAGCAATGGTTTATGGGATATATCCGTTAAATGATAAACCCGATATCGCAACACTAGCTCCTATGAAATATTCTAGTTCACTGAATTGCGTGGCAACACGGGTAATGGAACACTACACAAATGCATCCCGAGGAAATAAACTAACTGATCTGCGACGTAGGAAAATAACCGAATGGGAACTGACAGTGAAACAGCATGGTGCAAAGATTTCTGATATAGCTAAATTAGAAACATCATTAAGATTTCCAATAACCGTTATGACGATAACCGGAGAGGTTTTATACGAACCGAAATATAACAAAAATGGAGCGCCAATACAGATTATTGATCATAACAAACACGCGTGGACACCTGCGGTAACAGTATTTCCACAAGAACGAACCGTGAAATATATCCCTAAGGAGTTCGTCGGGGATGTTTTCTATGAAAAGAAATTATTCGATGCTATTCATGCGTTGTGTAAAGATGATCCTGTGTCAGTGTGGTTACTTAGAAGTGATGAAGATCCCGAAATAGGATTCGATCAATTTGTAAGACCAAATGGTGAATTATATCGCGTTGAAGAATTAGATAACAGAATGAGAAAAATCGCTAGTGATTTTTCACCAGAGAGTTTCCATGAAAAACTACTCACGGATAGTTTTACTATTCCATCAGTGGTAGCTCACTTCGCAAGAGAAAAAAACTCATGGCGTCCAACACGAAGTGATTTTCTCGAGGATGTTAAATTGAGTTGCGTCGATTTGGTCATGGAGGACTGTGGAATACGAAATACTCACGTGATGGTATGATTTCAATTGATATATCCGCGTGTTATCCCGGAAGTTTTCTCGGGTATGGGGAATGTGCTGAGTACTTCAAACGATTTGGACACCCCACGCATGAAATGACTCGTGTTGCGATTAATGGACCATTGCCTGATTTTGATTTAACCGGATTCGCTCGTGTGATATCATTTGAATTAGCGTCAGGATTACATCCGTGTAGTTATGTTTGGCTCGGTAGACACCTATCTGAAAAGGCCTGGATGCCAGTAGTGCTATTGAGATATATGATTGATTGTGGTATGCTAATATCGTTGATTGTTTCCGAGGCTAT
This sequence comes from Unio delphinus, assembly GCA_029339505.1. Taxonomy (NCBI): domain Eukaryota; kingdom Metazoa; phylum Mollusca; class Bivalvia; order Unionida; family Unionidae; genus Unio; species Unio delphinus. The sequence continues at coordinate 3,929,301 of JAQISU010000051.1, forward strand.
TATATGCTATCGAGCTCAGAAAGAAGTTTGGCTACCACAACCCGATCTAGATAGAATAATCAGCGAACAGCGAAAACAATTCCCTGATTTCAATGAAGAACAAATCATGAATCGGTCTAAGAAGTTATTTGAAATTAAAAAAGAACAAGCAAAAGATTTTGGACGAAGAATAATCGGTAAATTTACACAGGGTGGAAGATACGACAACGCAAAATATTCTTCGCGGTTGATCATAGACGTCGCTGAATACGATTTTATTGTAACGGATTTAATGAAACAGGGAAAACTTGTATCCCGTAAGGATGCTTTTCTATCCAATGGTGAGAAAATGGGCACGGTTGTTACCTACTGTGATGGATATAATTCCCAGTATACACATTTGAGAAGTTCAATGCTAGCCTATGCTTCTATTAATCTATTTTCGATGATAAATAGATTTCCTAATACCGCGGTTAGAGTGGCCACTGATTCGATGTATATACACAATAAGTACAAATCAGCTGTAGCGGCATTCACAGATCCCGAAGAAAATTGGGGGCGTTGGCGATTTAAAAAGGAAACGCTACATGAGTATTGTGAATCCGCAGACGTTGCCATGGATGATAAATATCTTTGTTGTAACCGTATTGAAATTCAATCAGAATTTTCTAATGCACCACCGGTATCTGATCCAGTATGTAGATACAAGACAATTTATTTAAACGGTTGTGGTGGGTCAGGAAAGACATCTCGTGCAATTGAATTATTTCGTCGGTCAACCATGATTGTGGTAACACCGACTCACAGACTCGCCAGAGAGATGATACAGCGAGGGGTAAATGCCTGTACTTACCATAGTTTCTTTCGATGGAAGGGTGACAAATGGACTCCTGAGCGTATGGGTGATAAATTCATTCCTGAAATCATAATTTGGGATGAAATATGCACAGTGTCATTAGATGTATTACAAACATTTCTCGAGTGGTTGTTAAACAAAAACACAAAAGTCGTCATGTGCGGTGATCACGGCCAACCACCACCATTTGTCGGTGCATCTCCACATGAATGGCTAAGGGGTTTTGTAGACTTTTATGAAGAAATTACCACTGATTATAGATCACTTGATGAACGATTACGAGAATTCAAAGCGCTAATTAGATTACAACCGGATAGAATCCAATGTGAAATAGCGCGTGAAGTGATTTCAGAAACTCCAATGAATGATTTCTGGGAAACATGGAGACCAAATGATTTGATAATTGCAAGTAGAAAAATAGTCAGGGACACACTTCAGATGAAGTTATTTGAATTGCATAAAGAAAAATTTGCAACGCTTCCAGTACCCCTTTGTTATAGGCCATCGGATACACGAAAACAGAATATTGAAGTTGATATTCCAGGACAGAGTGAAAAACAAATTCTCGTATTAAATGATATTGTGCTGGTTGATATCAATGTCGTTGAAGATGCATTGCGTGCTAATAAATCCCCGTGGACGCTAGGATACGCAGCAACAATACACTCTTCACAGGGATTAACTATATCGGATACAATTGTTTGGATGGTGGATAATCACATCGAATGGTCGAATTTAGTCTATCTCGCAGTATCCAGAGTACGAAAAATAAATCAGCTTCGAAGAATTGTTTTCGATGATAATGACACAACAATGGATGATATTGATGTTAAAATTATTGATAAAAAACTCTCCGGTTACAAACAACAGGACAAAAAAAAAACAACGAGAATTTGATATTGATGCTAAATTAATAATCACTTTGAAGAAACAACAGAATAATCACTGCGCGAGTTGCAATTGTATAATGCATTGGCAGTATTCGGATAAGGATCCTCGCCAATTCACCGTAGACAGAAAAAATAACAATCTCGGTCATGTCAGAAACAATGTGATGTTGACTTGTCTTGAGTGCAATAGACGCAACGGTGCTAGTTAAGACCATGCGGTGGCAATTGAGTATCCTCGGGAATTACCTGTAGTTGTTGTCGAGTAAAACCCCGCTGAGGGGCAGTTGAATCCAGTTTTTAGACTGGAGGTCTACCAGTTGATCATGTTATACTAGATATCTTGTGTGCAGTAATACTTCAGATAGGATCAGTAGCTTTTTTTCTACCCCCTTCAAGCTCTCCTGGTTCGTATAAGTACCTCACAAAGACATTACTACCAAGAATTGGTTCTTTGAAATCTTTTTGTGGTTTTTCAGGTATTGACTTCTTTTTAATCGCGTTGATAGGTTTCATGTTGATTGTTCTAGTAATCTCGTTATTCAGTGCAGTAATCACAGATGGTAATCTTTTAACCCATTCACGGGATCGCTTTTCTTGAATGAATTCTTTTGCGTATTGATATCCAAATAACCGCTCAGCAATCGTCCGATTAAATCGTTCTACAATGGCCTGATCGCGATGTAGCGCAGTATGCCCTCGTCGTATGGTGACATTATGATGTTTCATTGTAGATAACACTGCACTCTGAAATTCCTTGCCAGGATCAACCTGCAATAGATTTGGCCAGTGCAGAGGACCTCGTCGATAAATCCTTTCAAATGCAGAAGCGACTTCAGTGGCTGATTTTGTTTTTAACGGTTCTGCTTCTTTGTATCGACTTGCAATATCAACTACGGTTAAAGCGTATTTGTAACCACGATCATGTGGCAGAAATAATATATCAGCCTGATGAACTTCATTAGGAGCGGTCACATCAAAATGCGAGAAATTAATCTGTTTAGACGGTGGTAGATAAATTTGCCATAGTGCCTGTTTGGATAACCAATTAGCCGCAGTGGTTTTTTTCACTTTTGCAGCGCTAGCGAGTTTATGGACTGCTGATTTACCCCTCCAGTATCCTCTTGGGGAATAATAAATTGATTCCATATTATTAATTACCGGCACCTAACATCAATTTACTTTTCATAGCCGATTTTATCAAAAAGGAAGCCAATTTTTCTTTGAAGGATTTATCAGGAATAGCATTTAACGCATGAATTAATTTCACATCCGCGAGATGTCTGTGTTGCAGATTGCTGCTTTTATAAGCAACATCATGAAGGTGACAGGCCTTATCAATGGCGTTTATTGGTTCTTCACCGGGGTTGGGTTGATTTTGATTATTGAGTCTGATATCAAGTCTGGTTCCCGGTCCACAGTAGCTATATCATGGAAGGTGCTTTTCTCCGGGGTACTTTGCCCATGGAGTTCCAGGGAGCTTTGCCAATTTGGCTGCGATATCACCTCCTCGTTTTTTTTTAAATCAGATCTCATAGACACAAATCTAAATTTCTTTGTACCACATTACACGCATTTACCAGAAAGCGCTGATCGGTTATTTCTGGTTGTAATCGTTGTCACGTCATCTGTGCCAGTACGCGTTTTACACTTCACACAATATAGATCCATAATTTATGTATAGAGATATGGATATAATTGATTTTTCAGCGACTAAAACAAGAGAACCAATTAAGCATCATGCAGCGCTACCAAACTCTATCCGGATGATTATAATCGGGCCATCTGGATCCGGTAAAACGCAATTGCTGCTCAATTTAATAATGAGATGGATGAAGTGGGATAAGTTGTATTTAATTGCCCCTAGCGTAGATGATCAACGATGTTATGAAGTGCTAAAAGATTTTAACGACAGTGCGGTAGAAAAATCCGGAGAGGGTATTATTGAGTTTATAACCGATATCGATGAAGCACCGAGCATTGATGATATTGATGGAGATATTAACAATTTAGTCGTATACGACGATATAATGTTAGATAAACAAAAAAATCCTGCTAGGATCTTTTCCAGAGGCAGGCATAAAAACACTGACGTGATATATGTCACTCAACGCTACACTCAGGTTCCAAAAGTCATCAGAGATAACTGCAATATTCTTGCTGTATTCAACGGAGTTGATACTCATACTCTTAGAAATATTTGGCAGACATGGTGTTCTGATATGGACTTCAATCAATTTCGAGATTTCTTTAGTCATCCTCAGTTGACTCCGCACGGATTCGCAACAATAAATTTGCATGATCCTCGGACACGATATCGTATCGGACTGGATCAAATATTCGGTTAAAATCATTTATTATTTTTTGTTAACCTGTAGCAGCAGAGAGGGTGGATGACAACAAGTTGCGACCAAAATTAATTAAAAAATCGTAAAAGTCTCCGTTTTCATTTTTTTTAGTTAAAATGAGATTTCGTAGGGAAGGCTCGTTAAGATTTCAATCAATTTTTTGTCTGAAAACGTTGTAGGGTTTGCCCCTGAGACATTTTTTTTGGTTAAAATGAGATCGTAGGAAGGCTCGTTTTAAGGATTCAATCAAAATTTTGTCTAAAAATGTTGTAGGGCTCACCCTCTCTGCTGCTAGCTTTATGTTTTTTAGTCTATATTTGGAAAATAGTTGGATCTAGCTACATTTATGGAACTTTGGCAGCAACAATATATGCAAACTTTCAGGCAAAAGAAAATGGGTAGGAACCCTAAACACTTGACTTACAAATCCGAAAGAGAATGCACCATCAGACTTGTATAATAATAGCATAGTTTCTAGTCCATGTGACGACAAATGATAACTCCCTGTCGTTGCCTGGCTTAGAAAACTAACACACCGTCAATTGTGTCTACAAGTGTAAATAATGAAGCCCCTAAAACAAGTTTTATACAAGCAACACTTTAAAAAATCACCAAGAGAAATGATGTCATCTAACATTTAACTCAAATAGAGGCAAATCAATAAGGATTTGGTTTGTAAAGCAGACGAGAATGAAGAGGCAAACATATTTTATTTTAAAACATTCCAAAGGTTTAAATTAGGTTTGGGATATGTTTTATGTGTGATGAACGTCTTTTCAAATTATGACTGGGCCACACAAATATATAATAGATACGAAATAGGGTCCCTTTGGTAACCTATGTGAAAACAGAGAATAAGAACGATTCAAACAAATGACAAATAACCAATGTTCTAGTAGAAAGGTAAATAAATAAACACACAGATGTCAAGTAATTTGTACTCAACAACGTTATAAAGCGTATTTTTTATAAATGTTGAATCGAACTCTTAAGTCTAAAATGCGGTACAATTTCTTCAAAATAAAAACCACGAATGCTTCGATATGTTACAAACTATTTGATGGATACTATGGATTACCGCTATTTTTCTACAATAGATGTGCTAAGTACGTCCGAATATGTATTGGGTTAGAAAGTTGGGATCTTATTATATAATTTTATTTTTGCTAAAGGCTATCTTCCTAGTGGCATGGCAGCATATGTGATACAGTAAAATATATTACTTAAAGAGACAAAATAACGAGGCAACATTTAATGAAGAGAATTAACTTAATACGACAAGGAAGGTACATTTAAAGCGGCGAAATCTTTTAAAAATATAGTTTTGAATGGTTAAACCACGTGCTGGTAATGATTGGAAGAAATGTAGATGTTATTTTAAAACATATATTGTCTGCATCATCCCCCCTCCCGTGTACCTTGAAAAAAGTCATAAAAGCATCGTGGTATTTTGATGAAAAGATAGGATATTACGTTATATTCATGGATTTATATTTTGCTAAATAAAATGAGGCGTTGAATGAAATTGCACATCAAAAGCATATTATACAACATAGACGCGTGTTAAAAATACATTGAAGTTAAACGTCCTTTATATAAGAGTGAATAACAAAAACACCAATCATTAGACCAATCAAACAAGTCGAAACATATTTTTCAAAATGTTAATTTCATTAAAAAATCGTATCATATAAAGGCACAAACATATCTCCTCCTTCCTATACAATGAATATATAAATAATTCAAAAAACTATTGTCTCAACACATCTACAAGACATGTTTATTAAACATTTAACTGACTTTAATTTATTTCCTAGCTGAAGACAAACATAAATTAATTTATTAGTTTTTGTGATGGTCGATTATTTTGAAATGGTGTTCCTTCCATTTTCGTATTTTCATCATTTTCAGAGTTATATAATCTACAGTATTCATGTGCATTCAGCGGAGTCTATTTTGAACAAACCAAGACATTTATCCATAGGAAAAACAGTTTTTATCAAGACATCGTGCTTAAGATATGTATGAAAGACTGTACGGTACACAACTAAAAACTTAAAGATTATGATCATTTAACTGTAACATATCTAACTGGTCCATAATATTTCTAGAGTAATTTGAATTACAAAATAGGAACAATATGCTCCACCATTTTGATCGGATTGCAAAAGAATTAGCAAAATCATTGCTACTGGAACACCTGCCACACTTCTAACTGAATTGCATAAGGATTACCTAAAGTCCTTACGTTTCTGTGCGAATGGCGGTTTCAAATAAAACGGTCAACTATTGTGTTTTTATTATGCAATTAAAAGTCTAAATAGTAACAGTAGGAATATGTACTGTTTTGGGCAAAATATAATATATAAACATTATTTGTCATTGGTAAATTTTGAAAGGATTCTGTAATCTGGTATATTATATTTCTTGCCTACTTCTTAAGTATCATTTTTCAGCCCGACGAATTAGACCCTAACTGATTGCTGGAACTTTGAGTAGTGCATAATAATAATATAATTGTTTTCTTAGGATGGTGAATTATAATTTAAAAAATTTGATTTTCTTCCGTGTTGTATTAACTCGTTAAAACGTTACAGCTTCAAGACGATAACAAGGCAATATACAAAGCAGCGACATGTTGCATGAAAATAACATTTGCATAAATATCATACAAAGCCCATAGGCAGATATAGTTGATAAATGCTTTCCCTAGCTGTGACTTTAAACTTTGAGTTGTTAGGAGATATATAGAAAGCAAGAACTTGAAGATGAATGATGTGCGTTTAACAATGATTGCACTGACAAGTATTTTTTTTTTACTGATGTTGAAGTTAAAGCTATGTGTTTGATTTATCAAGACACCATTGCCGTTTTCAAGGAGTTCAATTTGAAACGTCACTTTCAAACTAAGCACGGTAACTTTGGAAACAAATTACCAAAACAAGAACTGCAAAAGAAAGAATCTGAAAGAATTTGCCAGAAAGATGGTTGTGTTGTTTGCATCAACCAACATTTGTGAGCAGACTTTCTCTACTTTTGAAAGTCAACAAATCAAAAAACCGATCAATTCTCACAGATTTAAATATTCACTTAGTTTTAAAGATCAGCACGAGCAGCTTGTCACCAAATTTTGAAAAACTGGTAAATGAATGTGATCAATTGTATCACTCACATTGACTCTGTTTATGTTACTCTGTTTGTCCAATACATTTGTTTCTTTTGATTTTTAAGTTTTCAAATATTAACAACATATTAACGACTGAAAATTAATTATGATGTTATTTAGAAAAACCTTTAGTGTTTGCTATTTCAAATATTTTTTTTTACTTAATGAACTATGAGGCCCGCTAAAGTTGTAAATTTGTGTATGTGGCCCATGCACTGGAAAGTTTGTCCACCTTTGCTTTAAACTGAATAAAATATGGCTGGGTATCTCTAATTAATGTTCTTGTAACTGGTTCAACTTTTATTTAAAAATTTTCATTGTTCAAACGCTATGCCTCAGAAAACATACCAAGTTATAACATTAGAGCTTCCCTTTCATAGATGTCAACTTAACGTTTGGTCATGAATTGTCCACATGATTAGTATTATATATTACTTCTTGAGGTCACTAAGACCTATACCATATACATCATAACTTATACGTCAAATGGTATCTTCCTTGTCTCAAATGCATCTAATTTGTGCGGTTAATTGAGATATGTGATCTAAAATTTACATACCTTTTGTGGAAGTAAGAGATAAAGAAATCAAGACATTTGTGAAACATTATCTTTAAGTGTCCGTAACCTTGAACTTAAAACTTGTTACCAAATATCAACATATATCTTCTTTATTTTAAGAGTACGTGATTTACACATTTATATATCGAATCGCGTAACTAAGTCGTGTGGAATGTGTTTCTTTTTTTAGTATGTGGGATTTAGACTTTAAAGTTTTGAACCCCAAATTCTAAGGTGTATTTAGTGCGTTAAACATAATCTACTTGTCACATTTGGCAGCGATAGATTTTGAAGAAGTACCATATGATATAAACGGTGATCTTCATGCTTAAAATGTTGAACCAAACATTGTGGCTTTTCAGAATGTAAACATTCAATACCATATGAAATAACAACTAACTTTCTTTGTGAAAATACGTGACACTATCTCTATACTTGCGAGCAGTACTCAGCCTTATTGTGTTTGTGGGAAAGACTAAATCATAACAGACACATGGACAATGTTCACACTTAAGGGTAGGAATACATATTATGATCAAAATATATCAAATCATTTTTCTATCATGCTGTTATCTGCACTGCATATTACTTTCGACTAGTACAACAATATTACGTTGATTTGTAAATACTTTGCTTGTGCTTACGACGCGTTATTTATGTTAGTGTGACTCAACTAGCATACATAATGTGCGAATGGATGGATAATGAACTCCAAAGCTGCAGACATAACTTCACAAAATATATGAAAAGATTAAAATACAAAACCCGGTTCTAAAATAATTCATTGATATGTGAGATATGTGAAGAACACATATATTTACAAAACTTTTCAAAGCTTTGTAAGCTATAACAAAAATTGTATCAACTATTTCTGACACACAAAACGCTGTCTGTTTCATTGCCAATAATTGCCATTGCTATGGAGTGAATCATAAAATGAACGGTAAAGGGGTTCTACATCAATACGTATGCCTGTCTCAAACTCGGTTGCTTTTCACTTCAGTCACATTGTCACTTAAATAATGACCTGTACCAGTACGCGCTCATTTGGTCTTAAAATATATATTTCATATACGAAAAACGTACATTTAAACCAAACGGATACAAAGCTTTCAACAGAAAGATTTATCGAGGTCATCAAATAAGCATTTAACTCATCTGGCTAGGGTTAGTTTCGGCTAGAGGGAAATTAATGATGGTGTATATGAATCTCATCTCAGAAATGTACATATACTTTTAATCAAATACAAAACACGTTAAATATGAAGTAAACATCTCAACATAATATAAATATAAAATCATGTGATAACTGAAGGCGAGTTTTCGCAGTTTATGTAATCAATGGGAGAAGCACTAATAATATAGAAAACTAGATTACACAGAGCATTAGTAAGTATGATGGTTTCTGAAGCACCTGTCAACACTTTCCAATCAATTCCACCAACACTCTTAGGGCGCACTAGACAGGATTATATAACTTCCTTTCATTTTTGTCTGTATAATGGATTCAACTGAAACACTAAAGATTCTTTCACATTGTGTGATTGAACGCTTAAATTTAATAACAACATGATTAAAACCTGTTTGGGCAAATCACAGGCTGGATCTATGAACAATGCTGGTCATTGGAATATTCTGAAAACATTCATTAATCTGGTTTTTCTATACATCGCGACCAATTTAAATACAATTCTTGGACCTGAAAAATCAGTTCCTGTCTGACTGATAGAATTAGAAGAAGAGATATATAGCACAATTTTATTACATTTGGTAAGTGGACACGATTTCGCTAATTTCGAAACTCAGTTTCTTCTATTTTGTATTATGGTTTTATAGTATGTTTTGTGCGTACATTTTGTCATTCCGTTTTTAATTTGTTTCTTGATGTTTATTTTAAAGATACTAAACAATCAATTTGATATCTGAAAAAAGCAGTTCAACATTTTTTTCTCTGTCCTTTCCAATAGATATCATTCTATTTAAAGGTGATGAGTATTATAATTGTTCTCAAGTATATATTTCCAAGTTTGTATTTTATTATATTTGCATCATTTCAGTTAATTACGCTATTTATATGCTTTGATTAAGAACAAACATGTATTTCAAGCTGGGTTGTGTTAAACAAGAAACACATATTTGCTAGTGTACTCATCTAAATAAAATGCTTAATATAGTTGCGTGACACAGATAGATAATAACTCGAGAACTACGTCATTGTCACATATGATTTTGAATATCTCGCGAAACTTACTTATAGGTGAGGCATATGTGACGCAGTCTGACTCAAGTTTCAGAAAAGTATCTTCATTAATTTATCAATGGTCTGCACTGGATAAACCATACAATTAATGTAAAGTTTCCTATCGTGTATGTCGTGTCTTTAATGGTGTAGAAGACACATTGAATTGATAAATGAGAGAAAGATGGACAGACAGAAAGATATAATCCCCACCTTATAAAAGACACACAGGGGTAAATGTCATGTTTCATATAAATATTTAAACATTATGACTAATAATTGATATTATTTAAAGATTTAAATTATTTTCGATCCTTACTGAAAAATATATGCAAAAATATAAAAATATACGCATTTCATGAAATTTTGTCATGAAATACGAAAGAAGCTACATAAATTAACGATACTAACACGACTTTTTTTCATTTTCAAAACAAATCATAATTTTATTACAACTATATATATATATATATATATATATATATATATATATATATATATATATATATATATATCTGCCAGGGCGGTTTTTCACAAGAAGATCTGATATACAGATCTTTTATCACTCTACTTGACAAAAGTCAGCAGCTGTTATGAACAGATCAGTTGTTCAGTTATGTATGCTTTCTTCTGTACGCTATTTATGAAACTAGGATATTGACTGATATAATTAAATGTAGTATCACTTCTCGCCAAATGTTAGTATCATACAATTAGTCAAGGTTTCGCAATTCATAACAAAAAGAAATAATAGAATAATTCATCTAACTCTCGACCTATATATGTTTGCTTTATTTTATTCACCTAAGATTGAAATAAATGTCCGCATGCATAGTTTCTGACATATTCACTTTGTAAATCACAAACATATTTATGACAAAAGTATTCATGCTAAATTGCACTAACGAAGCCTAAAGACTAGTGGCTACCAGTGATCGAATCGGTCGAATTCACTCAGAGAACCGTTTAATTTATTAAAAAGCATTCCTTTTGCCTGGTCATTCGGTGTTTGTTTAATACTTATCTGCGTGTAAGTTTTCTTCCAGCTATGCTACTTGGTTCAGATCCAAATCATCGTATTGGTAAATCGACTGGTAAATGATTCAAGGTTTTCCCGATGGCTGTACATTGGTGCATCTTCTGTTTCTATTGTTTATCAAAGACTTGCCGATGTATTTGACATCGTTTCTATGAAGAATCTATACTGCATATTGTCACGGAATTGTGTATGACTGGTATCAATATGTATATGTGGTCAAAAATGTACTCTGGTTTCGCTGCCGCGTACAGCATCACCGAGGGTGGTTTAATAATTATCGGCTCTAGGTATTTCGAAATAGTAGGGCAACTCAGATCATCCTGCATGTGCGAATTGCCTGCAGTTTAAAAGTCTAAGTATCTAGCTGCGCATATCGGTCACAGCTAGAGTATATTATTATGTAAACATCACATTACAATCCAGTCTTGTCAGAAAGCTTCTCGCTTTAAGAAAGCAAAACTTTCAGCTAAAGAACTGACCGTGTGTGGGACTTGTCTATGCTGCCTGTGTGTGGTGCCATGCTGTGGTGACCGTGTGTGGGGCTTTTCTATGCTGCCCTTGTGGTGACTGTGTGGGGTCAGTGTGGTGACCGTGGGTGACCGTGTGTGCCCGTGTGTGGTGCCGTGTGTGACCGTGTTTGAGTGAGTGATACATTATTTGGTACACTTATGACGCATATATATTCAGACGACAAATTATACACTTAAACACTAATACATTTGTTACTATTGTTTAAGACATGTTGCATACACAGTCAAATTAGGAACATGCATCATGCAAATATTACTCAACACGAAAGACATTGCGCAGACAAAGATTTTTGTATACAAAATTTAAAATTTTGACATGCTGCGAAATCCACACACACACACACACACACACACACACACACACACATATATATATATATATATATATATATATATATATATATATATATATATATATATATATATATATATATATATATATATATATATATATTTATATATATACAGGTGATTAATATGAAGGTTATTAATTTGATTGTCGTCCTGATTGGCCTGGTCATCGTTCAGGGATCCTCGTTATTTGAACAAGTCATAATAAACGTTAATGGAAATGACAGTGGTAAGATACATATGTATTCTTCACGTATAGGTATCATGCCTATACGTTTCTATATTAAGATGTATTTATACATGACTCCTTATAAATTACAGACTGTTTATTCATCATAATCCATAGGTATTTAAAGCTTGAACCATTTTCCTTTGACAAGCACTTAATAAATCGTTTTGATAGCATCCAACCTACATCATATGAATAGATTAATCGTTAACATTTATATGTATTAATGCACTAAGGAAATGAACTTAAACTTCATGTGTTTTCATGTATATTATTATAATGTATCTAAGAATAACGTACACTTCTGTTCAGAATTATCACTACTAATGTATAATGATTTATTTTCCAGAGGGAAATAAAGCCCAGAAAGTGTCAAGAGACATTTTAAAACTGACCGGCGATACCAGCGATCTTGAAATTAAAGATAACAAAAATGCAATTGGACCTAGTCCGATCGGTGATAACCGAAAGCTTGAACTGGCTTATAATATAATGAAATGGCTTGCATTTCCAATGTTATCATTTGATCAAACGTTATACGAATTAAAAAATTGGGTAAAATTGATGTCGATGCTAATTTCCAAGTTCCGCACGAATTAAATACATATGGTAAAATTGTGAATATGACGCTTACCGTCATAAACCTTCCGTATTCGTCAGATCCAGGTAAAGATTTGGAACGCATAGTTCCAGAAATGCTGTCTGTTTAGAGGGACCTTGAATGACTTGTACACTGCCATGACTACACCTGCAACATCAATGTGCTAGGCTGTAAGTGTTTTGGTTTTGCTTTCTTTGATAGTTTCCTTTTGGCATAAATAATGTATTGCCTCACAGGATCTGTTTATCTTCTATTTACTAAAGCATTTTCTCGGAATCCTACGGTTACTAATCAATTCAAAATGTATATTATCATAATGTTGTAGTTATATGGATTTTCCTAGACATTGAATTGTAATATTGCGAATTGTTAAAACAATTGTAAAAGCCTTGGTTCAAGCTCAACAGTCGTGCTTCAGCAGATATTGTCCTACAGAAAACTATATCTTAGCTGATGCTCCATCAGCATTATAATTTGTACCAAAGTAAAATATGAAAATAATAATTTTATTTTTTATTTTTGCAGTTAACATAACAAGGGGCTATGATCCAGTAGCCATTGGAGTCTTCCTTTCTATCGAATTCTTGGAATTTTCAATTTTGAATGAGAAAATATCGTGTAAGTCAAACGTTTCGCTTCTTTTAAGTTTGTATGTTATATATATATATATATATATATATATATATATATATATATATATATATATATATATGCGTGAGTGAAAAGCAAATAACAATTTAAAATTGATTTGTTCAATAACACTTAGAAAAGATATGCAACACAAACGTATCACTGTATTATCTACTATAACCGATTTCATTACAATCATAAAATAAAGTAAACCTAATGTTTGCTAACTTCTCAGTTTGCTGTTTTCCAATAAGGGTAGAACATGACAATAAGTCATACATAACAAAGAACGTCGAGGAGACATCATAGGCAGAATCTGTTATTCCGTTATAATGCTCATCAAACTGTTTCTGTAGACATGTTTTGCTATCAATCCTCTCATTCGCACTGTTTCCTTTCTTATGTTTCTAGTGACGGGCTTTCGTTACTGCGAACCAATTAAACTGCCAATCCTTAATGTGAAGATCTGTATTGAGGTCAGTGGTGTGGAACTCAACAATGAAAGGGCCTGTCTGAATCTGGGGTTTTCCGTCCTCTTTGTCTCTCATACATTTGCATACCTATGTCTTTTTGGATCAAGAAAGACAACATCATAATCTATCCTTTATATAATGGCAATTGATATGCATTATTACTGTCAAGATATTGCATTATATAAGTTACCACTTCGGACTTAGACCTAAATAAATACTGTCTATTTGTATTTGTATTTTACTATCTATTTGCAGTTGGTTTCGTTAGGTTTTTTCTCTATTGTGAGTTCTGACTACGGGACCTGATATATGATATGTAAGTAAGTTTCACTTGGTGATGAATATATCTTAAATTGGCAGCAAATGAATCGTTGTCTAGGCATGATATATATTAAGTTGTCACGATTGTTTCCAGACATTTCTGGAACCAATGAATGTTTCTTTCTCAATGTTTGAGTATTTAAGTTAGAATTGGAGGGATAAAAACAGATCACCCGTGTTTGTACAATGATAAAAGAATTTTAAATTTACACCCATTCGGGCAAAAGTATTTACGAGGGTTAACTACGTGATTGTATCAGATTATAAATTAAAAGGAAAATATAGATCTTTGACAGATGTCAATTTCTTTGATTTGCTTGTCAAAAGGTATCCTACTGACATGCGATCTAAAGAAATGTGCATCTGTCAAAGACCTATATTTTCCTTTTCTTTATAATTTTCCACATCTGGTACGTTAGATGTCGACGAAAATCTTTATTACAACGATTACTATGAGAGTTGGTTGTGGTAGGGAAACATTAAATATTCCTTTCATATCCTTAAAACGTTATTGAAATATGACACACATGGCGTCAAGCCTTTTATTAAAACTGTTTTGAAACGTTTCAAGACAAAACCAAAGCTAGTATACATCAGACGTGACAATACTTGGACAGTAATGGTCAGCAACTTGTGATAAAGATGTGGCAGTAGTAGTCAAATTATAAAAAAACAGTTACTGCCCCAAAAGTGTGAACTGCACCATTCATGATCGATAGATGTCAGGATTTATCAGTAGACACTCAGGTCGACTGGCTGTCAAATTTTACTAAAAAGCCTGGTCACTGTTGTTAAAACTAAATCTTGAAAGGAGCAGTATCATTGGTGTTGAAGATTGTTTGAGAGAATACTGTACTTATTATTGTTGATGCAAATCATTCACTAACATTCTAATAGCTGTCATATGAACATCAAATATGACCACACAACGCCTACTTAGCAAACTCAAACAATTAGGGATAAGCTACCTGCATGGATAAATACATTTTAAAACATTTAAAACAGGACCAGGGTATTTAGGGTACAATCTTATAAAATCCATCAACACTCCTAGCCGTTATAACCATTTTTTACTCTTTTTTTTGAGACAAGAAATATGATTATTTATTTAAAATTTAAATGTTAAATGACAATATCAGACTATTCCTAGTAAGGATAGCATTATCAGACAAAAATCCATATACAACTATTCGACAAACCATGAATAAACTTGATGGATAGCCAACACAAAAGGAGCAATCTATGTCGTATGGGGTCAATGGGTCCGTGATAATAACAGACTAAACGTAAAATGGTTTACGCAGATTACATCGAGTTGTGTTGCTTTAAACTTGTGAGGTATGTTTATGACACACACACACACACACACATACATACATACTTTGCGAACCCGGTTCAAATCTTATTTTTGGCCATTTTCCCACGATTTGGCTCATTTCTTAAACTAAATTTTATAATTGCGATATTTTAAAATGTTAAGAACCTTATTGCCAATATTTCATTGTTTTATTAGCGGCTGCATTAAGATGAAATATAATATATCAAGGTATTATTTTTATTATCCAATGAGAAAATCTTATCTTCACAAACTATTATTATATCAGTTTTTAGAGGTAACGTCGCAGTCAATATGACAGGTAACCATTAGGAATGGTGTACTAACTAGGCTTGCAAAAAAATCTGGTAACTTTAAATATTTAACTTCTCCTGAGGCATGAACTGAATTTTAGCCTGATTAGCCTGCTGTTAGATATTATTTTGAATTATATTTGAATATGAGGTAGTCGACATTTCCTAGAAGGTCAAGACAAATTGATCGATTGTTTTTACTATATATCTGCTCAGCTCTCGATTATTCCATGCAATAAATTCCATGTGCTAGTTTATTTTCTTATGCTCGAGCCTGGCAATAACACCGTGAACATTCTTCTCTAAATAGCAAAATTATCACAAGGAGTGAGGGATCTACCACATCTTACTACCTACAATCAATTTGTCTTGACCTTCTTGACAGATTTCCGTCTAAACCTTAGGCAGTTAGAATTGTCAACTTATGCTCTACATAAAATAAGCCACATGACACGCAGTATATGTTCTCAGAAACAAACTTATTACCTAAACAAAAATTGTATGACGTTCTACAATTTCAATATATGTTCTTTGTAAGCATAATATGTGGTTATTTGTGGTTATTATTAATTTTAGTATTGTATCATCATCTATCATCATATAGACATCTTGACCCACCAGCTGTCTAACTGGCAGAGAGGTGATTCCCAGCAAAGCATAGTGGAACGCTAAGAGCTCGACGAAATACGTAGGACGTCCTTATATTCCACTGCACTCAACTCAGACTCCGGACGTCTCGAACTTGTCGTGCTGCTGAACTCATATGGGTTTGAGCGAGAAGTAAGATCACAAAGTCACCGTTCAAGTCATTCCTGTCATCCACCCATCCCATAAAATCACCCACTAAAGTCCTGTAGCAACAGGCAAGCGACAACGCGACATGTGTGGGTACACTGACAACCGTAGCCGTAAACCTGAACACAGGAGGATCAGGCCATTAGGGTCGTTCACAGCTGACATGACGCAGCAGTGGAGTACGCCAAACCCTGCGTGGCGTAGTAGCCTTCTTCAGGAATGCACGGCTCACCTTCGTGGCATGGGAAAGGGGCTAATAAAGATGCCCTAAACATTTGCTTGCTCTAAACGTTCTTAGTCAGCGTCAGCTAATAGCCGGTGACGGGGACCTACTTCAGCGGGCAAAATACAAAAAAAGAAAAGAAAATGAGGAATATTCATCTCACACTTGGAGCATGAAATGTGCGCACCTTACTGGACAGAGACGATGCGGAAAGACCCGAGATGCAAACCGCCCTAAAAGGAAAGGGACTCGCCAGATATAAGGTGGACATTGCTGCCTTGAGCAAAACAACTTTACAAGAATAAAACGAACTCTGCTGGGTTCCGAATACACTATCATTTGGAGTGGCCGAGGAGGTAAAGAGCGCTGTGAGACTCGTGATGGATGTTGATGAAAACGTGATGACAGACACTGTCAACATTGTGATGACAACAGCTGCCAAGGACATCATTGGCCTCCAACGCTCAAAGACAAACCCCGGGTTACATAAGAGATTCTGAATCTGTATTATGCCCGAAGAGACATAAAAAACACCAGACACACAACAGCGGCAATAAAATACCGAGCACTAAACAATAATTTAAGAAACAAAACTTGAAGAGAGCCTAAGAAGATTTGATTGGATTAAAGTGTACATAAATAGATAGCAGCGTGAAAAGGAATAAGAACAAAAAGGCATTCCAAACTGCGAAAGACCTCAGCAGACAGAAGTAGCCAAGAGTCAGTACCATTCAAGACGAAAATGGAAAATGCCTAACATTGCAGAAAGATGGACTGAATATTGTAAAGAACTCTAGAACCATCATAACACAGGAAACCCAGAGGTACTTGGAGTTCCAAACTCCACAAATGATGATGATTTACCCATTTTTCAGAGAAAAGGTGGAGTCAGCACTAAAAGCCCTGGAACATGTGAAGGCTACTGGAGTAGATAACATCCTAGCTGAACTTATCAATAATGGGGGTGGGGGTAGGAATCAGTGATAGAGCTACCAACAAAACTCTGCAACAAGATCTGGCAGACAGGTGAATGACCAACACAGTGTGGCATGAGGCACTGTGGGCCACAATCAAGAAGTACAACATGGGTCAACAGTTGATCAATACCATCAAGCAGCTCTACTCCAAGGCTACCATTGCAGTAATTGCTCAAGGTTATGTGGAGGTCTGGTTCAAGATATCAGTTAGATTACGTCAAGGCTGTCTCCTGTCACCTGTGCGTTTCAACATCTACTTAGAATGCATGATGGGCAAAGCCCTGGAAACCCACTATGGGACAGACAGCATTGAAGGGAGTAACATCACCAACCTACGCCTTGCAGATTACATTGATGGGCTGGCACGCAGTGAAGACGGGCTTGCCACTTTAGTGAAGAACCTGGATGAAACATCTTCCAGATGTGACACGGAGATAAGCGCCGAGAAGACAACGCTGATGCCAAATAGTGGCAATCAAATGTCACCCAAGATTAAAGTCAGAGGACAGGAACTGGAAACAGAGGGCCAGTTAAAATAGCTTAGTTCCATAGTAAACGAAGAGGGATCAAGAGCAGACATTTTGCACGAGCAACACAAACAACGGCAGTTATGTCAAAGCTAAGACCCATCTGGAGAGACTAAAGAATATCAGCCTGACAACTAGAATCAGACTATTGAGAGCCTAGTCATCTCAGTCTTATTGTATTCATGTGAGGCCTGGACCATGACAGCAGATTTACAACGAAGAATCCAGGCACTTGAAATGAGATGCTACAGAACCATCCTTGGCATCTCTTACATGGACCACATCACAAATGAAGAAGTGCTAAACATATTCAGGCACAAAGTAGGCCATTATAAAGATCGTCTGCCAACTGTCAAAAAGGGAAAGCTGCAATGGTATGGCCATGTCTATCTACAACAGTACTGCTATGCAGCGTCCAGGGTGGTAGACATAGAAAAAAGTGGAAACATCACATAATGGAAAAGGAAATGTTTTCCGGAGACATGGACATTGGCACATGTTCGAGACAAGTGGAGGGAACTGGTCAGATGTTCAGCAGCATAGTGCCTCAATGACCACACTAGGTCAAAAGACTGATTTTGTTTGTTTGTTTGATATAGATACGATGTCTGCAGTGAGGCAGTTTATAGTGATGTCTAGCACTAACCTCAAATGTTGAGCGCCAAGCGAAGCAGCTGTTAGTATACTTTTTGTAAGTCTTTTGTATGACTCGGCCGGGGATCGAACCCAAGAACGATCTCCCACTACCGCAATGGAAGCCCTAACCACTAGGTCACCGGAGCGGTTCAGGTCAAGCGACTGATGATATATATATATATATATATATATATATATATATATATATATATGATTTAAGTGATTACAGCGTATGTCTCAGGTGCGGGAGTTTGCGGGTTAGAACCCCAGTCACACCAAAAACTTATAAAAACGGTACTTGAAGCTGTTTGCTTGGCGCTCAGCATTAAGAGGTAGATCCAAGTCTCTGTCTGTCTGTCTCTATCGCTCTCTCTCTCTCTCTCTCTCTCTCTCTCTCTCTCACACACACACACACACACACACACACACATTGTTCTCCATATAACAGAATGGTCATCATTATACAAACGACTTTTATAATATAAATAGCTCAACAAATATAACTCCTGAAGAGTGATACAATTTGAAAATAAGTACTGAAATCAATTAAACCTTCCGTATGTTGTTCATTTTGATTTTGAAAATATTTTCGTACACAAAGTGTCCGTGCTGTTCACCACAGGTCTATATTAGGAATAAAATCGTACACGAATTCTTCGTTATTCTCACCACAAAACTGCATTAGAAATATAATCGTACAGGAAGTGTCCGTGCTGCTTACCACAAAACCATATTAGAGCTAGACATCAATTTAATATATCCTGAATGTCGGAAGCTCAGCAACACTTGAGAATACAAACATCTTTACACAATCAATCAGAGATTTATATGGGCCTAAAGACGATTCATAAATGACACATGCTGATCTTTTATAGTAGTAAACATTTCATTTAGGCATCTACCCAGATAGCTAAAGGCATCTGCCACTATAAATAAATGCATCTACCCATATATATCTATGGGAAACCTCATGTACCCGTGTAAACACACGTGACTTCTGAAAGTGCAATAATATATATATATATATATATATATATATATATATATATATATATATATATATATATATATATATATATATATGTGTGTGTGTGTGTGTGTGTGTGTGTGTGTGTGTGTGTGTGTGTTCGCACTTTTGGATACGCGCACATCCCAAGTAAGGTCAAGTTGTATGCTCATTTACAATCAAAAGTACACGTACAGCAAGCAATAGGACCCTGAGTGGCCGAGTGGTCTAAAGTGTTCGCCGTTACTGTTAAAGAGGTGCTGCATACATTGAAAAATGTAGACAAAAGTGTGATAAATTACAAAAACTTGAAGCTTTGAGTACAGAAATATCATGTTTGAACTGTACATTTGACGGAAACTCTAAGCGAAACGGAATGCGATTCGCAAACGACAAGCTAATAAAGATTATGAGTAAGATTTTCTTCTTCTTCACATTGCTGAATAGCAGCGTATTGGGTCAGCAGATGGGAAATTTGTTTTACTTCAGCAACATTAATAGTTATATTTTTGAATAAAAAAAACCCAAAAGGTTTTCAATCGCAAAGAGCTAAATAATAGATGAAGCTAGTGTATTAGTGAAATGAGAGAAAAAAGAAGAGTAAACTTACAAAATCAGTCTATGGTCATTTTACTGTGTTGGGGCTGTTCATATTTTAGTCCTTTTACTGTGTTGGGGCTATTCATATTTTAGTCATTTTATTGTGTTGGGGCTATTAATATTTTGGTCATTTTACTGTGTTGGGGCTATTAATATTTTAGTCATTTTACTGTGTTGGGGCTATTCATATTTTAGTCATTTTACTGTGTTGGAGCTATTCATATTTTGGTCATTTTACTGTGTTGGGGCTATTCATATTTTGGTCATTTTACTGTGTTGGAGCTATTCATATTTTGGTCATTTTACTGTGTTGGGGCTATTCATATTTTAGTCATTTTACTGTGTTGGGGCTATTCATATTTTAGTCATTTTACTGTGTTGGAGCTATTCATATTTTAGTCATTTTACTGTGTTGGGGCTATTCATATTTTGGTCATTTTACTGTGTTGGAGCTATTCATATTTTGGTCATTTTACTGTGTTGGGGCTATTCATATTTTGGTCATTTTACTGTGTTGGAGCTATTCATATTTTGGTCATTTTACTGTGTTGGGGCTATTCATATTTTAATCATTTTATTGTGTTGGGGCTATTAATATTTTGGTCATTTTAATGTGTTGGAGCTATTCATATTTTGGTCATTTTACGGTGTTGGAGCTATTCATATTTTGGTCATTTTACTGTGTTGGGGCTATTCATATTTTGCTGTATGATGTTTGCTTTAACAAGTTGAAAAACATATTCGGTGAAAGAATGAGACTTCAGATGCCTGATTTAAAAAAACCACACTGTTCGTTTAGACAAAACGTTTACAACACCTTACAAAATTATATCAAGTTTTATTACACAATGGCCTATAACAAGGACAATGTACTTAACACGCCACATACAAACAGGAAAGTTTCTGAACCTTTTGACGATTAACAAACGGGTGTTTCAATCAAATGTTTGTTAGCTAAAATCACAATGTAGGACGCAAAACGATGAAAATAACGTTATAATGGAATAAAGAGATGCAGGAATAATAAGAATTGATCATTTAAAATGTTCCAAAAGTCTAATTGTTAAAATGAAGAAATTAATCAAGAGATGGATTTATGCAGGTCATACAGTCACAAGATGCATGTAATAAAAAATAAAGAAAAACAACAGACAAATAACAAAATACCAAACCAAACCTGTACCAAACAAAACAAAAATGCAAGAATATTAAAACAGAACAAAACAAAAAGGAAACAAAAAAAACACACACTCACACACACAGATCGTTTAATAATTTAATAATTTAATAGTCAACAGTTTTGGTGGATAAAAAAACAACACTTTGCTAGACACGTCAGTGCTTTGTAATGTCAAGGTCAATAAAATATTGAAAGTGTATTGCCTTTGTCCAATTATCAACAATTTCTCCTTTCTTTGCATTGAAATAACATGGTTCTCGTTATTTGGAATAACATGGTTCTCGTCATTTGGGGTAACATGGTTCTCGTTATTTGGAGTAACATGGTTCTCGTCAAATATTGTTTCAATTGTTTTTATATGGCTAAAGCTGTAGTAGAAGACCAAACACTTGTATTTTCCTTAAAAACTTTGATGACATAATTTAAGGTTTTAGACGATCGTGATTAATAATATTAAAAACACCCCTATTGTTTTGTTTTACATATAATTTTCTCCATTATCACTTTGAAAAATAATATTTCTTCCTTGGTACATATCAGCAAGTAATTCTAACCACTTAGATAATTTAGTTCCAGGATCTATGACGATCATCGTTGAATAACGACGACCTATCACGCATCTTGTTGTACAGTAACATTAGACATATCATACCTTGTACCTATATAATTGGCTTGATCAGGTTTAGTGCAATGTTTTAACTACATATGAAGTTCATTCAAATATAATTATTAACGATGATAATATAATTGATTTCACCTGATAATTATGAGCGCCATATACGAAATTAATACATATCTGTGAGTATCTACATATATTTGCATCTAAACGGAAAATGCAGACATCTCAGTTTTAACATGTTATCGTGTGTACCTCTCAAATGAAGCCAGATGCATTGTTTGTCAGAGTAAAGCAGTTAACAGTTACGTTTCTAAATTCCATGTACTTGTATTGTTTACTTGGTGTCGTATGTAATTAACTGAAACGCATGGGAATTAAACAAGTTTGGTAGCCCATGTGTAGGTATGGAACGCCAGAGTTGTCTTAAGATGACATTTGTACTTATATGATGTGCAAACTTCTTTATATGATGTGCAAACTTCTTTATATGATGTACTTTCGTCCTTATATGATGTGCTTTTGTCCTTATATGATGTGCAAACCTATTTATATGATGTGCATTTGTCCTTATATGATGTGCATTCTGTACATCATATAAAGAAGTTTGCACATCATATAAGTACAAATGTCATCTTCAGACAG
Source organism: Unio delphinus (assembly GCA_029339505.1). NCBI lineage: Eukaryota > Metazoa > Mollusca > Bivalvia > Unionida > Unionidae > Unio > Unio delphinus. The sequence continues at coordinate 3,952,343 of JAQISU010000051.1, forward strand.
CTCTGGCGTTCCATATGTAGGCACTGAAATTGTGTCTATTACTAAGTTGTAAAACCTTTCTGAAGCACTTTCTCCAGTATCAAAGCAACGATTAAAACGCATAGTGTGTCATTAGGTGTGAAGTCGATTGAGTTTGCATTGAACATTGTTGTATATAGGTTGTATATTCTTCATAGTGATACTCTAATAGACGAAAGAAGTTCTGTTTTTTTTTTACTTATCGTTAACAAATTGCACAAGTAATTAAAATGTAATCGTATCATACTGCAATCATATACTTAAAGTTCTTATCCTTTATTTTCGCCTTCTATCCTTTCAGACTATTTTATTTTTTAAAGTTTTATATTAAACCTGAAATCATTACAAAGAGTACAACGAGACAACGTACAATGGTTTGTTAGTTAGCTTCTAAGAGTAACATTCTCAGTTTTTCACCATTCGTTATACATTGTGCAATCTTGTTTGCTCGCACAAAAGGGCATTAATTTTAGTTAATCTACTGTAATTTCATGCTAATATTCCGAGAAATTGCTATAATTTCTTGCTACTATTGGCAATACATGTCTCATTCCTATAAACGATATGTTGAATCAAATACATTATGTAAAGAACATGCTGTGCTGCTGGTTTTTCATAAAAATGCCCTCGAAAGTGTCTACTATAAAACGTTTTTATTGTACATGTCTTGCGTGTGTTGTATAGTTGGAATCTTCTGAAAGTCAGGTTAATTGTTACCAGTAACTATTTTCAGCCAATCAGCGATCATCATTATTCGAAATATTTAATTTAATATATCACTTTTAGACCGCCGCGGAAGCGGGAGGTCGTGGGTGTTCGATCCCCGGCCGAGTCATACAAAAGACTTACAAAAATGGTACTAACAGCTACTTTTTTGCTTGACGCTCAACATTAAGAGGTTAGTGTTAGGACTGGTCATGCTACATGTCTGCGGCATGATGCCACAGTGCTAGACATCACTATAAACTGCATCACTGCAGACATCGTAGCGATATGACTGAAAAATTGTTAATGCAACGTTACAAATTCTAATCAAAGAAACAAATCAAATTTTTATTGCGCATAGTGGATTCCGCATTTACCTTGTCTAGTACTTTTCAATTCAAATCCATACGGATCAAAACTGTTTCAAATGTAGCTGCTATACAGTGATCTACTTGTTATCCAGTTGTTATTACTGCTGTGACAGTTTTGCAGTATTTCTTACACGTATTGATACTATTGCCTCCTTTAGATTTGTATCAACTTTTGTTTTACATCATATGAAGAATCTAGTGTTCCGTCTAAATGATATTAGAGATTCAATGTTCTAATTTAATTGTATGTACACGTTTTCTTTTAAAACTGTAAATTCAATCCTCTGATTATTTTTTTAAAATGTCTAATTAGTAAGATTTACTTGTAACACAATGCAAAGAAACCAATACATTCTTATATAAATGTTTTAAAACTGATCTTCAATATTAAATTTTATCACAATAGACCTAATTTATTGTATGGATGTTGCAGTTGATAATCTAATATGCATAGTTAGCAAGATCTGATGGAATTTATCTCGATATAAACTTGTTAAAGATTACCTGAGGTGTAGTTTCAGAATTGAGCATGTTTACAACCCGTTTTAAAATGTGTTGCTAATTGGCGAGTTCAATACAAATTACAACTGTCTGGAAACCTATTTCAGTATAATTATTTTGTATGTTTCAGTACGATCTCTGTATGTTTCAATACCATATCTGTATGTTTCAGTACAGTCTTTGTATGTTTCAGTACAGTCAGTACAGTCTTTGTATCAATTATATTTCTGAATGCATTTGAATCTGTTGCAAATTTATGTATCATATTAATTAAATCTTTTTTCTTTTGTTTAATCCTTTGGTTTATTTCGTCATTAATGCCTTATACCACTGTAATGTTATATATAATGTTCTAATTAACATATACTTTTAGAATTTTTAAATTGTTCAACATCTTTGTGTAATTTGATATAAACTTCAGTGAATGTAATACCTTTGATTTTGTTTTCATTTCTTTTGCTCACAAATCTTTAACAGAAAATTAGTAATATATCTGATGTTTATATTCTGTCTCTTAATTGTACCCATCAGTAATTGCTTGCAATGACCATTAACACTGTAAGAAATAAAATCTATTTGAAAAACCCTTGTGACTCATAAAGACACTAGTAACTGCGGATACTAATTTTATATAGTATATATTTTTAGGTTGTAATAACTATTTAGAAATTAAATGTCTTCATTCTTGTCATTGATGTACTGTACATGCTGCCATATCTGTTATAAAGAGGGTTGACAAAGGATATTGAGATTTTAAATTCAAATTTATCTCAATCTAAATATCAATCTCAATTTTTAGGTTGTAATAACTATTTAGAAATTAAATGTCTTCATTCTTGTCATTGATGTACTGTACATGCTGCCATATCTGTTATAAAGAGGGTTGACAAAGGATATTTCATTCCTTGAGTTACTGTTATAATAAATTTCTCTTACTCTGAAAGCCTGCTTATTTTTTTTCTAGATTTCCTAAAGACAAGGACACTTTGTGTGCTTTCACCTTTGCTAAATATATGTATAGGAAAATTATCACTGCAAGAGACGTGTTTTTCTCTAATGTTAAGTTTTTTTCCCATGTGTGTCCCTGTCAGTTTCCACAATATCCGTCTATCGGTCAGGTTTTGCATTAGTTATGTTCCTGATTGTGTCTTTGTTATACTTTTGCATCTACCTGGTTGATTTTGTTTTTACAGATCTGCTTATCATATCATCGATTTTGTTTAAGCTTGTTAGGGCAGATAATAATATTTCATAATGTTTGAAAACCTTTAAGCAATAATCAACTTCTGAACGGTTCTAAACCTTAAACATATCCAATTTGAAAGCTTGTATACCAATTTGCATTTCTTTCTCATACTTTAATAGCATTCTATCTCCATTACCAAATAATGTTTTATATCTTTAGCAGTTTTGCAGACTCTGTATTAATTTATGTATTTTCGTACATTTTATCGCAATAAAAGATACATTATTTGATAAGCAATAGTTTGTTAGGGAAAATTCCATGCACTATCAGGTATTCGAATGTGAACTGTCTAAATAAAACTGGAATTATTAACTTTACAATTTATTTAATATCAATTTATGATGGTGGACTTATTTTGAACGTACGTATCTTTTTCAGAATTATGAATGATCAACATTAATACCATAATTTAATGACGAATATTAATTGAACTGATAATGTCAGTTATTGTTTACGCTCGACATCTTTGTATATCTGAGCCGAACAATTTGGACAACAATCATGCTCATATAAAATTCTGTTAAAAGCATTTTAACAATGTGTATTTTGTTTTAGGAGTGTTCCATTTGCTTGTCTAATTATGACGTCTTACATACTTTTTGTCCATGTCTTGTATCTAAAATTGGTTTGCGTGACATGCATACTTAACTAGTTTGTATTCAATTGCGCTGTTTACTTTCTGTTTTACATGCTACCCACCTTTTACACTGTATTCTATTTTCTTCAAAATCTTTTCAACTTGATAATTTAATCGTTGAATCCGTGTCGATAACACTCTTGCTTGTAATACATGTCATCAATATCCTTCCATTTACGTTTTGCAGACTATAAACTACCGGGTCACATAAAATTTCCATCCATAATGTATTAGTAATACAGTTAGGATAGTAACATTTTGCAAACATTGTTTTCTATTCGAAAGAAAACGTTCCAAAGCTAACAGTACTCTTCAGTTCTCTATCAATCAGCATCCGCTCTTTTTGTAATTCAATTTGTTTCTCTTTCTCCTCTTTTTTATATTGTAATTGCTTTTCTTTCTCCCTTTCCTGAAATTCCAGCTTCTTCAACTCTAATTCCATCTGGAATTATAATTCTAATTCCTTTATTTTAATGTCAGAGTCTGATGCAGACTTACTGACTGGAATCAAAACACTTTGTTCCAAAAGATCCTGTGCTACCAAATACTGGACCAAAATCATTTTGATATCTTGTTTCGTTAAAGAAGCCTTCACTTCGGAAAGATCGTATTTTTTTGGCAAGTTGAACCATCTCATCTTTTTTGAAAAGATCTAATTGCTCCTGGGTAGGATTAGAAAGAAATATTTCTACCTTAGATGTCATTTTAATACAAGCGTATCAGTCTCACTAAAGATTTAAAATTTTCAAAAACTAGGGGAAATTCAAATTTAAATTCAAATTTATCTCAATCTAAATATCAATCTCAATCCCGAAACGATAGCCACCAATTCTATGTTACGTGCTTAGGCTCGAATAAGCAGCAACACAGAAAGAGTGAAAACTAACAAGCTTGTATAAATTGAACAATGAATTTATTAAGTACAATTATTTTCAAAAAATAAATTAACTTACTGTTTTAGAGAATCAAAGCCAACATTAATCCAATATAGAATTCACAAAAATAATCCACTAATGGAATTGCAAGAGTCCTAATAAATAAATGTTCTAATAGTTCCAGGTTCGAATCTTGACGATGTAATCCAAAATGGCTGACAATGTCACGTGATGCAGTTCTTGTTTTATTATCATCCAAATAAAAATCATAAACACATGTCCTTTTCCAGATAATTCTTCTTTCTTCAATGAATTGACACAATGTCCAGAACAAGATAATTCAAATTAAACTCAAACATGAATACACAACTTAATAATAATAAAGCCCAAACATCTACTGAATTGTTCTATCCCAAACAACAGTTCTTATACTTGTTTTCTTAAGTGATTTTCTAGAAATATAAGTTCATGGAAGGTCACAGAAAGAATCTGCCTTCACTAAATCACGTACGCTAGATATTTCCTAACTAAAAATAAAAAGTTTTCCTTGAAATTAACCAATAGTTTTAAAGGCCTGTTATCAATCTGAAGCAAGGTCAGACAATGAGGTAAACAAGCAAGGTCAGCCTATTTACAGCTGAGTCTAGGTCAGCCTGAATTTTCTAGAAAAAATCTCACAATTAATGAATATTAAACCCTAAATGACAAATTTGGATTTAACAATTAAGAAATAAATAATTTAAATCCAATAGCCGTAACAATGCGTCCTCAGTGCCAACACATATTTTGGCAATGTTTTTTCACTCGAGTGCCTACCGAGACAATAAAGAACAAATTTTATTTGAGTTCACAACCTCCCCCTCCCTCTCCCAGCTACCCCTTCTAATTATATGTTTCGTGAAGAATTGTTCTAGTTACACTAAGGTGAAGATGAAATACTATGAAGATTTCAGTTGCCAAAAATATATAAATATAAATAAAAGATACCGACAGAAGGTGTCAAAAGCAATTGCCCCCTCCTAGCCCCTCCCTCCCCCAACCTCCTTTCGCCACCACTGGGTAACAATTTTCTTAAAATGCTACGCGAATGGATGCTTTAGTTTTATTCTGAAAAAAAGCACAAAAGCTTAGAAAACACACTCATACAAATAATGTACAAAAACAAAAAAGGAAAGCAAAACTTAAATAATATTATTTTCTTCTTTGGACTTGCTTGAATATCATTAGATTACATCCGTAAAGTTATCATTTTGAGAAATAAAACCAATATCATACAAATATTGTGTCAGTCAAACTGATGTTGTTAAGGGAAATGTTATCGATCACTTCAATTACTCTTCTTTAAATGAACCGCGTTTGTTTCGTGACATCAAAGTTTACATTATTGATGTGAAGTAATCAAACAATTTGGGTTCTATCGGAATATTCTTCAAGCGTTCGTTGTCAAACGTCATGGTTTTACGCTGTGACCTTACTCTTTTATATTGGATTCTTTGGAGATATTGTACCCTTATGTATTTTTTCTTTACTTTTTGTCTTTTCTTTCTTTTTTTCTGCACGAAATGGGGCAATTTTTCAAATAGCTTTTGATAGAAATTCTTATTTTATGTTGTTACTTTATTGTGAGTTGATATTATATCCGATGGAGTAACAATTTCTTTTCTTATGCGGTGTATTTGTTCCATAAAGAACATGATTTTACCACCGATGCCCGTACTCCACTCGATTCGCATTGATTATGCGAGAGAATAGTTTCGCTGAATGAAATGTTCTACAATGATTTAACATGGATCAACTCATGTGAAAATTCCCCATGCTGTGAGAACAGGAGTTTCGGTTGCAATTAAATCTTGTAGCTTTCTGAATAAATCCCGTACTTGCTCGCTTGCGGGTAGACCAACTCACTAATCTATATCTCCTGTTCTGTTCATTTTTGGTTATATATACGTATACCCTTATAAATATAAAGCTGTTGTTTTCCGTTCTGGATAGTAGTGATGAAGCCTTATAAATACAGCCTGGCTAGGTCATTCTAAAGGAGCCCACGCCTTGATCCGTTTTAACTAGCATCTATCTGGGTGTATTTACCTGGGTCAATAGTTAAACGGCATCACGCTGGAAACAGCATTTCTATATAAAAAGGCATGACTATTTTCCTCGCCAGAACCAGTGTTGGTGGCAACATTCATAAATATGATTAAGTATTTATGATATATGCTTGATGTAATCAGTTCCGAGGAGATGTAAAAAAAAATGACCGGGACAAATACGTCTTTCGGATTAGTACTAGTCGTATTAATTATTTTCTGTCACTTCCATACAGTGGATCCTGTTTTGGCCGGTAAGTTATATTGTACTGTAATATCAGCCATTTCTAAACAGTTGTCCCTCTTTTTAGCTGTTAGCCTACCTTCTAATGCAATGTCTGTCAATTCCGGACAATGTCTCCTTTTGAAACTTTTAAAACTTGAATATCTAAAATATATAATTTGTACCCATATTTACCAAAACCTATAAGTTAATACAGCACTTTTAAATTAAATTCGATATGTCAAAAATTATTTGTATTTATACAAGATAATTTTTGCGGAGAGGCATAAATATCAACAAAAAAATGCTGTACACGGAATGCTGTTCTGCAAACAATAAACGTCACAAGGCAACTAGGAATAATAGGATGTTATAGGCCACTAATACATACCAATTAGAATCGGATCTTTACAATATGAACTGTATTCAACGATGTTTGCCGTAGGTTTTGTGTTCGACTAGAGCGTAGAAGCTGACAACATTGAAGATATTTGCTGAACAGAGCAATACTTTATAGAGATACAAAATCATAATTAGATCATATATATGTATGTTGTTGCAGGGTTTAACGCCATTTTTCAGCACAAGATAGGCTATACATGGCGGCCAGTATTATTGGTGGAGGATGATCCCGGGAAAACCCCTGGAAGAACCACCGACCCACGAGAAGCTTCTGGCAAGCTTTCTCACATACCATATTGGCCGAATCCGAGACTCGAACCCACGCAGAGAGAGATAAATGAGCTGGCATTGATACGTACGGAGAGCACTTTATACGACATAGCCGCTCGGGGCCCCTATGTATGTATGTATGTATGTATGTATGTATGTATGTATGTATGTATGTATGTATGTATGTATGTATGTATGTATGTGTGTGTGTGTGTGTGTGTGTGTGTGTGTGTGTGTGTGTGTGTGTGTATGTGTGTGTGTGTATGTATGTATGTATGTATGTATGTATGTATGTATGTATGTATGCATGCATGCATACATACATATACATATACATATATATATATATATATATATATATATGGTATACATGGTGTGGCATAAATAGAAGGTAAAAAAAAACTGCAAAGAGACACGAAAACAGAGAGAAATTATCTGAAATTATCTGATAATCTAAAGATTACAAGTCTAAGTCAATGGAGGAACAAAAGAAAAGTGAACCATAAATGATTTGAATAAAAAGGATTTTGATACATCATTTCACTTTTGAGAGTGCTCAAATGTTGGAAAGCGAAATCAGTCTAAACAGATATACAATCAATATTCAGTTTCAAAAACGTTCAAACAAATATGCTTAAATATGTTTTATTATATTTGTATTTGTAATTAAATGTGGATATGTTAAGGTACTAGTACGTATGTAATATTATGTCATTTCAAATTCAATCTAGCTGACCTAAAACAGTTACATTAAAAGAGGTGATAGATATTTGAAACATGTTTTATCTTCATATGGAGTTTTATTCCATCGAACAGTTTCAACAGACAAATTATGATTTGACATCCTTAATGTCAGTATATTTTAAAACTCATTTTTAAAATAAATTAGATTAAATATTCTTCTTGTTGGCTATCAGTTTAATAAATTTAAAACTGTGTCCTCTTGACAATTTTTCTACAACATATAATCAATCAATATATAATTCCTAATGACTCTAATGTCATAATTTCTTTTGTTTTACCAAAGATCATATTGTAACAAGTGAAGGGGTTACTTAACCGTTCGATGGCAAACCCTGGCGCGAATCTCGCTAGTAGTCATTAGTTTCCCCTGATTCTAAAGATTCCCATACAACTGCTGGTGTATACTGGAAAATCCAACGTGTCCATTCTATAAATAATTTTACACTAATTCATACATGACCACAGATTTTGCAACTTTTCAATTGTCTATCAGCCGCACAACTGCATGGTTTATCTTCATTAACTTTCAGTAACGTACCGTCAGCATTTGATGCCGTAAACTATACAACTCAGACACCTAATACAGTGAATTAGTTTTACTACGCCACTTTAGGGCAGTCAAAGCGTGGTTTTAAGCCACATTTCGCATGTAACTTTAGCACAATTTGTACTACCATAGGAACGATAAAAGGCGTCTTCCGATGGCGGAACAGTCCCGTAACGTCTGTTCCGTTATATAATTTACGTCGTCAATCATAAATACTGCACCTGGGGTCAGACAATGAATTTACACAACAAGATTTTAATAGGGACTACTGAACTCCAGGTACACTCATGCGGTTCTGACTTGAATTCACCAATAGTAAATCATAGCATCCTGGAACTCAATATCACTTGGCTCCGTGAGGTTTACTTCTTGTAACTGGTTAATGATTTCGGTCTGAGGAACATTTATCCAGGACAAACTTCCCAAAATGAAACACCTAATCACAAATATTTAAGAAATCCTAAAAATGTTTTACATTATATTCGTACTCTTTGAAGAGATGTATTTATGCGTTATCCATTTATGGTAAAAAGAACCAAAGACAGCATCGTTCTATTTATCATACTTGAATATTTATATTTCTCTTTCCATTGATGAGTGATAGGGAACCGTTTTACAAAGCTATGTGTTCGCAATTAAACGTAATACCAGATTTTGTATTCTGGTACATATTGAAAATTATCCTTAATTGTTTTCCATCAATGTTGTATTTAATTACATTTTGCCAAAAAAAAACAACTGTCCCTGCGGAAGGAAACGCTTTTGAAAGTTAGCAAAACAACGAAATAATAACTTATCCTTTTTTTCGGGATGTCAATTATAAAATGCCAAACACAAATATTGCCACCTGTTTAGCACCTTTCACTATATCCTGCCTAATTCTTTTCTAGAATACCAGAAATGTTTCTTAAATTTGTTAGTATATTGTTCAAGATAGGCGTGAGAAATTTTCCTGAACAACTTAAATTAGTTAATGAACAGTAATATTCTGGATTATTTTGACTCTAATTATCCTCGTAAATAGGACATATAATCCCCATTGTACCAAGATTATGATATTTTTCCCTAATCAATAATGGAATTAAAAAGATGCAGAGGAAGCAATGTATTTAAAGTTACTTTTATATACTTGCTTAAAATTCCGTCATTAGGCAAAAGCTTTACATATATACAGTTTCTGTTGTAATGAAAGTAATATGTAAATAATGACGATTTCATCAGCATCATTGATATTCACTTTACATGTTTCATTCGTCATTGAACTTGTGTCAAAGTTCCAAAAACATTGTTCAACTCTTCGAGTTTCATGTTCAATTTCTACTGTTCCATTTCTAATGTGTCCTTGATTTTCGAAACGTCGCTGTGACTGACGTTTTCAGAGCTTATTATTGGTAAATTTTTTGTGAAATAGTTTTTATTTATTGATTTTTCTCAAATAATTTACTATATTATTTGGACAGTTTTTGCATTTATCTGTTCTGGCTATATATTAGACTATTGCTTGGCCTTCTTGTATTTCAACGTTAACATATAACATTCAGTACAATTCTATTACTATACTCAATCAAGGTGGAGTAACAATTTTTCCGCTTTTTTCACATATATTGATTGATGATACTTTAAACAAGAATAATAATTGGTCGAAAATAAAAGCAATTAATATTGCGATATTTTGATTTCATATATAAGAAAAATTCGCTTAAATCGCTGGGATCAATACTGGTGGAAACGTGTTATTTACTCATCAAAATGTATTATAAATCATTAATTTTCTGATCTGGTTGATATTCTAGTGCCTGACTTGAATAATTTGCTCCTTATTTGACCAATACACCTATAAATCTGGCAAAAAAATCGCCTCTAAACCATGAAGTTTGGCGTCAAGCACGTAAAAAAGTTTGATGACTTTGTATTAGATCACTCAGTCTGGGGAACTGCAGTCGACTTTCCAGTCCTCACAAACGTAACGAAGCAAAATTAATAATGAATTCTCGGAAATATTAATTGACATTTTTGTTTTACTAGAAGAGTTTTTAAATGTATTTTTAGTTTTCTACCTATTCAAATTGATATAATTTTCCGCATTGTTTTTACTGATATGTATGTTTTTGTTATCAATCGTATGTTCCTTCCACACTCACCTAAGTGGATTTTATTTATTATCATGGTTGACACGTTTGACTAGGTTGTTGGAAAAGGTACCTGCATTCGATGCTGATTTCTGGTCTATCGACTTAGTTATAACCCTAATAATTGTCCTGGAATGTGTAATGGCTGAACGCTTTGGCTGATTATGACTTCTATATTCGTCCTGGCATGGGTATTCAACGAGTACTTTGGCTGATTAAAGACTACATTAATCGTCCTGGCATGGGTATTCAACGAGTACTTTGGCTGATTAAAGACTACATTATTCGTCCTGGCATGGGTATTCAACGAGTACTTTGGCTGATTAAAGACTACATTAATCGTCCTGGCATGGGTATTCATCGAGTACTTTGGCTGATTAAAGACTACATTAATCGTCCTGGCATGGGTATTCAACGAGTACTTTGGCTGATTAAAGACTACATTAATCGTCCTGGCATGGGTATTCATCGAGTACTTTCGCTGATTAAAGACTACATTAATCGTCCTGGCATGGGTATTCATCGAGTACTTTGGCTGATTAAAGACTACATTAATCGTCCTGGCATGGGTATTCAACGAGTACTTTCGCTGATTAAAGACTACATTAATCGTCCTGGCATGGGTATTCAACGAGTACTTTCGCTGATTAAAGACTACATTAATCGTCCTGGCATGGGTATTCAACGAGTACTTTGGCTGATTAAAGACTACATTAATCGTCCTGGCATGGGTATTCAACGAGTACTTTCGCTGATTAAAGACTACATTAATTGTCCTGGCATGGGTATTCATCGAGTACTTTGGCTGATTAAAGACTACATTAATCGTCCTGGCATGGGTATTCATCGAGTACTTTGGCTGATTAAAGACTACATTAATCGTCCTGGCATGGGTATTCAACGAGTACTTTGGCTGATTAAAGACTACATTATTCGTCCTGGCATGGGTATTCATCGAGTACTTTGGCTGATTAAAGACTACATTAATCGTCCTGGCATGGGTATTCATCGAGTACTTTGGCTGATTAAAGACTACATTAATCGTCCTGGCATGGGTATTCATCGAGTACTTTGGCTGATTAAAGACTACATTAATCGTCCTGGCATGGGTATTCATCGAGTACTTTGGCTGATTAAAGACTACATTAATCGTCCTGGCATGGGTATTCAACGAGTACTTTCGCTGATTAAAGACTACATTAATCGTCCTGGCATGGGTATTCAACGAGTACTTTCGCTGATTAAAGACTACATTAATCGTCCTGGCATGGGTATTCAACGAGTACTTTGGCTGATTAAAGACTACATTAATCGTCCTGGCATGGGTATTCAACGAGTACTTTCGCTGATTAAAGACTACATTAATCGTCCTGGCATGGGTATTCATCGAGTACTTTGGCTGATTAAAGACTACATTAATCGTCCTGGCATGGGTATTCATCGAGTACTTTGGCTGATTAAAGACTACATTAATCGTCCTGGCATGGGTATTCAACGAGTACTTTGGCTGATTAAAGACTACATTATTCGTCCTGGCATGGGTATTCATCGAGTACTTTGGCTGATTAAAGACTACATTAATCGTCCTGGCATGGGTATTCATCGAGTACTTTGGCTGATTAAAGACTACATTAATCGTCCTGGCATGGGTATTCATCGAGTACTTTGGCTGATTAAAGACTACATTAATCGTCCTGGCATGGGTATTCATCGAGTACTTTGGCTGATTAAAGACTACATTAATCGTCCTGGCATGGGTATTCATCGAGTACTTTGGCTGATTAAAGACTACATTAATCGTCCTGGCATGGGTATTCATTGAGTACTTTGGCTGATTAAAGACTACATTAATCGTCCTGGCATGGGTATTCATCGAGTACTTTGGCTGATTAAAGACTACATTAATCGTCCTGGCATGGGTATTCAACGAGTACTTTGGCTGATTAAAGACTACATTAATCGTCCTGGCATGGGTATTCATCGAGTACTTTGGCTGATTAAAGACTACATTAATCGTCCTGGCATGGGTATTCATCGAGTACTTTGGCTGATTAAAGACTACATTAATCGTCCTGGCATGGGTATTCATCGAGTACTTTCGCTGATTAAAGACTACATTAATCGTCCTGGCATGGGTATTCAACGAGTACTTTCGCTGATTAAAGACTACATTAATCGTCCTGGCATGGGTATTCAACGAGTACTTTGGCTGATTAAAGACTACATTAATCGTCCTGGCATGGGTATTCATCGAGTACTTTGGCTGATTAAAGACTACATTAATCGTCCTGGCATGGGTATTCATCGAGTACTTTGGCTGATTAAAGACTACATTAATCGTCCTGGCATGGGTACTAGCAGAGTACTCTTGCTGCTTTATGACTACTGTAATCGTCCTGGCACGGGCCGAACACTTTCGCTGATCATGTTATTGCCAAGAGCATAAGCACCTGATTGTGATGAATCAAATACACATAAACGTAAAGGGATTTTTGTTTTGTTCTCCTTTAACATGAACCAGCATGTCGCGATTGACGAAGCCAAAAGTAACAATATATACGATCTGCACCCACGATATGAGATATAGAACTAGCAATATCTATAATAGATTGAAGTAAGAGAATTTGTAATATATCCAGCTCGATAATGTGTTTTGTGCATATTAACGCCGAACATATGAGTGATCATATAATTATCTTATCTAATTTAAGGCAAAAGGGCATACATGCAAAGAAAAGAAGAATATAAAATAAAAGGGAGGACTCAAGAAAGAGTATTGAGTATATTTAATACTTAGTATAAATATATTTACTTCTCTATGCCACGGCATATTGTCAGTCTGAATAATGTCGTTCAAATGATGTTTGCATTGTATTGATATGTCAACTACCATTTGCCTTGTATTGATATTTCACTTACCATTTGTCTTGTATTGATATTTCACGTACCATTTGCCTTGTATTGATATTTCACGTACCATTTGTCTTGTATTGATATTTCACTTACCATTTGCCTTGTATTGATATTTCACGTACCATTTGCCTTGTATTGATATTTCACGTACCATTTGCCTTGTATTGATATTTCACTTACCATTTGCCTTGTATTGATATTTCACGTACCATTTGTCTTGTATTGATATTTCACTTACCATTTGCCTTGTATTGATATTTCACGTACCATTTGTCTTGTATTGATATTTCACGTACCATTTGTCTTGTATTGATATTTCACTTACCATTTGTCTTGTATTGATATTTCACGTACCATTTGTCTTGTATTGATATTTCACTTACCATTTGCCTTGTATTGATATTTCACTTACCATTTGTCTTGTATTGATATTTCCCTTACCATTTGTCTTGTATTGATATTTCACTTACCATTTGTCTTGTATTGATATTTCACTTACCATTTGTCTTGTATTGATATTTCACTTACCATTTGTCTTGTATTGAGATTTCACTTACCATTTGTCTTGTATTGATATTTCACGTACCATTTGCCTTGTATTGATATTTCACGTACCATTTGTCTTGTATTGATATTTCACGTACCATTTGTCTTGTATTGATATTTCACGTACCATTCGCCTTGTATTGATATTTCACTTACCATTTGTCTTGTATTGATATTTCACGTACCATTTGTCTTGTATTGATATTTCACTTACCATTTGTCTTGTATTGATATTTCATGTACCATTTGTCTTGTATTGATATTTCACGTACCATTTGCCTTGTATTGATATTTCACGTACCATTTGTCTTGTATTGATATTTCACGTACCATTTGTCTTGTATTGATATTTCACTTACCATTTGTCTTGTATTGATATTTCACTTACCATTTGTCTTGTATTGATATTTCACGTACCATTTGCCTTGTATTGATATTTCACGTACCATTTGTCTTGTATTGATATTTCACTTACCATTTGCCTTGTATTGATATTTCACGTACCATTTGCCTTGTATTGATATTTCACGTACCATTTGCCTTGTATTGATATTTCACTTACCATTTGCCTTGTATTGATATTTCACGTACCATTTGTCTTGTATTGATATTTCACTTACCTTTGCCTTGTATTGATATTTCACGTACCATTTGTCTTGTATTGATATTTCACGTACCATTTGTCTTGTATTGATATTTCACTTACCATTTGTCTTGTATTGATATTTCACGTACCATTTGTCTTGTATTGATATTTCACTTACCATTTGCCTTGTATTGATATTTCACTTACCATTTGTCTTGTATTGATATTTCACTTACCATTTGTCTTGTATTGATATTTCACGTACCATTTGTCTTGTATTGATATTTCACTTACCATTTGTCTTGTATTGATATTTCACGTACCATTTGTCTTGTATTGATATTTCACTTACCATTTGTCTTGTATTGATATTTCACGTACCATTTGCCTTGTATTGATATTTCACGTACCATTTGTCTTGTATTGATATTTCACGTACCATTTGTCTTGTATTGATATTTCACGTACCATTTGCCTTGTATTGATATTTCACTTACCATTTGTCTTGTATTGATATTTCACGTACCATTTGTCTTGTATTGATATTTCACGTACCATTTGTCTTGTATTGATATTTCATGTACCATTTGTCTTGTATTGATATTTCACGTACCATTTGCCTTGTATTGATATTTCACGTACCATTTGTCTTGTATTGAGATTTCACGTACCATTTGTCTTGTATTGATATTTCACTTACCATTTGTCTTGTATTGATATTTCACTTACCATTTGTCTTGTATTGATATTTCACGTACCATTTGCCTTGTATTGATATTTCACGTACCATTTGTCTTGTAGTGAAATTGTATATTTTGATGTGTTGTAATAAGGGTAGAAGGTTGATTTTGGTTGAAATAAAGTCTATTTTCTACCCAAACAAATCATTCAGGAAAGAAAATAAATGATATAGTAACAAATTTCTTGTTTAGATTGTTTTGCTTTGAACTATGAACTGGTGGGAGATAACTCATGCATGTCTGCAAGCGTGTCTCAACCTGCAAACACACTTGAGGGGGCCATGCTGAAGTTCTACTGCCAGTCGCTGCTGATTAGGACCCCAACCGGCATTGACTACTGTCCCATCAAAGTGTGCCAAAGCAATGGCACCTGGTCGAATGCCAAGCTTTCGTGCAATAGTAAGTGTTATATAAATTAATAGGGATTTACGTACTTGTTCCTTTGAACTTTTCTTTTCCTTTTAACGTCATCTTATTACGTTATACGTTATAAATCAATCAAACAATTTCAGAAAATGCTTAGAATGACATTAATTATTAGGTATAAATGCGCTTAACATTGAAAATGCATTTAACGTGTTGCTGACGGGACAACAAATATTGAAATCTTTTTTACACACTGTCGATATAAAACTCGATAGTTACTGTTCTAGGATAACATCTCAATACATATCTTTCGATATCTGCATTTAATAAGCTACAATAAAAAGGCTGTTAACATACTAAAACGAACTAAACTAGTTTATATATATATATATATATATATATATATATATATATATATATATATATATATATATATATATATATATATATATATATATATAACTACAATGCAGCATCGATATTGATCTGCAAAGGAAAAATGAATAGAAGATATAAATTCTAATCCATCGGCTGTCCCTCATGTATATATCTTTTCCACAATCTGAAACTGTTCAAATTATACTTTTTTAAGATTTGGAATGCTTCAACTCCAGCAGTCACTTGTACATTGGGCGGCGTACGTGTACTTCGACTGGAAAAACGTGTCAGTATTGGAACAGTCAGCAGCCACACGCACACAATTACACACAAGCCGCGGATTTTCCAGACAACAGCGTTATTGGTGCCAAAAATTACTGTCGGGATCCGAAAGGGTCCAGAGGACAACCCTGGTGCTACACCACAGATCCGGAAGTCGAGTTTGAGTTTTGTGATGTGCCATCTTGTAGCAGTAAGATCATCTGATCTTTCTTCTTCTGGTCATCCCTCTTCTTCACCTCATCATCGTTCCTTTTCTCCTCGTCATCTTTCCTCCTCTACTCGTAATCCTATCTCTTCTTCGTTCTGAATGTAATTTTACTAATCTAATATTGATCTCCTAGGAAGGGATGTACATATTCGTTATTCGTAATTGAAACCAAGAGCGGATTCAGAAAGAAAATTAATTCCATCGATATTATAAATAGATGCCTGCGTATAAGCACCCGGGAACTGTTGCAGGGTTGTGAGTTTGTGCACCTATTGATGTACAATAATGATATATCGATGATTCTGATATTGAGGACCATATAAACAATACTAAACGGGATGGGGGTAAAAGGAAATATATAAAACCAATAGCAAGAAGGGAGAAATGATGACTATATTGTGCCTTCAAATTCTATATTGACCGCAGCATCGATTATCTATGTTTTTATTTTTATCTTTAGTTCCTTCCCAATTGTTTTCTATAACAAAATACAATCACATGTTCTTACTGGCTATCACAATACACATAATTTGCTATATAATTTATAGTTGTATTACATGGTTTATACAAATTATGCGAAATATACTCTTAAAGGTAAAATGCAAAAGGCTTGACTTTGCACTCAGTTTTCATGGTATACTTACCATTAATTTTTGCAGGTATTTCCCAGGACCAGGGTGTGTGCACAGGAAGTAAGTATTTACATTTAGCCTAAAATAGGTGGAATTTGACCTTACGGAAATTTAATAATATTTGTACAAAAGTATTGGAAATATTCATCATACCATTGATATTAGGAAATACATGTGTAGGCTTGCTTCAGGGACACAATTGACAACACTTGTGGGTATTTCTGCAAATTCCAGTTTTTGTTTGCCTTGAGTATGCTGAGGTTTAGTTCGTTTGGCAAGTTTGTGGACTTTTTGTCCATTCGTTACTGAAATTTAGAACCGTTTTTCACATACAAATACGAGAAATTTATATCAATGCAGCTAGATGTAAATTACGTTTAGATTGTAATTTTCAGGTGCATGTAGATAGCGCAAGGATGCGTGAGAAGAACAATTCTTTAGGAGAATATAATATTGTCTTGCTCTCTTGTTCTTAGGAAATATCCGTGTAACAGTGTTTAGGTTGTGGATGTGTAGAGATTTGGGATAAATGTTTGCAGATTTTGCTTAATATTTTTGTGGCCACTCTGATCATAAATTGCGGATTTCTCGTTGTTTCTTCAAATTTATGAAGCGGTTTGTTTTTGTTTTTATACATTGTTTACATACAATTAAAGACCGAATATCAATTACGTGATCCATTACATAACGGAGAAGATCTTTCTTAAAGTCAGTGTAAAGTAAGATATAATCAATATACGTTTATTTCGTGACTGATAATTAATTCACTGACTGACTTGGTGATGCTTATTAATGCATTTACTATTTCAAAGCCACATTTCGTGTCATGTCTAAATACACTATAATCGCATCTGATTATTTCGTACTTTTCCTTCTGTTGTTACAGTAGTTGCGTGATTATTTACATGTTGTACATGTACATGTTGTCCTGTTTCTTGATGGAAAAAGCGTCTCCATTGAGCAGATTGTATGTATAAAACTCTGCCTAGATAAGAACGAAGTTGGATTTTCTCTAATCGCTTTGGAAATGTACATCGAAAGCATTGTCCTCACTGACAATGCAAAAGAAAGCATGGCTACGACAGAGGGCTGATAGCGGAGAACAATCAGATTATTAAACAAGAAAATCGCACTGACACCTTAAGATATGCAATTAAAAAAGGCTAAAATAAGTATCATTCATCCTTAAACACCACACAGATTACTCTCCCATATGTAGTATCACAAAACTAATATTTGAATCGTACAAAGCTAGTATGACGATCGTTATTTATAAATAAGTTTCTGCAGACCAAACACTCTAAGATACATCAATGTCAGAGCAAACCTGAAGACACGGATCAACTAACTACTGGCACATCCGAATCCATACAGATAAATCGTGTCAGCAGATGATTTTTCAGCAGAATCATAAATAGTCGTATCCTTAATCTTACACATCAAGCGTTTTAAAACTTCTGGAATATTTTTATAGTTAATTAAAAGGCAAGATAAACATGCTGGATTTCATATTTCTTCTATCTTAATTGCTGTGTTTTGTTTTGTGTGTTTGCCTGTGACAATAAAGAATGCTACACCAAAACCAATGAGTCTTGAGACATCACATAGATAACATACAAAAACTTTTTATTTTATAATATTATTACAATATGTAAACAATATAAATACGTATAAAGGATGTTTCTTTTATATAGCAATTACTGAATTTAATGAATACATTTATTTATGGTTCGCATAAACGTTACAGAAAAGTTTGATGACGTCTTTATTAAAAGTTATATCGGTTAATAAATATTATTTAAACGCATCCTTGTCGTTAATGTCTATTGTTGGACCAAAATATATACAGGAAAATCCCGTTCGTTATCTCTCTGTGCTATGTATACTTGAACAATCAATGGACTTTTTCACGTGACATATTATCTTGATATTGGGAAGTAAAGACTCTTATTTAGAATAAAAACTGCTGTCATCAAAATTATTTTACCATTTTCCGAATATTTAAAATTGTTTCTCGCTTCGTTGCCATTTTTCAAAATTATTATGCTATTTTATATGAACCACGTAACCATATGTTAAATAATTTATGTTTGTATATAAAAATGTGGCATAGTGCCTAAAGACGTTTTACGAAAATAAAAAATTACATGAACGAGTAGTATTGATGCCAACCATTTAAAAAAAAACCCACAAGATCCGTATTCTAAATAAAAGTCAATGGGAGTTACATTAAATTTTGTCTACTGATATAAATTCTTGTCATATTTGATTTTCCAGACTACTGTGGGGATCCTGACTCGCATATAACTGGAGACAACCTGTGCACGAGCCTGCACCCTATTGGAGTATATGACCGTCATGTTGGCGCTCTTATCTTCCTCAACTGTACAAGCATGTTGTTAGGTTTTACGTCTGCGATAAATTACTGTCCAGTTCGTAGATGTGGAAACGACTTTTTATGGACAAGTGGAAGTGTCTCGTGTGCACGTAAGTTAGCAATCAGTATTACATATAAATACGAGCTTTAACATTATTTGTATGTGTTTATCTGATGACACGTATAGACCGGTATGTTGGAATCTCAAATGAATCCTTATAATCAGTTGAAAGTAAACCGGTACGATATGATACGCCATACCAGTAAGACATTGATTGCCACCATCACTGCATATTATTAAGGCAAAGAGAAAACAATTCCCAGGACATTATTTGACTATTCATTAGAATGGTGTTGATGCAACATATTTTAATCATGTTTCCAGGATTTTACACCCGTGTCTTTCATGTTATTTTCCATAGTTTACGAAATGTCAACATTTTACGTTTTATTTTTGTATAATTTTGTAGCAAATGTATATGTTAACTTGTTAACTTGGAAGTATTTATCTTCCAAAATTTTTGTGCATTTGTATTATTTAAAAACATTTTTCAAAATTTACATTTTGTTGGCACTACACAGTTACTTAATTGTTGAGCCGTTTCAACAGAATCAAAGAACTTATTTGACCTTTAGTTAGCAAAAAAATAATTATGAACCAAACAAGCATCATTATCCAAGCTATGTTTTTAATCTTTATTCCATACGTTCTTAACCTGATAAATGAATGGACGATGGTTTCCTATATAGCTGTATGTTCTCTATATGACATTTATTTGGACTACATTCTTAACGAGGCAAGGAGATATCAAAGGCACACGCTATGAAACATATTATTAACAAATATCAAATAAACTGACTCCGTGCTAGACATGTGAAGGCAAAGGTAACATAATTTTTTTCCCATATTGTATAACCACTGATAATCGAATTAGTTAAAGGGTTGGGACACACCAGCGATGAATCCAGTGGTGGTGGACGTTAAATTAAAATTAACCATCGTCAGTAACTGCACATTATGTGGCAATCTAATTAACACGGCATCTCACTTTAACCTTGTGTTCGGATGA
Source organism: Unio delphinus (assembly GCA_029339505.1). Taxonomy (NCBI): domain Eukaryota; kingdom Metazoa; phylum Mollusca; class Bivalvia; order Unionida; family Unionidae; genus Unio; species Unio delphinus. The sequence continues at coordinate 3,973,196 of JAQISU010000051.1, forward strand.
AATGCAACATTGGTCATATTGAATTTATTTAGAGGCTGTACAAATGATGCGCATTAAACATCAAATATGGATACCAATACCAAACAGCGATGTGCTTTTCTTAAAACATAGAAAAAAGAACAACCATCGCAAAGATCACATATCCCTCTGGTAACGTCTAAAACAATTTGTTAAATTTTCAACACATATATTTTATCTATTTCTTTTATTTAAAACAAAAGATTAAATTATAATAATGTAATGATCAAAGAAACTCACGAATTGCGCTCGATAAATGATTCATGCACAAAAGTAACATCGGTGAAGAACGACCTTAGAAACAATCCCAGATATGTAATTTAAGTAATTGCTGCAGCTTGCATAATTACGCATACTCGTCAGGATACTATCTTGAACTTAAAATATAATCTTAAACAGCATTTAAAGTGGTATGTGTGTATTAATAAATGATACCGTACTGAGTTTAGATGTAGATGTTAAATTAAAATTAACCATCGTCAGTAACTGCACATTATGTGGCAATCTAATTAACACGGCACCTCACTTTAACCTTGTGTTCGGATGAAATGCAACATTGGTCATATTGAATTTATTTAGAGGCTGTAGATTCAAGACAAAAAAATCAAACCCAACATCGGGCAAAATATAGATCAATAATCTTCATATTGAGTTATCAATATATCACAGAGACATATTGCCCAAGTTAGTCAGCATCAAAATGTGGATTTAAAACTAAACCATGACAGTCTCTGAAAGAACATTTAAGGGTGAAATGATCAACGTCCGAGGGACCCAAATTTGGAACTATCATGACACCGTCCGAATACCAGGGTCACTTCAATTGTTTGAATGGGAAGAAAGATAAAAAAAAAAAATTGGACTTCTATCTGTATCTAGTTTTGTCTAAACCATTGTTACGAATTTAGGCTCTAATAAACTGTAACAAAGAAGAGTGAAAACAACAAATAAATTTAATAGAAAGGATCGGTGCATAAATGTCTTTAAACATGTACAAATGATGCGCATTAAACATCAAATATGGATACCAATACCAAAGAAATGGATAGGAAAAACAATTAAATCCCGTGTCAAACCCGCTTAATATAATTTGGCTAACCTTTTATAAAAGCGTTGCTTATATATAATCCCACGATCTCGACGTAGCTTAAAGAACTTTGTGCAAATGATGCCGATCAGCTGTCATATATGGCCGCTGTTACTAAATTTGTAGAAGCCTTTAAAATACTTGTTTTATAATACCGCCCAACAGAATATTGCCAATTTGTCAGAAAGCATTCCGACTAAGATTTGATTTGTAAGGAAACTGTGATGATCTTCTGCCATATACTAAAGATTCTTGTATTATATATGTTAATGTTTCATTTATAAATTATAAATTTATTTTAATTCGTACATAAACTTGTTTTTAATGGTTCACATGTACTTGACATTATTTGTTAGCAAAATTGACATTATATCAGTCTCATGTTGAGTGTTGACAGTTACATTGCTGAAATACACTAGTACGTGTTTCTCAAAAGGATGGTGAGACACATCATCATCATCAGTCTCTTGACCAAGTGTGGTCGTTGAGGCACTGTGTTGCTTAGCATGTGACCAGTTCCCTCCACTTGTTTCGATCATCGTTGTGAGACTTAGCATTCTGAAATAGCTGACCTACAATTCTTTACATGACAAGAAACGTAAGAGCCGCTATTACACGAGACTGATGCATTAAATTATTTGTACAAGTTCTATTTTACGAACACAATGACCATGATTTTGTAACTAGATAAGAAACATAGTCTTGAGTTCAAACTGAACTGTGAAAATGTTGATAGTTTGCAAAGTTAATTACAATCTATTTAGAATCTTTGAACTCTTAAGCTCCATTAAAATCTAGCTCTTTTCTCGCATGTATATATTTCATCATGCAGATGTTCTCCGATTATTATATCTGACATGAAAATTTCAACTTTTGGCTTCACTTTCAGAATAATAAATGTTTAGCATTTTTGGCGTTTAATTTGATATAACTTTGGGGTATAGAGACCGAGAATAATGGAGTCACATATTTTCTACGCTTGCTGTCTTTCAGAGAACGAGTGTTACAATGCAAGTCAGTCCCATCAGTACCGGGGCAGACGAACATGTACACAGAGCGGATACAGTTGTCAGCGTTGGGACTCTCAGACTCCCAATTCCCACCCTTACACCACCGCCAGCTACTTCCCAGACTCTACCGTGTTCGCTGCTGGAGCATATTGCAGGGATCCGAACAATTCTGGACAGCCCTGGTGTTACACGACGAATCCAAATGTCACGTACGAACCATGCGGGATAAGACAATGCTCGAGTAATTTCTGCACTTTTTGGTCGTTTCTTTTATTTATATTTTCAATAGTCCTGCATCTTTTTGCCGTATTTTCCATTTATCCATGTGTCCGTCTGTCCTTTACACCACGTTTTCCTAAGCCACTGTATGAAAATTTACTTACGTTATCATTGGGCTAGCAGATATGCTAGTCATTATTACCAATATTATTATTTGCTTCCTGCCTTGTCGTCCGTAATTCCACTAGGCAAAAATGTAAACATTTTAATCAATATAAGATTATATTTCGCTAAAACTTTATATGAAAACAGAGAAAAATGATGTACATTATGCAACGGATTATTAGTTGCCACCCTGCGCTACGATCCTGGCTGTATAGGGTCATAAGAAAAGGAGGGATTGGAGGCATACAATTATAACGTAATTCATATTAATTGCCTGGAAAGCGTATAAAAATTGTCTTTGGAGAGCAATTTAAATTTCTGAAGTGGTTCTTTCTATTATCCCACTAATAAAATAAAATCATGCAAATGTTTCAATGTATAACATATCATACATGTTGAAAATTGATGTTGCAATATTTCAAAAGAACTGTCGTCACGGACAATAATGTTGTTTCTGCTGCATGCCCTATTTGTTTCTGACTCATTATTTAATAGTTAATGATTTCTATATATTTTTTCAGGTATGAGCTTTGACAATGGAACATGTTCAGGTAAAACTATTTCAGGTATTTCGCTACTAAAGGTCTTTGTGTAAATGATGTTTTCTGCTGATAAGCATATTATCTAGAGGGGTCACTATCTTGGAGGCATATTTTTGTGCTCGTTTCATGTAAAACGTAAATGTTTCGTGCGGTATTAAATTGGTGCTCCAGAGGTGGTGAATATAATATATTGGTGATTTGTTATTTCTTACTCTTGTCAAAGTTGTTTTGAGTTTCACCTAGACATATGACCGTGCAAATATCGAAAATAAATGTATTAATAATTTAAAGTATTACTCCAGGCACAAACATCCCTGTCTATGGCTTATTATGGCGGCAGTAATATTCTTCACATTATTATCTTAATAAGGTTCCTTTTGATGTGAAAATAGATGTCATAAAACAAGGAATATGTTGGGTTTTTTAAAATTTTTATAACATACCTTGTTGAATACGTCTACCTCTATTCTAAATTCAGGATAAAAGTGTTTTGGGTAGTGACAAAAAAAACCGGTACATATTTTAGATTTTGCGCTGATAATACTCTGTTACGTTGTACAAAATGAACTAGATGTGTCTATGGTGTCTCCTAGTAGGGGATAAGGATTTACGAGATGGGGGTGGGGGTGGGTGATTGGGGTAAGAGTGGCGAATGATAGTGGCAATGTGTTAAATATTTATTTTATAAGAGAAAGCAAACCACTGCAAATATTAAGGACAGGAATTCATATTAGGTCACAAACTGAGGTTGAGACAATACATTACATGCATACGTTTTTGCGGCTCGTCTACTTCGACGGGTATTTACCCGTCTGTTTCCGTTTCCACGTGTATTTTTAGATATTGTCTTATACCTGAATCCGGTCTTAAAATTATTAATTTTAGTTATTTTTTATTGAGCGTCATATTGTTTCACATTAGTGAATTGATCTCATTCGTATATTGACATTAGATATTTGAATCAAATAAAGGTTTCATATGCTATAGCTTCCGTTTATAAAAATAACATGTTAATGGTATGAAGCAGTTAGACCATTCATATTGTTGTCAAAAACACTCTTGTTAAAGGGGACAAAATAAAAGTCCAAATGTATTTTGAAGATCATACACAATTACTAAACCACGGAATTACAAGTACACAATAACCTTGCTGTCTTATATTGTTTTTTTTTTCAAGTTAATCAATGTCATATTCCCTATTTTGTTTTCCTCACCGGAAAGAAATTTAATTCATAGCAATTACGAATGAAATATTAATTGCTTAAGGCAAGGAATTTATTTACTAAATAAATATCATGCCACGGAGTTTGATTCAATCATACAGCAAAACAGTAAAACTGTTTTAGATTCTAATGTACTTAGAGAAACAAACAAAATTCTGCATTACGCATGAATCTTTCTCGACTGGTTCAAAATATGTTGGAAACAGCTGATGATAAAAAGTTGTCTTTCGATAGCTTATATGAGGTCTAGAATGGTACAACTATGGTTTTGAATTAAATTAAGAGAATGTCAGAAGGTAAGCTATATTTTAAACAAATTAGTCCCAAACGAAAAAGCATTGTCATGTGCTAGTAAACAATTGTTTTCTTTTAATTTTTTAAAATTTTGTTACAATAATAGTAGTTTAAACTTAACATACAGATTTCATCTACTTATAACATCGATACCTTATATGCAAATTGACTGAAATCATTACCATTATCTGAAGCACAGGTAATGGTTTGCATAAAATTAGCGGATATACGTATACAAGATCTGAGAGTGTCGAGTCGTATAGTAGATTGACACTCGTTTGTAATAATATATCTCATTTGTCGGACATGACCCATTCATTGTCATAGTTCTGCTAAACTAAACAGTAGGAATGAGAAGAAGAGCTGATATTCGGACAAGATGGTACGTAGTACCAAGTATACAATAACTAAGAAATGGCTTTTGGTAAATAAACGTTTTAGTAAAAGTTTTAATGTTTAAAGATATATTTCCCACTCATATATACATCGAAGTTAACTATATATATATATATATATATATATATATATATATATATATATATATATATATATATATATATATATATAAGTTAAATACAGCGCAACAGTATTAAATATACTCTGATATAATTCAAATTAAATAAAAGTAATGAAATATATTTTTTATTTTTCTTAGCTGAATAACTCAAATAAGAACGTCAATGCTTGGTTCTCGCTTGGTCGCCAAATCAAGTTTATAAGCGTTAATAATTGATTTATTTCAGTAAGGATATTTTAAATATACATTTAACTAACAATAATTTGGTATGTGACAAAATTAAATGTGTATTTTAACTGGTTTGATTTATTTAGTTTATACCATTTTATTTTATTATTTCACGATTTTATTTAGTTATACTAGAAAATTTCAAAGTAACATTAGTTGTTAACTTTTTAAAATGTAAAACTTATTCAACTTTAAGTTTGACAAATGTTCAAGACTAATGACATGACATGTGTCCCTTTTGATCATGTTACTTCTCCAACAATGCAAGAACGTATGGAATAACTATAATGGGGTTCGCACCCTGTCGCTGTTACCTCGAGCCCAAAGACGTGTTTACCCGTCGTCTTAATTATTGTGACCAATGAAACGCTAACAACAACGCAGACTAGGTCTTAGCATCGTACCATTAGAGATTTTGGAGAATTTTATATTTTATATTAGCACATCCCAGAAATATTGCTTCTGTAGACAATACTGTCTAATGGCTACATAAATAATGCTCAATTTAAAAACAGATTTTCATATATATCATAATCGTATATCTGTGGTCTGAAAAAAAAAAACGTTTATTTTTTTGGTACTGATGATGTATATACATTTGAGTGGCTCATGACAGTATTGGGCATTTTGAGTAGCAGTACTGTAGTTTGGATTTCTGGACATGTTTCAATTCATTTTAAATGGTCTAGGAGTGTTCTCGTGCTCCTACATATAATGGTGATGATGTAGTACCCGTATTCTGGCACGAGATAAATAAAATATATAAAATATCACGTAATCTAGCAGCGTTCTTGTTCTCCTATATAAAAAAGTACTAGTTTTAATTCTGAAATGGTTTCGATGTGTTCTTACATAATAAATAACGATAGTAAGTGACCTGGTACTACCAGATCTGACATATATATATATATATATATATATATATATATATATATATATATATATATATATATATATATAAATGGGGGGGGGGCCAGAGAATTGGTAATAATGGGCCACACAAAACGTTTGTGCTTACTGTGTATAACGTACTTCTTGCCATGCTTGAATATCAGGGCCATATGAAGGTTCTCGTATTATCTTAGCAAGTAACACTTTCTGTTCCAAAACGTTTGGATTTATCTATGTAAAAGATGTTGTATATGCATAAGAAAGTAATTAAATTGCATTTTATTGCAATGAGTAAATTTCCGATTTTATTTATACAAGTTATTATTAGGGAGTTAACTTCGAATGTCAGGCATGTAGGCTCAACAGAATTTTGTTTGCTCTATCACATATGATGAAGTGACCTATATACACTTCACGTATCTTCTGAATTTACAGTAACAACGGCTGCAACACCCACTGTTACGTCTACTCCAGGTAACAAGTCATATGTTATAACCATTAGTCTGTCACAAGATGAGCACGCAACCTGACTATTAGTTCGAAATAGATTAAATCGTACTTTCATTATATGCGTCCATTCATTGTCGTATCAACACTATTTTCCCCAAATGTCATTTTTCTCTCAACTTTATTTCCATTTCTGATTTCTTAAAGGTACATGTTTTATAGACCAACGTTGTTCTTTTCTATACTTATCACTGATTGTCCCTTTCATCTCTTTCGCTTTTGTATATATTAGTGCACTAGTTTTCTAGCGAAGCTGACACTGTTCATCCTGGAAGAGTTTCAGATTGTTTTGAATTTTAGTCCATTCGAATCTATTCACTTACTATCACGTCATCATTTGCATTTTACCATTCAAAAACGGCTTTTCAAATTTAATTGTTTCTTTATAAAGGTGATGTTCTCCGTATTTATTCATTCCGAAGATATTTCCATGATTAATTTCTAGAATTCAGTTATTACAGCATCTGTTGATTCTAGTAAAATTTGCAACAAGAATAGAGATAATCGAGTGTTTTCAGCCATCCGAAATACGTTAAAATGATGGGTACTGTTATCTTAAACATGTACATGTCTAATATACGTTTGCATTTTCCATTGCATTGCCATTACTGTAGGATGTGTAGATATAAACATCTTGTCTGTTCGGCAGCAACCATCGCAATTTGTTCTTAAAATCTTTTTTATCCAGCTAACATCACACACACACACACACACACACACACACACACACACACACACACATATTTCCGGTTAGAGATTTACTTCCCGATTGACACGCGATTTGCAAATTACAATTCATACAAGCGTATTTCTGATCATGTAGACTAGGTTAGGATCCATTAATTGTTTTTAAAATCAGTCAATACAAGTTCTTTAAGCAAATACTAAAATATTTGCTATCACGAGCTATTATTCAATGATTTACAACTGCCAATTTAGAATGTACATGAAAACATAGAAACTACAAAAATTGATGACATCAATTCCTAAGATAAACCAGTGTCAAACGGTTTGGAAGGATGATAACGATTATAAATATTCAGTGAGCTCTTGTGACAGCAAGTACAAAGCAGGATGATATGAAACGTGTATACAGAACTGATTCGACTGGAAGTATGAATAATGTATTTGTAAACATTATGCAGGTGCGGTATTGTCGCACTATCAATAAATGAGCAGCCTCCATCATCGGATGCAATGATGGCATCTTGAATTGGATCAATGACGATGAATCTGGACGTGTGACTTAAGACTTGGCGCACTGCATCCAGAAACTATTTAAATGAATGATATCTCTGAAGAAGGAGAAGAAGTGCGACAATGAATGGACGCATATAATGAAAGTACGATTTAATCTATTTCTATTTGGCTGAGACGCGTTCAATCTTGTGTTGATGCGGAAAAGATTATCCCTGGCAAACATGTCATTAAGTCATTAAAAGTGCAGCAGAAATCATAGTCTTAGTTCCAATACGTGCTCTTCTCAAATATAGGAAGGTGCAAAAGATAAATAACTTTAATGGAGGAAAAGGCAATAGAAGGGCACTTGATATGGAGCACCGAATAATAAGTGGACCCCAACTGCGAGAGTTAACGAAAGAAATAGAAGGCTTGGTAACAATGCTGGACCAGGCTATCATGCTCAAGAGAGTCAAAGCAAGGTAGTCAGACCAATGGGTCACTATTGTCTACAAAATTCATGGACAAGGCTGATGCGGTCAGTTATATTGACAGAGAATGCAGCAGGCTAGCCCTGTGTCAGTACATAAAGCAGCAAAACAAGGTAGTCACAGCCATAAACTAGCATCAGTCTATGAAATTTGGATATCAGTAATAATGCATAAAGCAGAAAGTGTTTGAAAATAGCATGGATAAATTAATGTGCCATTTGAACAATCATGACGAACATACCCTACTAAATGCAGGACAAGTTAGTGGTACACAAGTAATAGAACCTGACAAACATCAATGTAGCATAACCAGGAATCTCCTACGCCACCCTCAAGCGAAAAAGTAAACGATAAAGTAACAATTAATGTGACCTGGTTAAAATGGATACACAAGTTTTGACAACTTAAACATATATTACACCATTATCGGTATGAGCACTAGATGCAATAACGCAAATCAAAATACAGCCAAAAGAAGCGTTAATATAGCTTAAGCCACACCTACCACATAAAGTAGAACTCCACAGAAAAGCAAGAGTATTATGGAAGGTCCCAGTGATATAATTTCACAGCAAGTATCTCAATTTCAGATAAAAACAGAACGTCAAAGAAATTATTATTATTATTATTATTATTATTATTATTATTATTATTATTTGCACATAAGAATATTGAATATCTCATTAAAAATTTGACCTGATAATTTCTACCTTGGAATCGATTCAAGGACTGTTGTTGTTGTTGTTTTGAGTTTAACGCCATTTCTCAGATAGGATACATATGGTGGCCAGCATAATTGGTGGAGGAAGAATCTAGGCAAAGTCCGGTAACAACAACCGTCTCATGGAAAGCTACTGGTAGCTTTCACATTTGCCTACATTGGCTGAGCCCGAAACTCGAACCCATGCAAACATGAATCAGATGGCAATGATCGATAAAGGCGAGTGTTTTTGACCAATCAACCACTCAGATTCTCTCAAAGACTATTATTGGAGAAGATAAATGCATTTACTTGATCGTGTTGTTGAATGGTAATTTTGATTCACAGGATGACGTATATCTGCCTTTCTAGATTACATTTCTGGCACATTCATATTCACGTTATCCCAATTATCCATTTTTCCTCCATTGTATAACCAAACCCAGTCAGGCACACCTTGTACGTCTTTCACAATATCGTGTTTACAATATTCGTTCATCTTCTATTTCACACTTAGAATAATTTAGCACTAACGTTTCCATAGCTACTACACGCAAACCTTCTTTCACATGTGTTTGTCTTTTCTTTGAAGAAACCGCCCGTCGAAATCCATGGTAGGTCTTTTTTTTTTTTTAAAAAAAAAGTAAACTTCTAGTACATGCTAGTGATTATTTTTGTTAATGATCATCTTTATAGCCATTTTTAAAGGATTCTGTGGAGAATTCGTTCGATTAGAATCATTTGTCTTGTTCAACGGAAATATTTTCACTGGACCCACGCTGTAACATTAATGTTTATTTCATTATATGAAACATTAGCAATCTCCACTATTTACATAATTTTGCAGTATGAACCATTCTTATGCAAAGATAGCACGTTATGTTCATTTTCTTTGTGACTTAAAATTCATCTACGTCATCTACTTATCATCATTTATTGTTTCATGATTTGTAATTCACGAGAGGCCATTGTGGTTTTCCGTATCTGTCGAAAATTCAAGGGTTGCTAATACCGATATAATCAATACTGTATTTCGCACAGCGTTAACACATGATCCTCGTTAACGATATCATATAAGCTGGTGACACGGTTAAATATTAATGTTATTTTTATCTGTAAAACGATAATAGTTGTTGTACTCGTATGCATTCTCTTTCCGACAGTGATATGCTACTATCTTCAAAATCTCAGTCTTTTACAATATTTCCACTAGAGCTACAAATATGAACAATGTTTCTTCCCACTTTTACATGGCATACATTTCCTGAATGTAATTTTGGTATCCTAACCGTTCCATTCTGTTGGGTCAAGATCAGCCATTGTATTAATGCAGAGTAATATTTAAACAGCCAACGTATCCTAAAATAATTTTCTCGCTTGAAACGGTATTCAAAACATGAATTTGATATGATTTTGAATGCAACTGATATGAGTTAAATTCATTCATAAAGTATCGAAAACAACTCTGACTTTGTTTAATCATTTTCGTCAACCCATTTTTATTTGTAGCTGGAGATCTGGAGTTGGACAATTTCGTCAGAGTGGAGTCAGATTTGACTGGATACACTACAAATACTTCATTTCCTGATAGAAATGTCATTTCCTGCGGACGTTATTGCGGCCGGGAAAGTTTGTGTGCGCTATTCGCCTTTGAAAAAGAGTCTAAAATATGTACACTTTTTAATGAAAACCCAATGGACATGACTGTAATTATTTGTTCAGCCCTTCGATGTTACGTCCGTACATGAAATAGTTAGCTGCATAGTCATTATTCAAATACGTACAACTAATCGGCAACATAAGTTACTTGAACTGTGGATATTCAGTGCGTGAAATACTTCACGAGAAGAATGTTAATTTCAATGTTCATAAATAGAACTTGAAATATAACGGGCAAATGGTTAGCAGTGGAATTTGTGAAATATAATTATACACGAGAATTGCAAAGAGTACGTGTATATTTGGATTGGAGGGAAGTTATTTTTGTCACAACAATAACCACAATAGCACACTAACTATAGACATATAATTACAAATGAAATATACTGAACAATACCTTATAGCTACCTCTTCCAGACACTTTAGTATATGTTAATATATACCAGAAGACCTTTCTCATGAGAATGGACAATTTGGCGCATCGATGAAACATTGATAAAATATATAAATGTCGTTCAACATGTTGTATATGTGTCTTTCTCAATGTTCTTAAAGCCCTTGTAAACTCTGCGTACATAAATAAATGGTTCTGCACGCGAACAACTCTTAAATGTTATTTAATTCGAAATTCTTTAATTATTGCGCTTTGATTATATATGAATTGTTTCATGTACACAATAGGCGTTGGCGTGTTCTTAGTCAAGCTGTTTCTGTTTGACAATATTATTTTCCGAGTTTTTTCTTTGACAAATATAATACACTTCACTCAAAGCAACGGACACTCGTCCCAAGACAGGAAGACAACTGGAGTGATGTTTCAAGACTACTGGAGTATGTAATATTTGCAAGGCTGACTCAATGACATGTGGAGAAATTCTTTATATTTTTTATTTTGTTACAATAATAGTAGCTTTTAGACATAACATACAGATTTCATTTTATTGTTTATGGAGGTTGAAAATAAACTTTAAAGGTTATATTTACTGGCATCGTTTGAGGTGGTTAAAGTAGTTGACTAGGACGCATAATAGATGACAATTATTAAAGATGTTCGAGTATGCCCCTGCTTCCCCTTTTCTCGTCGAGCGCTTGATATAGGATTATTGTTTGATGATTCGGAAAATAGTTGCGTCACAGCTACCTAAGGTCAACATCATCGCTGCAAATGTCAGAGAAGATTCTTAAAATGCCTTCTTTCCTGTACGCAAGATCATTCTTTATACTTGTGAAGGGAGCAATTGGTTTATGCCATACAACTAATTAACAACAATACACTCTCTGTAAATTATTGCACCATATAACAGTTACAGATACGGTGTCATTGATTACAGATTTGGCGGTGTGGTTGATTACAGGTTTTTAGTGGTGTGGTTGATTTCAGGTGTTTAGTGGTGTGACCGTTAAAGCTCTTCTGTAAGGTATTGCTATTTCTACCAATACATTGTTATTTTATCCTCGATACCGAAATCGGCGATATTCTAACTAACACATGATATGGGTATCGAAACTACTGATGATCATCTTCCTGGAAGGTCGTATATATATATATATATATATATATATATATATATATATATATATATATATATATATATATATATATATATATATATATATATATATATATATGTCACTGTAAATGCAAACAACACGGAACGTATTCACATACCTGCCATTTGAAAGACAGCAACAGAGGGGGCGAACGGACCTTTTTGCTGGAACCTCAATATTTGAAAAATAAAGCTTCCTATGAAAATGAAAAATATAAGGTCAATAACGCCAAACAGAAGCTTCTAACTGCCCAAGAGTTTCTCAGATTGGGTTAGTTTATAGTTTGCTACTTTATCAATCGTTAGTGGTTTTTTTTTCCAAATTTGTATGCGCGTTCAGTTTACATTTAGGACGTTTCATTGAGGTCAAGTCATCTCTGCTGCTGTAAGTGTGAGTAATCAAATCATAATTATATATAAATGATATGGCACCAGCTATGAAAAATTATACAGCTAGATTAGCTCGAAAGCAAAAAAAAAAAAATACAGGCAATCAAAAAATGTCTACCAGTCTGTGATTCTGTCATACAAAACTTATAAGCATATCACGAGTCTCAGGAAGAATTTCCAGAAGGTTCAGAAGAATTATTTAAACGACTTGTCAAACCAAAAAAGAACATAGTTACAGAAACTGAGGCAGCTCAAAAACACTTGAGATATTACCTGTTGATATTGCTGGCCGTCTTCATACAATTCGACCACTACCCCGGCAACCTCCTTAAACACAACTCGATTTTATTTTTTTGATTAGGATTTTTAACGTAGCATAAAAACAATTCAATCATATTGCTACGATGTCTGCAGTGAGGCAGTGTATAGTGATGTCTAACACTGTAGCATCATGCCGCAGACATGTAGCATGACGTCCCACCCAGGCACATTATCCAGACACCAAACCAGTCCTAACACTAACCTCCTAATGCTGAACGTCAAGCGAGGCAGTGGTTAGTACCAATTTTCTAAGTCTTTGGTATAACTCGGCCCGGGATCAAACCCACGACCTCCCGCGTCAGCGGTTGACGCTCTAACCACTAGGCCACCAGAGCGGTCACAACTTAAGTTCAACCACAAACTCTGCCAAAAAAAACAAAAAAAAACAAACAGATACATTTATGCCTGAAGGTTGAGGTTGAGGTTGGATATAGTAATAGACATGAATATGCAAAACCAGAATATGTTGATTATCAATAAGCTGATGATTGGCTCAAGGATGTATATCACATGGCTACTAATACTCCAGAAATTAGAACTGAGGAAGACGTTAATAATATTTTGATATTTTTAAGCAGGCAGTAGATGAGTATGTTGAACAAGTAACACAAAAAGGAAACAAAAAGAACCAGACATGAAGTTGCAACTTATAGTCTAAACAAAATCATATGCTACCCTCAGCAACAAGTAAGAAAAATGCAGTCAGAATAACAGGTGAAGAAGAATGACAAGATAAATTGTCTAGACACACACGGTGCCACAGTAAGTGACCCTTGTTACTCAAGGAAGTGGAATTGTTACTTGTCATAAAAACGTCCGTGCTGATGTTGAACGATTAAACATTCTGATTGGAGAAAAGCGAGCTGATACTAATTTCCCAGAAATTATTTATGAAGCAGCAGCTAAGATTTGTCAACGATTAATTACAGGATGTATTATGGATATTGATGTTTATCGGTCTCTCATTGATGAAATCGCTGATGATTATCACAGTGATTAAATAAATAAAGAAATAAATAACGAATATGATGATTAGACATTATGCTAAACGTGGACAGATTATGGTCAGGGTGATAAATTAGCAATTACCAATATACAAAGCAATCCACGGTCATGTGATGCTGTTCAGGATTTATTTAGGATAGCCCCAAAAACAATACCGATTGCAAAGCAACTAGGAATGAAACCTCCTGGTGTTATTGGTAATGTTGACGGTAAAGCGTTATCGGCAATGATGGATAGATTCGCATGATTAATACGACGAAAACCATATTAAGTAAAATTACTCGGCACTGAAGTGATACCTACAAATGTCAGGAAATTAATAAATCAAAGCCGCAAATAAAAAAATTAACAGAATTGTTTGATTAAGTGCAATGAAATCGAACTTCAAATTTAATAGACTGAAGTGGTCTTTGTGTTAGACGATAATAATTATATTAAAATGCTCAGACGTATATCTCTGATCCAGCATTTGACATAGACGCACCTTGTCTTAAAGATGAGTCTGTACGCGATAATCAATTTTAGTCTTACGATGCACAACCAGATAAATGTGGAAGAACTGAACTGCATGTTGATGATACTAGTAAATATTTGTTACCCGCTGAGGCATTTATTGAAATAGAAGGCTAACTTGTAACAAACACTGCTGCTAATGCACCATATGCCGATGATACTAGAGCTGCTTTTGTCAACAATATCATTATGGAATTGTTTGATAGCGCTACATACATAATTGATGGAATAAATATTGAATCAGTTCAAAATGATGTTGATGTTGCTGCAACGATAATTGGCTTAGCAAGATATTCCGACGATTATATAAGACCAGCTGGTCTGTCAATGATGTTTACTAAAGACGTTGCTGACACAGAAGTTTAATATAGGACGACCAAGAGACTTTGCCAGCTCTGCTGATGCTGATGTACAAGCAGTAATGATTAGTCCTAATCACAACCATAACTTAGGATTTGCATCAGGTAGTTTCATTTTGAAGGGTTTTAATAAAATATTTTGATGTGCAATTCCACAGTCACTTATTTTTGGATTTTAGAAAATATCTTTTAGGTGCTAAACATACAGTTGTACTTTGTACGAAAAAAAAAAAAACAAAACTCGTTGTGGATGCCAGTACTGACTCCAAAAGATACCGAGGAACACAATTAATTCTCTTTTATTAATCTAGGCGGTAATTCATCATTATCATGGGTAACGGTAACAACAGATATAGTTCAACGTGCTTTTAATGGTTTATTTACATGGCATATAACATCGCAACAAGGTGTTTATTCACCACAGCTTATTTTCGTTGCCCTTCAAAATACTGAATGATTGCGCAATCACCAAGAACCGGCTGCAGATGTTTTACTTAATTTTGATCATAATTATATATATTACACCAAAATATAAATAAAATCATAGTGATGAAATATCTGAATGGTTAAATCTCGCAAATGTAGATCCAAAGGATGCTGTTGTATTTCAAGATAAGCAAGGAAGATTAAAAACGAATAATCTGTCATTACAAGATATTATGGACAGAATTAATGGGGTAAACAAAAACAGCTTAACCGTGTTTGATAGTAAAATATGCATTAAGCCCGGTATTATGTCAACGATATTAGAAATATTCGTGGTCGAGTACAATAATCCGGTGATAAAATATTCAGTGTCATTAGTATAACTAATTAAACAATTACTAGTCTTTGAGAACCAGAATCAAGCAATGACGCTGCTGCGAACAAATACGTCGACTATAGAGACTTCCCAATGATTAACTCGTTAACAATAATCAATAATGAAGTAATCAATCTTAGATCTGATTATACTGCTCACATAAACAAGTTTTTGAGTTTTCGTAGAAATGTAAATATTATTAACTAGTATTTCTGGTTGTTTATATTAAACTCGTTAGCATAATAAAGATCACTGACAGTGTAGTATATACGGTAGCGTCTGTATCTGAATTATGGTCGCCACTCAATAAACCCATTAAACATCGTGCTGAGATTACCGGTATAAATATACAGGTTCTCTGTGCTAGGTGTTGTCGTATTTAGACTATCTACTACAATACCACGGTGTAATTCACTAACAACATCTTCTGGATTTATATTAGTGATGTTCGAGCAAAACGAGGAAATAACACTTAAAGTGGAACCTGAAGAAACAAGACTTGGCTTGATGTGTCATTGGAGTCTTGAATTAGTCGCTAAACTACCACCTATTTAAATATTGAGCTGCCTAATCAACGTGCCACAATAAAGATACAATCAGGTGCGTGAATGTCATACCAAACTGAAAAATATCGTTGATGAGTATACAACAAAAAATAAAACAGACGTGTAGTTGTCTTTGACATAATCATATATTCGGCGTCCGCTGAGACCGGCTTATTGCTATCAACAATAGCAATGACATCGACAGCAGTTGTCACAATTTGTGTTTCAGCTGCAACAACAAAATACAGGTCTCTTAATATCATTGCAAAATAAATATCTACATGTATCGAGAAAACAAACTACATGAGTACACAGTAAAATCACACATATGAATGTTACCATACTCCAAAATATATTTGTTAATATCATCAGGCCGTAGTTGGCAAGTTAACATAAATGGTTTAGATTTACCACGAGGCAATGGCGTCTGATTTAGATAATAATAATAATAATAATAATAATAATAATAATAATAATAATAATAATATGTCATCATCGCAAAAACTACTGCAATAGATCGATGTTAATATAGCTACACAAAAAAGAACAATGATATCAGCAAGCTTTTTACATCAACTTTCCAACTGCAATTCCCAAAAAGTAAATTGCACTTTTCTATTGTTGGAATTACTAATTGTCTTTAAGTAAATTAAATGTAATCACAAATTAACCATCTGAATCCAACATGAAAACTTTCCAACGAGTTATTCCGGTTAAAACTTTCTCATAACAATCCTCGGAATTCTCTTTAGGAAATACTTCTCTACACATAGGTCTCTAACAACAAGACAACAAACGTGACACAGGACCATTCCTGTTTACCCGAAAACTCAGGTCTGGGGTTTGCGTTTTCATCAGGACATACACGTCTCCTAGTAGTCCTTGGCGTACCTGCGCACAATATATTTTTCGACTCAGCCTGTGTCAGCCCATCATATCTTCTGACAACTAACTCGCTGCTATTTAACCGATGCGACAGTAAACGAACACAGCAATATGAAAACCTACTCCCAAAACCAAAAGTTTGGAACAGTATCATTTAAACGATTCAATTATGTTGTGGTGTGCAATTCCATTACTTCATGCTGCTAATTAATTATTAAGTGTTATGAATTGTCCTTAGGAACTTACCAAATAGACACTGTTCCATCCAAGCAGACCAATTAAACTATACATGATGGAAACCACACTCGACCATTATGATTGTCAAGATGGTAGCAAACAATTTCCACGTGCAAGTCGCAAACATATCATTGACAAATAATGCCACTTCATGTGTACAACGAGGTTAGAGAATGAGTTCTTCACAGAGTAACACTGCTCTTACATACCTTAAAAACAAGTCAACCATGACTTCAAGGCCCAACTGGTGCGACATACATTGTCATCCCCAGACCAAACTAGACATGACAATGCCGACATTGATCTGTTCAAGACATGTACTAACTCTACAGGGACAAATAAAACAGTCCACTAATCTACCAACAATCATACATAATAACGCCACCTTCTCTTATAAATTTACCTCTGCTTCACTCAAAGAATAAACCACACAAATACATCTAATTTAGCATCCTATTGATTTAAGAACCACACAACTTCTACAACTGCTCTGATAAGACACTATACAAATACATTAACTTATTTGACTCATACAATGTATTTGCCTATGCCCAACACATTATTATTCAAGGGGAAACGAGTATTACACACCCATTCATTAAAATAAAATAAAAGAGTTTGTTTAGATTCTACGGCGTGAAATGCTTTCGGTACGGAAACAGGATGAAAAGAATCCATGCAGATGTGTGATTTATAGATACTGGACAGGCTAGAGATATGTGGCCTTGCATTAATTAGAGTAAATCTAATGTATTGAACGGACACGTTGGGCTTTCTAATGTACAACGTATGTCTTTGGAAATTTGGGGTAAACGTATGACTGCTAGCGGGAATCGCGTAAGGGTTTGACAACCTCTCTGTCAAGTAAAGATCCTTGACTTGTAACACTATCTTAATAGACCATCTTGTAATGTACGAGATGATAGTTTAGAATAGTATGTTAATACGTATGATAGAATAACCTTTCCTGAAATGACTAGTATTCTAGCTACATGTAATATTGTAACAGGAGTGTAAACATTAAATCTAGAACCAGACATTAATTTGCAATCAAATCCGAACATAAACAAGTAATTAAGAGTCTATTTTCCAGAATTATACTACACTACAGCGATTATATAAAACAACAGATTCATTGAAATAATACTTCATCTAAATCAATTAGCATCAGATCTTGAGTTTCGTAATATAAATCTTAAATAATTTGTATGCTTGGCAGTGCTGAAGTTATTAAAAAAGACTTTCTTAATAACTACAAAATAACTGCTCAGCAAGGACATATTCTTTATACTTTCACACCTCAGGTACATTCTGGATATGTGATAGTACAATAACCCATTAATCCCGTTTATCTACGATGTCAGTACATGTATTATTTATTATTGCGAATACATTTCAAACTTACTTGCCGGAGCGGACACTTGCTTCACTGGCTAAACGAATTTCTGAATATAAATCTCTACGTAAAATTGTAACGATTTATATTCATAAAAAGTGTGATATATTGGTACTCAAAACAAGTACAATCACATCAAAAACGTTCATAATAACATTTTTTGTACTAATTATCGTCCAGATTTTAGGTAAAATGATAATACAAAAATGACAATAGTACTAATTGCATAACTTTATATGGTAAATTGTAGTACAAATTGTAAAAATCCTATCGTAAAACATAAAATTACAAAATAAATAATAATAACAGAATACAAATCTTTTTCACTGATTTCATAATTTGATAGGATAAATAGTGCTAATAGTTGTAAACATCATTTAGAATTCATAATTTGATATGGTAAATAGTACTAAAAGTTTTAAGAATCTCATCGAAAAATAGAAAAAAATTAAATGTTACATAATATAATAAAAATAAGAAGAATAAAAAAAATATGACTCCCTTGATAAATATAATTATCAGAATAAGTATTACACATGTTATTATTTACTTTCATAATTCCATTATGTAACCTTTTCAGTAATGTCAATTTTATAATTAATATCTTTCTGACTGTTTTTGTTTTCACGATGGATCGTTTCACCCTTGACTTCGCTGAGAATATCTAATCAGTCAGTCCGGAAGTGGGTATTCAGAAGTTTACAGAGGTAAGTAAAACATTTACATCATATGTTGGTATAGTTACCACACGGAACACATCTTGTGTTGACAACCTTTGGCTCCTCCAAAGCATTAGCTGGTTTGCTTTTTGACACAATGGTTTTTCAAAATATGTGTTGGTGTTAGGTTTCCCTGTCCACCCGTTGTTTGTTTTTGTTTTTGTGCTTATTTGCTAGTATTAGTTTCTTGCAGGGATACTATCGGTTTTGTTCATCAAGTACTTAATTTGTACTATCCCTTATTTGACCCGGCTGGGCGTAACCCGTCCAAGTCGTCCATATAGGAGCGGGGCCTGGTACACTCCCTATTTTATAGAACTTAGGATGGTACTGCCTTCCCCAACGACTAGGTCTCGGTGCCGGATTCACTCCTGTTTGTTGGTTTATTAGTTGTGCGCGTTGTGACTGACAGATGCAGTTTTGTCTAAGTGTTCTGCGTTTGTAAGTGGCGTGCTTTTGGTCCATTGTTTGTGTATCTGATAGCTCTATCCAAATCATTTCTCTTTTAGTCAGTTCTTTAGATAAACCTAGTGTTTAATGTAGATATGGTTCAAAAATGTCTTTTAGCAGTATTTAGGTGTAGTTTTCTTGGTATGACTGTTTGCGAGATTGGAGGTGAAAAACATTTTTACCGGGTGTTGTGTAGTGTTAATGAGTTTTTAGTTGCGAGAGCCTTTGCACTCAGATAATTGCTGTAGTTCTTTTATCATGCGCCTTAGCGTATGAGTGATATGTGATCCGCCTTAAATTGCTGGTCAGTTCATTGTCAGCTATCCTTGTGGGTTGAACGTATCATTTGATGGTTATTGGACATAGTTTGGTTGCATGGCTTCAACATCTCCCGATTCTGCTTCAATTACGTCATCAACCTCGTAATATAATCTTGTCTCTTGTGGCCTTGGGGGGATAACTTCCTCCTCTGATTGCACGAAATGGATCCTGTACCAGATGTTGTTTTGCATGTTCTCAGAGAGAATAGCATTAGGTTTCTGAGTCCTTATGAGATTGTATATCAATTGATTCACTTGTGTGGTATACCTATTTAATCTGGAGTATCAACCGTTTGTTTAATTTCGATGTTGCCTCAGTTCATTCCCAGAGAGATATGACGTTGTCAGTACACTCATGCGGCTTGCCAGGTAATAATGAGTTAGCTAGAGTGTTTGCTTTAATCGGGTACGTTCAGTTTTGTAACATCCGTGGATTTCGATGAATGTATATGAGTTATGATGGCGTCGATTTAACTTCTCAGGGTAATTGATGGTCTTGGTTATTGTAAATAAATTTTGTCATATTACTTTCTTGACCTCTTCTTACATCTTATCTTTTATAAACTGTTTTTCCAATGTGATAGAGGTGTTGATATGGTCATGCTCGCAGTCTTTCACTGTTTTGTTTAATTGTAATTGTGCTATATTAATCTCGTTAATAAGTATTATAATGGAAGAATTTGAGAGATTATTTAAAATCAGACCTACTACATTTAGATTTAATCTTGATAGAAAAACACCTGACTTGCCGAGGTGAGCTCTGTTTGATACAAAAATTACTCTGATTAAAAGTATTCGTTACGTCAAGAAAGAATTTAAGAAAGATGGCGAATCTCAAAACTATACGTGGCACCAAAGGTGTTGACAATGATGTTATCAATACTACAAATAACAACGATCGGCGACTATTATTAATTATCTCGACGATCAAAGATATATTTTTAAAATAAAATTTATCACATTAGCAGAAACGGACAATACTACTTCGATTAAACGTGACAAGCTTTACCCTGTCCTTTTATATCAATGCGTTGGAAATACTGTAAAAAAAATACAATTTTCAAAACAGGAATATTGATTGGTATTGACGAACCGTATTATGAACGAGCGTGTCATGTAAATGCGGTTATTTATTTGTTATATCCGCTGCTTGATGAACCCAGCGCTCGTGATCTAAAACCAAATACAATTTAAAAACATAAATTGTGTAGCCGAACCAGTAACAGACATTTCACAAATGCGATACGTGGAAACGATTTACATTATCTAAGAAATGGGGCACAAATAGTTTTAAAAATACCCGAGGGACTATCAAGGACGTCTCTATATCAAGGTCGGCGCTTATGCTAGGCGAACTAGGCAATCGCCTAGGGCGCTGGGCTAAGTGTTTATTTCATGATGGGCGGGTCGGGGAGGACATGAGTGGAAGGGTGGAGTCATATATCTGATCTCGCCTAGGGCACCAAAATGCCTTGCACCGGCGCTGCTCTGAATTAGGAAAGAAAATAAAATTTCCCATAATAGTAGAAACGATAACCGGACGGATTCTGTATGAATCGAAGTATAAATCGAAAGAAACTCGGACTGCAATTATTGATCATAATCCATATTCTTGGAATAACGCAGTAATGTTATTTCCACAAAATCGAAATGTAACATTGTATGACGGTGATATATTTGATTTTATTAACAAAATACGCAAAAGAGATTCTGCATCCGTTTATTTGTTTTCGTCTCAGATAATGAAAACTTTGATCAATTTGTATTTGAGATATTTATCGTACATACTATCTTCACAAACAAATAATAAATCTTGCACAGAAAGTTTCATCGCAGACTGACAGTATTGAACAATTACTAAATAAGTGTTTTACCGTTCCATCAGTTGCTACTCACATTAAAAGAGAAAACAAATTCGTTGAAATCAACACGATTTGAATTTCTTGAGGATATACAAAGTAGTAGTAGCAAATATGAACAAGGCGGATTGTGGAATAATAAATACGATCATAAAGATGTTATCTCGGTTAATGTTGTTGCATGTTATCCCGGATGTCTTCTTGGAGAGGGTGAATGTTTTGAATATTTTAAGCAATTAGGACATCCAACACACAAAATGACCAAAGTCGCGATGAACGACCCTTGCCGGATATTGATATAACTGGATACGCCTTTATCGAGGTTTTCGAGTTTTCTAAAAGCCTTCATCCAATTTGTGATGTCTGGTTTTCCGGGTACCAACTGTGTTGATGAAATATATGCTTGAAGTGAAAATACTGATATCGTTGGTTGGACCTGAAGGAATTATGGCATATCGTCCGCAGAAACAGGTTTGGTTACCATAGCAATAAAACAAATATTTTGATTATGAAAATCCTAATATGACTGATTACGAAACTAACATCGCAAAATATCTTTGCATAAATATAATTGGCAAATTTACACAACTAGGATCAAATGAATTACATTGTATAAGACTGATACCCGAGGAAACTGAAAATAATTATTTAATCGTTGATACAACGAAAAGAGGTTCGTTTATAAGTCTAATTAATGCTTACGTGTCTATCAGCACTAAATTAGGTACAATTGTGAATTACATGGATGGTGAGCCACCGCATTTTACTCATTTATGAATTTCGATGCTCGCGGATGTTTTGACAAATGTATTATCGATGATAGATACATTTCCTGCACATTTCCTGCGCTTGCTAATGCAAAGTATTCACCCTATATCGAAAGAAAGTATTCATGAATGTTGGAAGATTGAATATTGGTACATATTCAACATGGTATGAATTGAGAATAAAACAATAAAATATACTTAATTTCTGAATCCATCGCCATTAAAATCAAGGATATTTAGCACAAAAAATAATTAGATATCATCCTTGTCATCTGCGCGGCTAGTGTATGATCCCGTAACCTAACCAGATATAAAACTGTTTACATTAACATACCTGGAACATCTAGTTAAACAATTTGTGTGATCGAAATATTTCGAAATTAGGATATGATTGTTTTTACTCGTTACATCATGCACTTATCATATATTCTCTCGATGGAAAGGAGATACATGGGTTTTTGAACAAATGAGTGAAAAATACATTCCAAGGATCATCCTTTGGGAAGAAATATGCACAGTCTCTAAAAAAATATTTCTTGATTGGATGTTGACAAAAATTACTGCTGTGATAATGTGCGGCAATCATGGTCAACCAACACTCTTTGTTGGATTGTCTCCGTATGAATGGCAGAAAGTTTGTTTAAAATAATAGATTATTATGAAGAAAAAAACCTGATGATCATGGAGCGCTTTATCCAGAATTTATCATCATCATTATATCTTGACATAGTGTGGTCGTTGAGCTGCTAAACATCTGAAAAGTTCCCTCCACTTTTGTCGACCACTCGCCAATGCCTGTGTCTACGCAAACCATTTTCAGATCCATTACGTGATGCTGTCAGTCCAAGTTTTTCTCTGTCTACTTCTACTTTTGACACTCTGGACGCTGCCTTTGTGCCTGATGGTGTTACGTACTTTTTTATTGGTGGTGTGGTCCATGTAAGTGATGCCAAGGCTGGTTCTATAGCATTGCATTTCTAGTGCCTCGAATCTTCATTATAATTCAGCTGTCAGTGTCCAGGCCTCACATGAATACAAAAGGACTGAGATGGCTAGTGCTCTCAATAGTCTGATTTAAGTTTTCAGACAGATATTATTTTGTCTCTCCAGAAGGGTCATAGCTTCGACATAGCTGCAGTTGTTTGTGCTTCTCGTGACAACATGTCTGTTCTTGATTTTTCTTCGGTGATTATCGAATCAAGAAATTTGAACTGGCCTACTGTTTGCAGTTAATGTCCTTTGACTTTAATCTTGACTGACATTTGTTTGTCACTATTTCTCATCAGCTTTTGTCTTCTCGGCGCTTATCTCCATGTAACATCTGGATGATTTTTCATCCAGGGTCTTCACTAATGTTGCAAGCTCGTCTTATCTGCCTGCCAGTCAATCAATGTCGTCTGCAAAGCGTAGGTTGGTGATGCTACGCCCGGCAGTACTGACTGTCCCACAGTGGTTTTCCCAGGGCTTTGCTCATGATGCGCTCTAAGTAGAATGTTGAAAAGCGTGTGTGACAGGAGACAGCCTTGACGTACTCCAACTGTTGTCTTAGACCAGTCCCCAACATAACCTTGAGCAATTACTGAACTGGTAGCATTGTCGTACAGCTACTTTATGGTACTGGTCAACTTTTGACCCGTGTTGTACTTCTTTATTGTGACCCACATTACCTCATGCCACACTCTGTCAAAAGCCTTTTCAAATCTACACACATGATAGATGTCTTGTTGATGTTGCGAGTACTTTTAAGACAGAACTCTTCTGAGATTGAATATTTATTCTGTTGTGCTTCTTCCACTCCTAAACCCTCTGCCTGTTCTTCAGCGATTATTTCTTCTTATAGATTCAGTCTGTTCAAGATGATCTTCAGCATCACCTCACTAGCATTGCTGATCAAACTGATAGTTCTGTAATTATGGCACAGCTGGAGATTGCCTTTTGGGGAGAGTGTTGTTATCAATTACTCGGTCTATTGTGCTTGCCCTTCATCTGAATGTCAGATCTTGTTGCATATTTATTTTAGTAACTCTATCACTGATCCCCATTATTGATAAATTCAGCTGGGATGGTGTCTACTCCAGCTGCCTTCCAATTCCTCTGCGCTCCTACTGCTCACCCTACCTCTTCTTTGAGAATGGGGAAATAATCATCATTTGTTGAGTTTGGAACCTCAATCATCAGTGGGTGACCTGTGGTCGGATGGTTGTATAGTTCTTTAAATACTCAGTGCATCTTTCTGCAATGTCACTTGTTTATATGAGGCATATTCCAGTTTTGTCTTAAATGGAACTACCTCTTTGTTGCTTCTGTCTGGTGAGATCTTTCACAATTTGGGATGCCTTTATTGTTATTCTTTATCAGACCGCTCTCTTTTTCTGTGCACTTTGTCCAATCCCATCGTATTTTGCTTTCTTCAAATCTGTTTCTGAGAATCTTGTTTATTTCGCTGTACTCTATTGTCCCTGTTGTGTGTCTGATGGTTTTGAGGTCTCTTCGGGCATCACAAATTCAGAATCTCTTTTGTAACGCAGAGGTTTCTCTTTCGACGATGGAGGCCAATGATGTCCTTGGGCAGCTATTGTCATGACTGTCATGAAAGTGCCTGTCATCACTTTAGCATCAACATCCATCACAAGGAGTGGAGCAAATTTTCCTCCAATTGTAGCTTGGAATGACTTGCATATATCTCCCAACATCAGCACCGGGGACCATTCTTGTTTGGCTCTATTGATGCCAGATCGGTAACGGTTTTTGAACCAGTATGTAGTCAATCTGGTTATGATGAGTACCGTTTGGGGCATGCCATGTCCAGCATCGTAAAGCTTTATGTTGGTCCAGGGTGTTGGTCAGTACCAATTTGTATTAGCTTACGAGCCTGAGCAGCCATCTCCCTCTTTCATTGGTGAGCTCATTGCAAGAAGGTCCACAATTATCCCAGTCTTTTAGAGCATCTTTGCCAACTTTGGCATCCCGTCTCCTTCGATGATGAGGGTGTCTTTCTGACTTACGGTGTCAAGAATACACATAACGTCTCTATTTTTTTATCATCATGATCAGTAGTTGGAGTATATACCTGGATAAGTGTGCTGTTAAAGGGAGATGGTTTCAGACGATATGATTCTGCTAGATATTGAGCGACATTCGAGCACCGATCCCTTATTGGCTTTGTTTACAAGGAATCCTACGCCATTTTTGGAATTGTCCAGCTCTCCGCTATAGTAGAATATATGCCCATCTTCAGTTTAGTGTTCTCTTAGGTATTTCCATCTGACTTCACAGAGTCCCAGAATGTGCCATGTGTAGTGTTTCATCTCATGTGTCAGCTCTTGGAGTCTTCCAATTTGCGCCAGAGTTCAAATGTTTCAGGTGGTGATGGCGATACTGTCTCTTGCTCTGATTGTATGCAAAGTACCAGTAGCACATTTGTCACCGGCAGGCGCGGTCCTTATTGACCGGGAGACGATCGATCCGGTATGGTAACTTCGGATGTGTTCAGCATTATTAGTTTGTCTTGTGCAAAATTTATAAATCCCTATCCAGACCAAGGAGTTGCCAGAAGGGGATGTAGTACTGTAACGTGTCAAGGGTCAATGTCAAATAGAATGGAATAGATGGACAGCTCACGCCTTTTTCAGTTACTAGATCTCTTCAGTGTATTGTAGTGTCAATACATGTGTTCACTACAAATGGTCTTATTTAGATAATAAACACACGAAAGAAAACAAATATAAATAGTCAACACAGTTTATTATATGACTTCCAGGATTGTATGTGTTTGCTCACAAAATTAAGGGCACAAAATGGTGAAATATAATATTTACCAATTTTCAGAACATTTGTTTCATAAAGCATATTGAAACACTAGTTTCAGTAGTATATTGCATGCAAAAATCAGCATAAATGTTCCCTTTGTCCCAAATTAATATTGCACACACATACAGCAACAAGAACAACAACTACAACAATAAAAAATAAATTAATATGTCTCAAAATTTGTTCATATGACATAACGAAGTGGTAAGGATACTTGTGCATCCAATCCATATTCGGAACGAGACCCTGATTGGTGTTTATAATACAATGCTAAATATGTTAGAGGCACAGTCTGGAACCGAATGTAATGTGTCGCATTCGTTGGCTGAAACACAGTTTGTCGTTTTGAGCGACACAGTCTTGTGCAACCGGATGTCAATAGTGCTCGCTTGAATTGAATGCGACAATGTTATTCGTTTTGTAACAACAAAGTGCGTCGTTGTATCGGGTATATTATTTCGCCATCTAAATGACACAACCCCTATACAATTAAAGGGAATTGTATATTTCAAAATGATACATGTAATTGAGTAGGAATTTCGATAATGCTAATCGGAATACTAAATTTCCAATGGATAGCAGACAGCTTTTATGATAACGACGCAGTGACTTCTTCAGCCAAATCCCTTTATGGGAACTTTTATTTAATATAAAAGTTAATTAAATATAAACGTTGAAATAATATCAGAGAAACATTATAGTAGTCGTTGTGAGTACTAAATTGAATGTGTCGGTAGTAGCTAATCTATCTTGCTATTAATGCTTGTAATTGTTTGTTTCTATGATTTAACGCCATTTGCAGCACAAGATAGGCTATAAATGGCGGCCAGTATTAATGGTGGAGGAAGAAACCGGAAAACCCCAGAAAGAACCACCGACCCACGAGACGCTACTGACAAGCTTTCTCACATACCCACATTGGCCAAATCCTAGACTCGAACCCACGCAGACAGAGGTGAGATGGCAGTGATCTGTAACGGACAGCGCTTTAGACCACTCGGCCACTCGGGGCCCCGCTATTAATGCTTGAAATTATCAGTTCTCTTTGTTCGATCTAGAGACCTTTACTAGAGTCCAGTAGAATCACAACTGCTAAAACGGGGGATCTAACCCCTATTTATAGCTTTTGGGAACAAACTCGGGAAATTCATCATAAGGTTTTCACGAATATTACTAAATATGGAAGAATTCCGAAAGATTAACTTCAGCGCCTACTAGTGGAAAGCAGAGCGCCCAATACACACAGTAGTAAACATGGCGCCCAATTTCAACGACAAATATAACAATTATTTCACAATAAACTATACAAACATTCACATTGATGATTAACAGTTTACTGGTGACAGTTATGAACTTACATGAGTATTACCTTAATTCTGGAGAGAAAAATGGATACAAATACCTATTTCTCTCTCAAACTAGAAGGCAAGTGATAACAATTTTACAAACCTATCATATACACTCTGGGTTTCACAAATATTTACGAAGATGATTAATATTTAAACAAATCATTTTTATATGATTTACATAATGTATCAGATGCCTTTCTTTTGTACAATGGTCATATCAAAAACTGTTACCACAGTTACTATTATTTGCATTGGAAATAGGTAAAACTTTAGGGAATGTAAACAATAAAAGAAGATTACAAATTCCCTCAAACATTAATGAAATTTACAATTGCACTTTATAAGAATATAAGTAGACTGTTTCACTACCCCCGATTTGCTGAAGAAGTTCGTCTTCGAACTTCCGCTAGTTAGTTAAGAAAGGTTATCATATATTTATACAGCTAACTATCCAAAAATTCAATGATACTGATTCAAAGACATGGAGTATCATCATGCAATATACATGTTACACAACCTTATGAATATTTTAACTACAAAGGATATGATTATGGATGGAAAAGAATACCATTTAAACCTTATACTAATAGTTAATATTCCGCACACACTAATAGTTATCCAATTATCATGGTAAGTATCTTAGTTTGTCACATGAGAGACCGGGGTTCAATTCTCCGCTGGAGAGCCAATAAATAATGTTAGAAACAGTGTGCCATTTGATGATTATTTAATCCCTCTCTCCTTTTTTAAATATATTTTTTTTTAATTTTTACTTTTAAATTTTTTTTATTTTTTATATACATACTTTTTTAAATGCCCATTTACAGTAAAATTTGATTTGCCCAAATTTTTACTCATTTCCTATAATTCACTTTCATTGGGTGACAATGAAGGTGAATTACAGGAAATAAGGAAGAAATTATTTTTGTTGTTTTTGGGGATAATAGTTATTAACACTAATGTAAAACAAACTGCCTAACTCAAGTTTAAACTTAAAATGGAACACTGTGTTTCCTTCTCTTCCGTGGTCTTCGCAGACAGTGTGATTGATAGTGAAGATTCCTCTGTCTGAGTTTCCATATGTCGGTTTAATGGTCTTGCATCCTCAGTCATGGTGTTTTTACTCTACCTTATGATGAAAATAGGATCCGGAAACCACATTTATTTTAATTCATATATTGTGCCATTTGTGAGAACTGCTTTCTCGACTCTCTTCAAACACACTTCAGGAGCTGTAAGCGTTGGAGAGTTGTCCAAACAACTTGGATTTGATCCTTATCCGCCTCAAGCATTCCTCATGAGGAGTTTTTGAATAGATACCGCGAGGTCCCATAAATGCCTCCCTCGGATCAGCATCATGAAGGGATTGAACACGGTTCATATACTCATACAGGGTTCCTTGTGTCGACGTCTCCAGCTGGATAGAACTAACCATATATTTGGGTTCTGGCCGCAGAAGTTCAACATTTCTCAGGGGGCTACGTGACTGCATCATTTTTAGTGGTGTTGGATGATATGGTGGCACTTCCACACACAAGGATCCCAAACATGGCTCATATGGTGAGTCAGGTATAGAAGTTGTTGTCATTGTCAGAGCTTGCTTGTGCTTTTACTTCTCTATATCTTTCGCAGCAACCTTCACGGCTGGTTCATTTCCAGATCCAGTTTTTGATTTGAGGTCTCTGGGGTGAGGTAAAGAGATTCCTCTTGCATGGCTTTTCGCTCTGGGGTTGACGGAAAATCTTCTAGATACATCGGGATGGGTGATTTCAGCGGTGTTAGAGGTGCTAAGGGGTGATATGGAGTGCCCACTACTATCTCTTCGCTATACGATATCCTTGGAGTCTTCTTAATTTTGGAAAAACTTGAAACTGATTAGACAAAGGCTCTCCCAGAATTTGCATGTTCCCTCCAATCATATGGAAAGGCTCTTCCAGGGTGCTTAACAGCATAGTTTGCCCTCATCCCGTATTAAGTGTTATTCGCTACAGTGTATGTGCAATATTCACACCGGATTTTATCTCCATGATGGTATATGCAGTGCCTATGGAGCAGCTGCCAGTTGTCATAGGTAAGTCACACTCATTATACTGGACAACCATTCTGAAAATTGTCGAGAGAGGTAATGTTAAACGTTTTTTAATCCAATTATAGTTTTAAAACTATAATATATGGCTTATAATAGCCCTTAATCATTTTGACAATTTACTTTTCAATTAAAATTTGTTTTTGTATATATATATATATATATATATATATATATATATATATATATATTGTATATATGTATACAAATGAAACAAACTAAAGAAAGTAAAACAACCACACGCACGCAGAGAGTTAATCCATTTACTTGCATGATGTTGTTTGCAGGATTATGGATTAAGCAAAATCTTGCCATTTCTCTCAGATTTACGCAATGGGACTATAGGAGTACTATTCAGAATACCAAAATTTATTTTGATTAAGAGTACAAAACCGACCCCACAATACACTGGACAGTACTGCCTATACCCTGCATAAAATGTATCAAAATGTATCCCAAAAATGTTTTTGTTTTTATTGTTTGTTATTAATTATACATTTTGTTTTAAAATATTCAAAAACTATCCATCTCTCCACTATGCCAACATCAGAGCCCTCAGAAGTAAGAGTCCTCCCTTCCCTGACTTTTCTTCAGGTGGCTGTGAATATGACAAACTACCCACTAACCTCAGCACAAATAACTGAGAGCATTTGTCGACTAATGCCTCAAAAAACAAATAGGTACATTAATGCCGGCTACCCAAAAAGATCCCCGTTCACTTCACAAAAAATGTACAAGAACACCAGGGCTTACATACCCTATATATGTGTCTTGTTAAATAAAACGCGTCGGGCTCAACACAAATTAGAGGTTTATATCAACCAAGCGGTTCGCGAAATAAAATGGCTTCAATCTGCCTTGATGGACAATATTTGGTACTGCTTTAGGGTTTTTCTTTATAAACTAAATCAGATAACACTCCGATTACATGATATGGGCCTTCCCAGCTGGTTTGCAGTTTTGGACTTCGACCTTTCTTCTTTGTTTTTGTGTGGAGCCAAACAATGTCTCCTATTTTATACTGTCTTGCCTGTATCTTATGTTCACAATATCTCTTACGCCTGTTGCTTGCTTCCATCATATGATTCCGGGCTTTGTCATGAATTTTCCACATTCGGTTGAATAGATGTTTAATGTACTCATTTTCTGCGTCGTGAACAGTTTCTTGTTCCGCTTTTGGTGGAGGTCCATAAATTAGATCAACCGGTAGTTGAACTTCTCGTGCCATCATCATCAGATTCGGAGCTTGACCAGTGCTTTCATGCACAGATGATATGTACGCAAGCATAACCAGTTGAATATGGTCATCCCATTCTCGCTGATTCTGTATAATATACTTGCGGAATATATCTTCAATGGTGTGGTTAAACCTTTCAACTAGACCGTCACTTTGAGGATGAAAGGCTGTCGTCTTGGTGTTGTAAATGTGCATTCTAGAGCAGAGTTTGCTAAATAGCTTTGATTGAAACTGAACACCCTGGTCATTGTGTAGTTGTTGTGGTAATCCAAAACGGCATATAAATTATTCCACAAATAAGTTAGCTATTGTTTCAGTGTTTTGTTCTGGAATAGGGAATGCATCTGTCCATCGTGGGAATTAGTGTGCAATTACTAATATGTACTTGTTTCCTCTATTATATCTTGAGAAAGGACCCAGCACATCCATGGCTACCCTTTCTAATGGCGCACCAACAATGTAATGTTTCATAGCCGCTCTTGGGCGTAACTTGGAGCCGTTGCGGGATAGCCATATTTCACACTTTTGACACCATTGTCTGACACTCTCTTTACAGCCGACCCAGAAGAAACGGCTTCGTACTCTTGCAATGGTGCGAGTCACGCCAAGATGTCAATCTCTGGGGTCATCATGCAGCATTTTCAAGATTTCATTTTTCTGGCTGTTAGGCAATATAAGTTGCCATCGGATTTCACCAGTGTCAGATATTATCCATTTTCTCTATAGTTTTCCATCAAGAAGCTGTATACGATCTCATTGACACAAATAAGTCTTAACTGTTGAATTATATGGAGATACATGTTTCCATAATGGTTTGTATCTCCATTATGCTTCCATTTCATGACAAAAAAAAGATTTTCATCCTTGGACTGTGCATCCGATATCAATTAATCTTTGTGTTGGGCAAACCACATTGCAGCAGACTCGACTTCTTCAACTGCATCATTAATGTAGTTGTTGAAATTCGGGCTTTTGTCTTATGGATGGCTATGATTGTGTTTGTTTCTGTTTCCATGGTGTACGCCTGGTCAAATGAAGCATCCTTCTGTTCTTAAAGCTTACAGTGGTCACATGACATGCAAGTTAGCCTCGACAACCCATTGGTATTGCTATGAGTTTTGCCTGCTCGATACTCAATTTTGAAGGTGTGTTTTTTTTTCTTCAAACGTAACAACCAAGTCACCGCACCGTTGTCAGTTCTGACAGTAACGTGTTATCCATATAGATAGTGGTGAAAGTGTTTAACACTGTCCACAATTGCAAGCAACTCTCAGTTGTGTATTATACAGTAGTTTTTTTCAGCTTTGTTTAATATTCGACTGTACTAGGAGATAAAATGTTTTTGGCCATCAAATGTTTGAGACAAAACATTGCAAAGGCCATGACCACTAGTATCTGTATCAAGAATGAATGTTTTAGTCAGATCTGGGTAGCTAAAAACTGGAGCTGATGTTAAGAGTTCATTCGGTCTTTGGAAAGCCATTTCATGGTCTACGTTCCAATGAAAAGGAGCATTTTTTCAGTTAGACAATGAAGGGGTTTAGCTATAGTGTAGGTTCCTTTGATAAATCTGCGATAGTATGAGTAGGTGCCGAGAAAACTTCGCAGCTTATGGAAATTCTATGGAGTAAGCCAGTCTTATACATCAGCGACTTTTTCAGGATCAGTAGAAATACCTTCATAGGACACAATATGTCCCAAAAAGGCAACCTTTTCTTTGAACACTGAACACTTATTTGGAGATATTTTTATTCCGGCCTTCTGGATCCGCAAGATTACGTCCTCTAAACGAATTAAATGTTCTTCAAAAGTATCAGCAAAGACAATGATGTCATCCAAATAGACAAACATGTTTCCACTGTAGTCCATGGAGGACATATTCCATCAGTCGTTCCAATGTCCCTGGGGCATTACAGAGCCAAAACGGGATAACTTTAAATTGAATGAGACCGCATGCTGTGGTAAATGAAGTCTTTCAGCATCATTTGGATGAATGTCTACTTGCCCATAGCCCCGGGCAAGGTCTAAAGTTGATAACCATTTGGAGCCTCGCAAAGCATCAAAAGTATCTTCAATACGCGGAAGAAGAAGATAACTGTCCTGTAGTGCAACATCATTTAAGTCTACGGTAGTCTACAAAGAATCTTACTGACCCATCCTTATTTTGGACAATGACAACGTTTGATGCCCATGGAGATTTAGAAGGTTCAATTAAGCCATCCTTTAACATTCGATTGATTTCATCATCTACAGCTTGTCGTTTAGACAAAGGAAGTCTTCGGGGATGGTGTTTTATAGGACTGGCATTACCACTATTGATTTTGTGTTTAATTAAATGTTTATGACCAAGGTCACTTTTAGATTTGGCAAATACTGATTCCTATTTGCATAAAATCTTTCGTGGATGATCTTGGGCAAGTTCAGATAATGTTTCACTTGACTCTTCAATCAAAACTTTTAAGTGTTATATTTCCTATGGACATGTAGTGGTGGTTATTTTATTTACCTTTCCGACAAGGTCATCATTCTCTGTTACTTCCAGATGACAAGTTGAAGCAACTGGTTCACAATTGGCAGCACCCATCCTTGTTTAGGAAACGTAAGAATTACACTTTTTCTCAGAGATCTTACTCCGCTGCTTCAAGTTCCATTTTTGTTGAACAAATCACCATCCAATCAACCCGTTGATGATATGATGATCCCTCATTAATGGCTTTAAATTACCATTCCTTGGCTCTCCACATTACATTATGTTCTAGACTAAACGAACTGGGACTAGAGTCAACATTACTTAAATTTAAACGGTAACAATAAAAGAAACGTTGTTTGAAAACTGGCAGGCGAAGAGCAGGAAGAAGATTACAGTTATCTCTCTTTTCCCTTTAATGCTCACAGTTTAAAATATTAATTTAGACAACCTGATTCAAATCCTTATTGAATCGACAACCTTTGTGTCAACTATCTAGGATATTCAATTGCGTATTGCATTATTCAATGCCCAATCCGTAGGACCACAGGAAAAGTGCACATAAATAGTTGGTTTTATCAATAGTAAGAATATCGAAGTTTTTGTTCTGATAGAAACATGACTAAAAGCATCCGGCGACGAGTCCATTTGTACTCTACCGTCCTCCTGCTTGTATAAAAACAAGCTGACTAAATCTTTGTTTTCAGAGCATTATTCCGAATCTCCTGGAGTTTTGAAATTCGATATGTGGCAACCTGACTATTCTTGGAGATTTCATCATGTATAAGATAACTACCGCTTCTTTTCTAATCTCCCATTATTAATAAAAAAAAAACTTACAAAAAGTTGTTCTAACCCAAATTGTATATCATCTGAATTCAAACAGTATTTTAGCAACGTGCAGTCTCCATATCGCTTTTGCCACATTACTGAAATTACTCTTCTAAAAGCAGTTAATGAGATTCTCTCTGATTTGGATAGCGGAAATATAACAGTCCTCACGCTCTTTAATTTGTCTGCATCATTTGACATAATAGACCATGATATATTACTTTACTGTCTCCAGCATGTATTTGACATTCAGAATATAGCCTTAGAGTGGTTCAAGTCCTACTTGGTCAACAGGACTCAAATTGTGTCCGCAGATCGAATACACTCCATCCCACTTGATCTATGTTGTGGTGTTCCACAGAGGTCTGTTCTTGGACCTGTTAACTTCATTCTATACACTCAGCCATTCTCAAGTGTCATAGATCATCAACCAGTGTCTCATTTATTGTATCCTGATGAAACACAATTATACAAAGCTAGCTACTCAAATGAAGTTGATGCTACCATCCAATTTGCAGGGAGTGGCATTTCTGATGCGAAAGCATGGATGGCATGTAACAAGATTGAAATGAATGATGATGAAACTGAGGACAGCATAAAGACTTTCTCATTCACATAATTTACCTCAAACAATAAATATCAGCAACATCAACATTAAATTCACATAGTTAGTACGAAACCTAGGTGTTACTCTGGACAGTACTCTCACATTGCACTAGCATGTCATGAACATATGCAAGGCTGTATATCTTGAGCTGAGAAGCATCCGTTCCCTTCACAATTATCTTTCAGTTGATGTCCGAATGTGTTCATTAGTACTTTAAGACTGTACTATTGTAATTAAGTTATGTCTGTTTTGTCTCAATATCTACTACAACAACTTCCAACGTTCACACCACAGCTGCTCAGATTATTCTTAGAGTATCACGATCAGTTTCACACATCTCCGCTGATTTGTACCCTACACTGGCTATCCATTCGACCAAGAATCAAACTCAAAATTTGATCTCTGTGCTACGTTTCAATGCGGAATCCAGTACAACATACCTTCATACTTACCCTTGTGTACACACCAACAAGATACTTACGTTCCAATTCTGACAATCGCATACTCATTATTCCTACTATGAAAACAAAGTCATATGGACAACATTCATTTGCATACTAGGGCCCAGTAACTAGGAATAAATTGCCCATCGAAATTAGACACAAGCAGACAGTGGTCCCTTTCAAGAGTGCTCTTGCAACTCACCTTTGCTCGACTGGAAGAACAAACTTAAAGACCTAATAATGTTTCCTACCTTACATATTTTCAGCATGTTGTTATGTTCTCTAATTCCATGGTGTTTGTTGTTTTGTTTTGCATTTTTTGTAATAATATCATTATATATGTTTCTGTTATAGTTGTTTTATAATGTTGTAAAGCGCTAAGATCTTCTAATGATTAGGCGCTATACACAGTCCTCGTTATTATTATTATTATGGTAAATGACCATTAGAGACTGTCAAAACCTTGTTCAACCGCTCGCATGATAAAAACAGTTTTGGGTTCCACTGAAAACAATTAATCTTGAGATTAAAACAAGAATCCCTTCTACAGAGTAATGCTATACTCTCTGAAAAGGATTTCATGGAATTTAAATTAA
Source organism: Unio delphinus (assembly GCA_029339505.1). Lineage (NCBI taxonomy): Eukaryota > Metazoa > Mollusca > Bivalvia > Unionida > Unionidae > Unio > Unio delphinus. The sequence continues at coordinate 4,009,470 of JAQISU010000051.1, forward strand.
GACCATTTTTTCATTTCAATTGCGGAGTGCTTGAACCATCTCTTATATTATTCAGGACGATTTTCATCATCGGCACCATATTTATTACAAAAACGACATACACCATTAGAACAATTGTGTTTAAAACGTAAAATTCATGGAGAATTTTTCAAGATTTGCATTAGATATACTCCTTGGGAGTAGTACCAATAAGAAGATCTTCAAAACGTTAGACATGGTAGACATCGTGGATATAAGATCGACGCCATTTTCATTTAGTACCAATTAGGCATTAAAAGAAGTCTCCTAGAGAAAAAATGTTGATCTGACTTTCCTTCTATGTGTAACAAATATTTCCAGATGGCCAGTGTGGAGTCCATACTGGATATGCAAATGGTGCGATTAACACTAGCCATACATCATTACAATTTCGATGTTTTGACATATATGTGTTCCAGGACAGTGCAAGTTGAAATGTTCAAGAATAATAAGGTTGCCACTTATCGCATTTCCATACTCCAGAAGATTCGGAGACTGCTCCAAAAAAGAGAGATTTAGTCGGCTTGTTTATTCTACAAGGAGTAGGGCTTACTAGGCAGAACAAAAATGGACTGACCTTTGTTCCTGTGTGAGTGTTGTTAGGATTAGTTCAAACAATGTGTGACCGAATTTGAAAGATGTGCTATTCTTAAGACATTTTATAATGGCATCCGTTGTGATAACAACAAGTCCACCTCCGCGATAGTGGCGTCAGAACGACTTTATGGAGTAAGCGGTAGGTATTAAATCCGCGCCAGTGGGCGCATCGCCTGATGTTTTTAGCCATTTTAGGTTTGTCTCTGAAATGCTCGAACACATTTCCATACAATTTGATTTGAAAGTTTTGTGGTGTGCCCTAAGAACTAATACCTTTTGCGACATAAACCCTAAAATCTCTTTGGAGTGTCCAAATAATTAATTCATCTTGCGACCTACACGCTAACCTTCCCTTGTGACCTACCGTGATTGTAAGGTCAGTTTTCTATGAATGCTATAAGCGTATCTGTTTTGTCTCTAAACCCCTTGAGTACAATCGCGCTAGAACTTGTATGGATATTTTGATGTTCAGTTCTCAAGAAACAAATTTTGTGACATTTTGGACACAGTAAAATATTTACATACTGTTTGTGTGATTACTACAGCCAGATAATCAAATACCCTATTGTCGTCTTATCTAATTCTAGCCGATTTTCCATGCTGAGGCATGTCGAAAGGAATCATATATAGAAGAGGACCATTCAAAATCTGTTTCACATTAGAACTCTCTAAAGGTTATCTTTAAACATCTGGAATGCTAGAATGGTGTAAATAAGCACAAATCGCCACTTGTTAATGTTGGCATATATTAAGTCAATCAGCGTTTGTAGACTGTTTGGATAAGTCGCCAAAAGTGAAGTACCGTCAGCTAAGATTGGACTTTCACAGCGATGGATCCAACATTTATTCAAAATGCGTTATTAGCTAACTGGAGTAGTAAGTCATTTATAATACTGTAAGGTTGGCCGCACTTATCCTTGTCTGTCTTCTCGAAAAATATAAGGAACCAGTCCAAGAAGTTCTGTAAATATTCCAATAAGTAACCCTTTGTACCTAAACGATATGAAATTATTTTGAAACTTTAACAAATTTATGCTATCCAATTCAGTGCGACAGCAAGAATTTCGTAAGCTACATTAAGGAATATGTAGATATATTGGTTGTGTGTGGACATGACTTGCTGATTCAGTTTCAAGCGTTGGATTCAAGAAACAAAATAGACACATTAAAACTACGATTAACTAGGTCAGAAAGTGTTGCTGTTTGGGATTATGGTACATTACCTTTTCGAAAGGTTAGAATGTGTCGCTATATGACATTGTTATACAAGATGGCTGCTCTACCTTAACAAGTTAACATGATTTCTTCGATGTCGGAAACTTATAAATGAAATATCCTCAACAATATAAATTAACTATTTATGTAATTATTACTTGATATATATTCACAGGATTAAGACAAATATAGTATATGATCCCAATACAAGAAGAACTGGACAAACACTGCATTTTAAAAGAAACGAAGCATCAGTCTTAGAAAAAGTAAATGATTATGAGCGTCATCCGTGATATTAACCACTAAGACATTAATAATTGTTCCTCGGGTAAAGGAATTTACTCTACAAAATAGCTTTAATTAAAGCGAGTAATGTTATCTTTAAATTGTGCTCATATTTGCTGAGGGAGAAATTCAAATCATGGTATGCATTTAGTCATTAGTTTTCTGAGTTTAATTGTATTTATAAAAAAGAGGAAATTCTCAGAATTTAAATACAGGAATGTTAACATGGTACAGGTAAACCGACTGGTTTCACCAAGAAGACTGAGTTTCTAAACCGCTCATCAATGTTATATTATGGATTCTGAATAATGTCAGTTCTGCTTTTCGGTGTATTGTGGAAGTGGAGAAATTTGATAGTTGTGCGTGTATTGTGGATAAACTGGCCCGAAGTGTCCGCTGGGGTGAGCCAGACTGTGGTACATGTTGTAGCCATACGTATGCATTATCATCGGTGCCTGTATATATGGAGGCGGGGCAGTCGGATACACGTGATTTCGGTCATTGGGCATTTGCATCTGTTGCATGGGTATATTTGAAACGGTGCCGATTTCATCTTCGGCGTTAGGATGAATTATTCCAGAAGTTTCTTGATTCTGCTTGCAGGCAATTATAAGAAGAAGGAGGGCACATATATTGCTGATGAAAGCTGCAATAGCTGCTAAGATCAACGACCATGACGTGCCCATCGACATTTGGATAATTGGCGTTCCTCGGTTCAAGTCATAGACTTCCTTTATATGGGTTGCTACTTTTCCCACAGGTATCCACAGTATGATTCCTGTAATGGTAAATAAAACGATGAAAATGAAAATAAGCAAATGTGTACATTTGAAAAGAAAAATCTACACATATTTCCTAGTAGAACTTTCTAAGATGTGACACTTAACGGAATTAGTACTGAACCACCAATTGGAACATCTTTGACCTTTTCCTTCAAATCGAGAAATTAACTGCAGAACTTCCCAAAGTAGTATTCGTGTTAAACGATAATAATTATAGTAGAAATGTTTAAACGTGTATCTGTTCCTGCGTATGATATGGTTGCGCCAGTTTTAATGATGAATATGTACGCGAGTATCAATAGTATTCTTATGACGCACGACAGCCATATCAGCTTAGAATAACCGAATTACAATTTCTTACCAGCTGAAACATTTGTTGAAGTAGAAGGTGAACTTGTAAAATCAGTTCATGGTTATGCATACGTAAATACTGATAAAATTGGTTTTGTAAATTACTTTTTTGTATTATGGCGTTATTTGACAGCGCTACATATATGATTGATGTTAGAAATATTGCATCAGCTCATAACGACGTTGACATTGCCACAAGGATATTAGGTCTAGCAAGATATTCCGATGATTATTAAAATACAATAGGTCCGTCAATAATGTTTACTAAGGATACTTCTGACCACCCTGGTCAAGAACTGTAAGACGTAAAAGTACCATTAAACTTCAAACACTGCTCTAGACTCCGATGTAAATGCAGTTGTTCATGGTTTTAAACCAAATTACAATCTAAGATTTTCAACATGCCGATCAATGTTACTACTGCATAATAGAAAATTTGTATGTGCAATTCCACTTCTTTTGATTCTGCAAAATGTAAGAAAAGTCATATTTGTAGTAAAACATACAGTTTTTCTTGTAAGAAAAGCTACTGACAATGATGCAATCTGGCGACTTGATGATAATGCAGGTAAAGTAATATTAACAAAACTTTCACTGGGAATGCTGGTAATGACTGCAACGAGTGTCGATGAACCAAAATTACTTTCTTTTATGAATCAAAGCGGTAAATCAACATTAGCATGGTTAACCGTGACCACAAATAGTATTCAATGTGTTGTTAATAGGTTATTTACGTCGCATGTATCATACCAACAAAGTGTTTCTGCACGGCGTAAAATTTTCGTTGCTTTTCAAGTTGCTGAACGAGTAAATTATCAAGCAGTCATATGATATTTTATAATCTTGGAATTTATTATATGTGCTCAAAATCATATAGCACATGCATATCATTGTTGTATGACTCTTTTGCGGCTTGATCAAATAATAGATATAACAACACGATTTTACACATCTCTATCCGATTTGTTTCCTCGTTGGAACAACTTGATTTAACTAGAAAATCATTGATATACATTTTTGAGCTCGCGTAACACAACTGCCTGTTTCCCTAGCTGGTCTACCAGTTGTTTGTGGTATTTATTGAGCAATTACTGTTATTTATATCAGTTAAAACAATATTGCTTGTAGGTTCTTTTGGACAAATGGGAGTTATTGACGTAAGAGTCGACAATATGTAAACATAATCAAATCTCTATTGATAGCATGATATTATAGGATGAAATAATAACGTGTCAGTTTGACTCCTGGTCAGATTAAAAATCAGCAAAGAAACGTCAACTCAAAATTTCAATAAAGCCAAAGAATCAACAAACGGTGTTAGACTTAATCTTTTAGCGGATAATATTAAAGATGCAGTCAAGATATGTGCTATATTTCTACCTTTCGCATTAACAGCGTATGATGCTCCAGTTGTTGCAATAGCAGCTGCACTTGGTGTTGTAGTAAATGCTGCTGGAATGCACTCAAGTAAGCAACTGTACACGCAAAATTCTTAATAGCAGATCACGCCAACGAAAACCAAGAAGACATCCAAAAAACGATAAGTATGCATCAGCCAGGTCATCTCATATTACCGGCTTCTCAATACGGAAAAGGTATCAAACTTCCAGAAACTCGTTACAGAAATGGCCTCTAACTTCTTGGAAAGATACCTGTTAATTCTAGTGTCAAACTTTGATTTAATTTATTTGGTTAAAAAACCTAAAGATTAAAGATTTTCAGAGCAGTTTTATGCGTGATCAAATTAAATCCGTTTTGGTATTCAACGTCACCAACAACAAAAACTAACTGATATACCAATTAACGATAGTGAAGAAAATCATTTATTAGATGCTATCTCAAACTCTTCTCTTCCTCTGCACAAAACTGTCCACTTTTAAATTTGCAATATCTATAATGATTTATATTTTCGGAAGATCTCATGAAATAACAACCGATAAAATAACTCATGAAAATTCAAAAAACTTAATTAGTGATGAAATTGTCTTGCCAATATAGATCTAAATGAATTATTTGTATTTTAAGATAAGCAAGGAAAATTAAAAGCGAGCAATTTTTCATTGCTGTGTTTAACGGTAATGGAAAAAGTAAGCATGGGTGTTGTTATGTCAATGATATCAGATAATTAAATACAAACACCCGTATCGTTAATATGACAACAACAACAAATTACTGGTCTTGGAGAAACAGAATCAAACGATGATGCTGCATCTAAGAAATATGTCTACGATTAAAAAAAAACAGCCAATGATGAGCTCGTTAATTGCAAGTAATGATGGATTGATCACAATTAGATCTGAATATTCTAATCATGTACGTGTTTCAATTTTCGTAGAAATATAAATAGAGCCATTAATGAGTTTTTGGAAGTTCAGTAATGGTAGATACTCAACGGGTTGACCTATAAAAAAACCATTACGGACAGTGTCTTATTTACAGTAGGGTCTTGACAAGCATTATAGTCATCACTTAGTAAACCCATTCTCGGTCCTCAGCATAACAGCATTTGCGATATCTACTTGAATAATACGGCGTTATCTATTCCAGACTCCGTCAGGTGAATCCTCTGGGTTTCTGTTAGTGATAATGGAGAAAAACGACGAAAAAATATTCATAATAGAACTCGAAGAAAAATCTCGGCTTTATTTACTGTTGGCATCTTGAATTAGTCCCTAAGCCACATCCGACTTAAAATATAATGGTCTCCTCTCCCCAAACAACGTTCAACATTACATATACAGTCAAGTATGTGAGTGGAAAACAAGACTTAAAAATATCATTGACGATTATACGGTAAAGGTATTTAAAAAATATCGCAGACGTATAGTTGTCGTATATATCATTGTATATTCGTTGTCCGCTGTTATCTCTGGAATCGGCCTAATGCGATCAACATTCACAACGACATCAACAGCGGTTGTAAATTTTTTATTTCAACTGCAACAATAAATGATGGTGTGGTTAATATCATATGAAACACGTATACGTGCTCAAATACATAATTGCCAAGCATACAGTGACGCTAGCATACTATAACATATCTTCGTTGATATCATCATATCTTAGTGATGGAATAATATCAGACAGCCAGTTCACAGAAATGATTAAGATTTGCAACAAGATAATGACTATATCAGAATCTACATCCAATTTTGTTAACAATAGGGATCTAAATAATAATGTCGGCATTGCATGCACTACTGCAACAGATCGTCATTGATACAACTCCATAAGAAGAAGAAAAAAAAAACAACGATGCTCTCAGCAAGCTCGACAATTCCTGAGTTCAGCGTCAACTTTCCAACTGAAATTCGAGTGAAAGAAATAGCGCTTAAACAATTATGAGTATAACATAGTTGGCCAAATATTAGATCAAAATTATTCGGGGGTTAGCAACCGAATAAGTAATTAGTATTTGCTCATTTCAAACCTCCTATTTCATATTTTTATGAAGATGATCTTAAATCAGTTGTTAATAAAATTAAAACGGAACATAAAACTGAATCTACAACTCTACTAGATTTTTTCTAGTGCCCGACAATACTAAAAAAACGACTTAAAACAACAAATCATTGAACAATACAACATTTTAATCAGATTATATCAGACATTGGGCTTGCTACTCAAACCATTATTGAGGTAATAAATGTGAGTACTTATGTAGAGAATTTAGCGAGAATAACATTTAAACATTTGCTTCTTGATCCTAACAAAATAAATGAAGAAGATATATTACAATTTGTGATGCCAATGTTAAAACTGACGAACTAAAAAAAACTAGCCAACGATCTAATCTATGAAAACTGTCCTAAAATACTTGAAGCATGGAGGAAAGTACATCTAGCAGCAATTATTCTTAAACATTTGAATTTGAATCTATATGTAAAATCTTAATGATTTTAATCATAACGATATTTTCGTAGATTCAAAGTTGGCGTTTTACAAATTAATTAAAGAGGTATTATATAATGTACTAACAGTTGAGATATTTTATAAACAACAAAGAGGTACTTGAAATAATATCGTCACTGCACAAATCAGGACAGAACAATTTAGTGTTAATATAATTATTGATGAATACAACAGTGAATAATTTTTGTTGACGCAAGAACAGTTGGGTGAACTGTAGCATGAAAATATTTTAATGAATTCGCGTGTTTAAGATCAGATATATGATTCCCTTGACAAAGTCAATGATAATTTGTCTTCAGATTGATGGGATAAATGATAATCATAATAATGAAAATCTCATAGAAAATAAAATATAAGGATGCGGCAAATGTGGGTATGTGAGAAAGCTTGCCATTAGCTTCTCGTGGGTCGGTGGTTCTTTCTGAGGGTTTACCCGGGTTCTTCCTCCCCCATTAATACTGGCTGCCATGTATAGCCTATCGTGTGCTGCACAATGGCGTTAAACCATACAACAACAACAATTCTGATAATAGTATGCCAATAATATTATATAATAATTATGTTAGGATATGGTAAATGGTACTAAAATAATGAAACTTCTACAGAAAGCTCAATATTACATAATAGTAATAATAATAATAATAATAATAATAATAATGATAATAATAATCAATCAATCATTCAAAATTTAAAAACCTAATTCCTCGACAAAGTCAAGAATAATATTCTACATATTATTATTCACTTTCACTTCATGAAAATTGATTACTAATATTATTAATTTTCACTAGTGACAGCAATTTTACTTTCATTATGGTCACTTGTGACAGTTATTCGTTTTCACGATCTGACATAATCTTTCGTAATTGTTATCACGTGCATTGATAATCATATTTGTTGATAAAATCATATTCATAAGAAAATTATTATCTATTTTGTTTAATCGCGACTAAAGATGAGACTAATTGTTCTACTTATGTATCATTAACCATAGCCAAGGATCGGAACATAGATTGTTGAGTGAGCTTAATGAACCTATATTATGTTGGTAATGTGTAATATTTATTGGTAATCTTCACATTTCCGCTGGTGTACATTTTTCAAAATCTCACGTAATTTTTGTCCGAATAATTTAATCATATATTTGTATACCCTTATGTTTTTAAATTTTAATTGCAGAATAATGGCATTAATATTTCCAAATGTCATTGCAGAATGAATATATATTTAAATTATATTCATCAACCAAGACGGTTTACAATTTTGTAATATAGCGCAACAACAGCCACTAGATTACTAACTGATGTATAAATTATGGTGCAATAATAGTAACGATAACTCCTACGTATAATGTTCTAGAATATCACGTAATTGGGTTATTCTGGAACTCAGTCAGTTATTATGGAACACAATTAGTTATTCTGGAACTCAATTATCATCATCAGTATCTTAACCATGTGTGGTCGTACGCTGAAAATCTGACCATCTGATCTGAGCTTTGTCAGCTATTTTGGAACTCAACCAGTTATTCTGGAAATTCCTGACTAGGCGTTATCATTTACAGACTTAATAACGTTTGCAATTATTGTGTGATTAGCTGTAGCACCATATGCAGAATTTTGACTCTGTAAAAGTTCGTAAATTACCCAAGGAGTAATCGAGTTTTATGTCATTAGTATGATCCATGACAAGACCATTCTTGATTAATCCGTCGCATATGAATTTATGAATGCTATATTTTATGACAGTGATATGTTCCATTTTATCAGAAATATCAGTAAAATCGACTTTGTATACGTGTTGCTTTTTCAATGGTCCGATGTTCATAGTTATTTGAGTTGATATTGCAGCTTCTTATCCCTGAAGGTTCTTAGAATGGGTGAATGTTCGAAATATTTTGATAAATTTGGACATCTAATACAGGAAATGACCAGAGATACGATCAACGGCGCGTTGCATGATTTTGACTTGATTTGCTTGTATATAGTCATTTGAGCTTGCTAAAGACCGTTATCCAATTAATTATGTCTGGCTTGGTAAACTCTTTTTAGAAAACAAGTGGGTACCAATTATATTGGTACGGTATATGATTGATGTTAAAATGATAATAGTTCTGACATCGAGTGATGCAATTATATCATATCTTCCACAGAAAGAAGTTTGGTTAGCACAAAAAAAAAGAAAATTTTCATGATGAAAATCTTGATATAACTGATTTTGAGAACAAAATATCAAAAGATCTTGGCAGAACAAAAATTGATAAATTCACCCAAGGAGGATCACATGATTAATAGAGACATTGTACAAGATAAATTATAGATGATGCTGAACGAAATTTTATAATGTATGATACAACGAAGAAAAGCACATTTATAGTCGAAGTAATGTTAATTTATCAGACGCAACAAAAATTAAGTACAATCATCAGTTACAGGATGGTGAGTCACCGGAGTTTAACCATTTAAGATTTTCATTGCACGTGTACGTTTCGATACATATTTTATCGATGATAAATATAGATTCTGAGCTTTTTATCAGAATCGCTATAAATTCATTTTGCATCAATAAAAAGTACGGGATTGCTAGAACAACTACACAACTGTAAGTATGCATCATGGGGTGATTGAAACATGAAAATATACCTAATTATTCTGAAAACCCTGACGATGAAATCAAAGTCATGTATTACAAAAGATAATCAAACGTGTCATCTGCGCCATCAGTATATGATCATGTAACCAGACTAAAAGATTGTTTATCTCAATGGATCTGGAGGTTTTGGTAAAACAGCTCGTGTGATTGAATTATTTCGTAAAATTGATATTGTTGTTTTAACACTTTCACATAGACTTGCATTGAGATTTGTAAGAAGGAAATGATACATCAGGCACGTATCACAAATTATTTCAATGGAACGGAGATAAATGAACTCCTGGACGAATGGGTCAGAAATACATTCTAAGGATATCGGTTTGTGCTGCAATATGCACCGTTTTATTAGAAACGTTAACAATATTTATTGATTGGTCATTTATGAGATATACCGCTATTATTATGTGTGGCGATCATAGTCAACTGCCTCCTTTGCTTGGCTTGTCTTCGCATAAATGGATGAAAATATTTGTGGATTATTATGAAGAAATAACTAACTATCATATAGCGCTTGATCCAGAATAAAGAATTTAAAATATTACTCAGAATGCAACCAAATACAATTCAATGTGAAATAATGCATATAGTAGTTCCAAAGACCCCAATAAAGGATTTGTGCCATTAATCGAGACCAGAGGATTTGATAGTGGCAAGAAGAAAGACAGTTGGTGAAATACTTCAATAATAATTGAAGCGCATTAAAGGGTAGAACTCCATGGACGCTAGGATACATAATGACAATTAATTTATCTCGAGTATGAACCATCTCTGATACAACTGTTTGGATTTTTGATGATCGTATTGAATGGTCACATTTAGTATCTCGAGTCAGAGTACTGTCTCTACTGTAGAGGGTTATCATAGACTTTACAGAAATTAAAAATCAAACTCAGGAAATTAACAATGATGTAGCAAGAGAAAAAATTTGCTATAAACAATATGACCAAAAAAACGCGACTTTGATTTCAACGCTGAATTTATTTTGATATTTAAACAACAACAGAATAATCATTGTGCGATCTGTAACATAATAATGTTTTGGCAATATTAAAATAATACTCCAAGACAATTCACGGAATATATAACTGATAAAATTATTGATCACACTGGTAAAAATGTGATGCTGACCTGTCTTGAGTGTAATCGACGTCGAATTACTCGTAACTGTTCACGTACAAATCCACATTTTGGAGCAGTTGAATCTAATCTTGAGATTGCAGGTCTACCCGTAGATCTTAACACGCTGAACATTTTATGTGTCGTCACATTCCGAACAGATCAGTTAGTTGCTCTTTCTACCGCCTTCAAGTTCACCTGGTTCATATAAATATCTTACGGTCACATTACCTAATACATGTTCTTTAAAAAAAAATCATGTAGTTGTATCGGTATATGTTTTATGTGATCGCATTGTAGGTTTCATAGAAATTGCACGAGTAATCTCATTATTTAACGCAGTTATCACACTTGGTAGTCTTGCAGCCCAAGCATGACATCTCTTATCCTCTGATTTAAAATATGTGGATATTTCCTTTGAATATTGATATCCAAATAACCGCTCAGCAAGTGTTCGATTAAATATTTCAACATTTGCCTGATCGAGATAAATTTTTGTTTGTTCTCGTCTGATTTTGACGTTATGTTTTCTCATCAGAGATCATACTGTACCAATAAATCCTTTACCAGTATCAATCTGTAGAAACTGAGACGATGCAAATTCAGTTGCCAGTTCAGTTGGTATTGGTTCTGCTTCTTTATATCTATTTGAAATGTCAACTACAGTTAACGCGTATTTCTATGTGCGTGATTGACATCTATCAATTTTCATAGTATCATGTGGTAAAAACAGTATATCCGCCTGATAAACTTCATTAGGAGTGCTGACATCACAATAGGCGTACCGAATTCGTTTTGGTGGTGGTAGATACATTCGCCATATAACCTGTCGTGCTAACCGATTTTCAGCAATATAGTGTATGACATTTGCTGCATCAGCAAATTTACTAACCGTTGTTCCAATATCCTTTTGGGATATAATACATGGACTCAATTATTTTATAATAATCAGTTGATTAATTACCGGTCTATAATACAAGCTTATCTTTTTTCGCGGATCTTACCAAATATTAGCTAATGATTCTCTGAAAGATTTTTTATATTCAATTTAGCAAGTATACCAACTTTACATCTGCAATATGTCGTTGTTGTCAATCTGTCTTTTTATACTCTACATCATGAATGTGACATGCTCGATCAATAGCATTTATTGGATACCCTCCAAGTCATGGTTGATCTCGTTCGTCACGTCGGATATCAAGTCGTGTTTTTTTTTCTCATGGATACTTAACCAATGGAGTTTCTGGTAATTTTCCCAGTGAATTAGCAATATCACCACCACCAGCAATTGTATTACTGGCGGAGATAAATTTATATTTTTGTATCACATTGTACACACTTACCTACAAGTGCACGCCTTTTTGTTATTATTGTTGTTAATCCACTTGTAGAGTGGATGCTCTGCATCAAACATAATATAAATTCATATCATTTATTATATTTGTACAACATGGATGTCATTGATTTTTCAGAGACGCGAAGCAAGAGCCAGTCAAACTTCATCCAGCACTACCAAAATATATCAGATCAAGTATCATAGGTCGATCTGGGTCTGGTAAGACGCAGTTATTACTTAATTTAAAAATGAAACTGTTCATGTGGGATAAAGTATATTTAGTGGCACGATGTGACGATATACTTAAAAATTTTAATGAAAATTGCAAAATCGTTGAATGAAGATGGTGACGATATTATTGATTTCATCACCGATATTGAAGAAGCCCCATCTGTAGATGACCTCGCTATATTTCTAATAATCTCATAGTTTACGAGGATGCATGTAATGCTGGAGAAACAATAAACTCCATCTCGGATATTTAATCGAGGCAGACACAAAAGCACAGACGTTATTTATGTTACTCAACGGTAGACACAAATACCTAAAGTGATCAGAGATAACTGTACTAATTTAGCTGTATTTCATGGAGTCGATACACATATTCAGCGAAATATTCATCAGACATGGTGTTCAAGGGAAATGGATATAATTAAGTTCAATCATCGCAAGCTATCCCACACGGATTTCTAACGTTAAATGTACTTGATCCTTTGAGGTAATATCCTGTAGGTCTTGATAAAATATTTGGTTAAAAAGAACAGAAGCAGATGTGGTGCATTCTAAATGAAGTAACAAAGTAAGCAAACAATTCAGCAGTAAGTTCGGGGGAGTTTTCTACCTTAAAGGATGATTTAATTTCAAGAAACAAAAACAATTTATTTACTCTGCATGTGGCAAATGGACGCTCCCATCTAGAGGTCAGTTCCCCCCCCCACTACTATTTGTATGGCATGTACGTGACAAATCATACCATTTTATGGTCATTGAACCTCAGTCTAAGCGAAATCTTTCTCCCAACCTTCAACCTGTCACAATCACCTTGGGTCTATTTAAAATAAATTCGTTTGGGTATTTTATTTCATGCATTTTGATATTTAATGAGAACAATGCAAAAGAAAGACTGCATTATTGTAATTCGTTTTGTCGAGTATGTGTGGCCATATCACAGTTTGGTTAAGTCTACCACAATGTTATATATATATATATATATATATATATATATATATATATATATATATATATATATATATATATATATATTACCTGAGAATAGCATGAATCCCGAAGCCATAGCTGAATAAGATTTCGTGGAGGTTTTGTTTTTGTAGCCGATTACCATCAAGACGACGCTTGCAATGCATGTCATAAGCGCCAGAGTCGTTTCGACCTCATTCTCAACCCAACCAGAAGAAAAGTCACCTGGAAGACAGCAAAATGGAGTGCGTCAAGCATTTTCTTGTACAATGAGCAATAAAGATAGATGATGGATAAAAGTGGCAAGGATAAGTAAGTAATAAGCAAGTACGTAAGTAGGTTTAAGTAATTAAAGATAAGCACTTTACAAATATTCTCAGGTTATATCATGTGATTTTGAGAAAAACAAAGACATATATGTGTACTGAATTCTGTGCGAAAATATCTTAAAGAAAAAGGTGTAAAAAACCAAAGAACAGACATTTGTAATCTATGCACCTGTTGACTTCGTTAAAAGCTGTTGCTGTGATGACACTGAGAAGATACATAAATAATCTAAAATACCAAACGTTCCTAAAATCCACTTCAGGTTTAAAGTTTCAAATACGTGGCCTGCACAATTGTTTTTGTTATATTTTGAAGGAGTAAGTTTAAAGAATTTTCAGTCGGTCTCTTATTATGTTGATGAATCAAATGTGTTTACTAAATCTTAGGATATAACTGACAAACGTTTCCAATATAAAGGCAGATGTATCACAGAGAAGCATATTTGTTTTACTGTGACGCAAATTTAAAAAAATTACATCTTGTTACAATGTATAGACATTTTCATCAATGGGGCATAAGTATAAGGCTGTTTGTATTTTAAATTATTGCGAAAATTAGTGAAAACAACATAGAAGCTAAAAAGTTATAGAATCTTCGTTTACTTAATAAAAGCTTTTAAAATATCACTTTTAAATTCAATTGAAAATATAATTTATAGTAATAAATAAATAAAAAATAGACCAAAAATAGACGTTAGCAATAGAGAGGCTGAGGATCGAAGCCGAGTCAAGTAGAGATGACGACTAGACCAACTAGTATGGCGAAGATCTAAACAAGCGTTCAGAACCTACATAGTAGGCGATCTTAACTATCCAGATCAACATTCCCTTGTTCAACGACAAGGACAAAATCGCTGATTACTTTTCTACGTTTTTAGGAAAGTTAACCCCCAAACCAGTAAGCTAGTAACATTTCAGTATTCTTTCAGGTAGTTGTGGGGGACGTCTGTCTCAATATGTCACCGAAAGACGCAGACGACGACGACGCTCTCAAGAAAGTACTACTACAAGAATGTAAGCTAGCTGACAGTTTTCCAAAATTCTTCAGATTCTCTTCGTAAATAACCATTAATATCATGTGAGCAAGCGAGTACACTTTGATAAATGGATTAAAAATAACTGGTATGGAGCTAACGTATGAAAGCTTGCGAGAGGGAATTCTGAAAAAGTACGTTCTTAGTACGTACCATAAAACAATTGGTCTTAGAAGATATAAGCATGATGGCTTAGCGTACTAGAATCGGCTGGCATGTTATGGACCGTTCCTGCATCAGCGAACATAGGAAGGCCAGTGACGAGTCACCCGAAAGATGCAATGGTCAGAACGGAGGAAGGTCAGGGTCCGGGTCCAGCAATCCGAACCAATATTATTTCCGTGGGACGGAGAAAATCCAAGGGCAGATATGTGGACCCCTCGAAAGACAGGAGAGCTCGTGTGTTGCGGATGAAAAGGCCAGATCATGCAGTTAAGGAATGTAGAAAGTGCAAACAATAAACACGATAAATCCAGACACTGTTAGGAAACAAAAAATATGGTGTTGACCATCACAGCAGTAACTACGCTTAGTGGGGAGAGGGCAAATGTGCTGTATGATACCTGCGGTATATCTGCCTTGGTAAATAGTAAATCTATCGAGCCTTTAGATTATACAGGCGAGACAGACAAGTCTAGTTTACTAGCTTGACACAAGATTAGATTCCTGTCATTAATAACGAACTGGACCCGCCAAGTGTGAACTATGGAATTCATTTATTTAGTGTATTTATCTCGATTGTCTCACGACATCTTGTTAAGGTGTATGTATGTGTTGCAACAGCCTAGTCGTATGACGCATACAGCTGTGCGTGTGGAGTCAACTGAAAGGAGGGCTATGAAACGAAATTCGGGGTCTACGCCGCAAAGACCCACTGATCTGCCCATAGACAATCTGATGCCTGGCTAATTGAGAAAACTTTTAAAGGACGATTTGTCTCTCAACAAGGTACTCGGTTATGCAAAGGATGATTATGTACGAAAATTACCAAACTGCAAGGTGAGGTTCGCACATCGCAATACTCCAGGCCACATGCATATTAGAGACTGCAGACACATCAACACATTCAATATTGGGTCTGCTCAAATCTCCAATTATGTAATGCATTAATTTCGCATTTTTATTATTAAATCGATTCTGGTTGTAACACCAAGGTCAATCGACATCTAGAAACAGATAACCATCAACACCCCATACTGCTCATACCCATGTTCGCTTGCAGAAAAGGCTTAGAATACCTTCAGTACGTTTTGAGTAGTTGTGTCCCCAAATTACGAAACCAATATATATAATATAGGTTTAACAAAATTATCAAATATGTTATTAAGGCATCTACAAAAGTATCAAAATTTCCTTTGGTAACTAAAGATAGTCATAACAGATTTGATACCCTGAGCTATCAATATTTCCTTAGCCTTCGTCCTTGATAATTTGGATGTCAGCATAAGAACCATACATTTTTTATAAACGAAACTATACCTATTTGTGCATTATTAAAAAACAACTTTACATAATTTCTTAAAGATCGCAATCGCATAACACAAACTTTTTTGTTTTATCCAAGTTAACTGCGATTATTGTGGTATTACAAACGTGTTCTATTATATGTACATGATGTTGCATTGCTGTTATCACTGAATAGCCGCGGTTAGTTACATCATCAACAAAACAAGAGTGTTAAAAGGTTAGGGACATTTTACGAAATAAAAATACATCTATGACACAATGCTTTGAGAATAGCTATTGTATCATTAAATCATAATGTGAAATAGTATCAACATTATATATTGTGTCTGAGATAAATACGACAATAAGGTAAATAAGGCAATACGATAATTTCCTCACAAAAGTAGCTTAAATGTGAAGGTTGAATCGTTGCCTTGAAATTATAAAATCGTCAAGACTACGGTCGCATTTACCTAAAGATTAAACTATATATCCGAAGAGTCAGTTTGTCAATTTACAATAACTGCATGTAATTTCCAGATGCGGGTTCAATTATTCGATGGGAATTTAGGCTGTACTGTGTCGCAGCTTCGGTAAAGAGAAAATAGTATTAAATCTTGAATAATTCACGCACGAAATCAAACTGCATTAATGATTTTCTCCAGTAGTAGAAGTGGACAGACTGAAACTATTTTAAGTAAACGAGGTTAGAGAGAGAAAATTATACATAGACAGGTTTTTCAACTAAAATTAAGGCTTCTACTGAAATCGAAACTAATTCAGACTACTACAGACCGTGGATAGACCGAAACTGAGGTTAGAGAGAGAATTATACATAGACAGGTTTTTCAAGTAAAATAAGGCTTCTACGGAGGCCAAAACTAATTCAGACAAATCGAAACCATTTTAAGTACACGAGAGAGAGAGAGAGAGAGAGAGAGAGAGAGAGAGAGAGAGAGAGAGAGAGAGAGAGAGAGAGAGAGAGAGAAGGATACATACATAGGTGTGTCAAATTTCGACGGAAATCGAAACTAATTCAAACTAGAAAAAATGACGGGTTTCGTCTATCCACGTTTCTTGCTGCTTGGTTTTAACGGAATATTTTATCAAGTCCGATACGATATCTTGATCTAGGGTCATGCACATTTATCGTTACAAATCCATGTGGGATTGACTGAGCGTGACTAAAGAAATTTCTAAAGAGATTATAATCCATATCACCTCCGCAACAGGTCTGGTGAATATTTCGTAGCATATGAGTGTCAACTCCGTTAAATACAGCAAGAATATTGCAGTTATCTCTGATCACTTTTGGTATTTGTGTATATCGTTGAGTGACATATATCACGTCAGTATTTTTATATCTACCTCTGGAAAAATTCCTTGCGGGATTTTTTTATTGTCAAACACGACATCATCATATACGACTAAATTGTTAATACTTCCATCAATAACATCAATGCTCTGTTCTTCCTCGATATCGGTTATAAATTCAATAATATCCTCATCGATTTCCGATTTTGCTTTCTCGTTAAAATCCTTTAACACCTCGTAACATCGCTGATAGTCTACACTTGGGGTAACTAAATATAATTTATCCCATTTCATCCATCTCGTTATTAAATTAAGTAACAACTGCGTCTTGCCACTTCCACTTCCGAAAAATCAGTTACATTCATGTCATTATAAATAAATTATGGATCTATATTGTGTGAAATGTAGGACGCGTACAACAACAATTGACCCAACACCTACTACAACTAAAAATAACAGAGAAGCTATCACTGGCAAGTGTGAACGATGTGGTATAAAAAAAATTTAGATTTGCTTGAAAAAAGGAGAGGTGATATTGCAGCTAAGTTAGTAAAATTACCAGGAACACCATGGGCAAAATATCCGGGAGAAAAACATCTTCCAGGGTATTGTTATTGTGGACCCGGAACCAGACACGATATCCGACTCGATGATCAAAACCAACCCCGACCCGGCGAATATCCAATAAACGCAATTGATAAGGCATTTCATGCTCATGATGTTGCTTATAAAAGCAGTAATCTGTAACACAGACATATCGCAGATGTGAAATTGATTCATGCGTTGAATTATATTACTGATAAATCCTTCAAAGAAAAATTAGCTTCATGGTTGATAAAATCGGCCATGAAAAGTAAATTAATGTTGGGTGCTGGTAATTAATAACAGCATGGACTGTATTTATTATTATCCAAGAGGTTACTGGAGGGGTAAATCAGCAATCGGTAAACTCGCTAGCACCCCAGAGGTGAAAAATACCACAGCAGCAGATTGGTTATCTAAACAGGCGATATGGCAGATTTATCTACCACCGCCTAAACAAATTAACTTCTCGCATTTTGATGTCAGTGTCCCTAATGAGGTTCATCAAGCTGATATATTATTTCTACCGCATGATGGTGTTCACAAGTATATGCTAACCAAAGTTGATGTTGCGAGTAGATACAAACAAGCAGAGCCGCTAAAGACAAAGTCATCAACTGAAGTAGCTTCTGCGTTTGAAAAGATTTATCGACGAGGTCCTCTGCAGTGGCCAAATCTATTACAAGTTGATCCTGGTAGGGAATTTCAGGGTGCAGTGTTATCAACAATGAAGCAGCATAATGTCACCCTCAGACGAGGACATACTGCATTACATCGCGATCAGCCAATTGTTGAACGATTTAATCGGACACTTGCTGAGCGGTTATTTGGATATCAATACGCGAAGGAATTTATTCAGGATAAACGATCTCGTGAATGGGTCCAGAGATTACCAGTTGTAATTACCGCGGTAAATAATGAAATTACTCGAACAATCAACATGAAACCTAACAACGCGATTAAAAAGAAGTATATTCGTGTACAAAAACCACAAAATGATTTTTCAAAACAACCAATAATCGGCAATGTCACTGTGAGATATTTATATGAACCAGGAGAGCTTGAAGGAAGTAAAAAAAAAGAGCTACTGATCCTATTTGGAGTGTTACCGCACATAAAATATCTAGCATAGTAAGATCCACGGATAGACCACCAGTCTACAGATTAGATTCAACTGCTCCTCAGCGCGGATTTACACGTGAACAATTACAAGTGATACCTTAAGATACTCAATTACCACCTCGTGGTCTTAACTAGCACCTCTGCGTGTGTTGCACTCAAGAAAAGTCAGCATCACATTATCTCTGGTATGACCAACACTGCTATCCTTTCTGTCTACGGTAAATTGGTGAGGATCTTTATCCGACCAACACCAACGCATTATACAATTACAAATTGCGCACAGTGATTATGCTGTTGTTGTTTCAGCGTAATTATAAATTCAGAATCAATGTCAAATTTTCTGTTATTTATTTTGTCCTGTTGTTTATAACCAGCGAGTTTTTTGCTGATTATATCATCGCTGACAGTATCACTGATAGTGGTGTCATTATCATCTAAAATAATTCTTCGAAGTTGATTTATTCTTCGTACTCTGGAAACTAAGTAAACCAAATTTGACCACTCGATGCGATTATCTAAGATCCAAACAATTGTATCGGATACAGTCAATCCCTGCGAAGAATGTATCGTTGCTGCGTATCCTAGCTTCCATGGGGATTTTTCAGCACGCAATGCATCTTCGACAACACCGATATCAACCAACACAATATCATTTTTCACGAGAATTCGTTTTTCACTTTGTCCAG
Source organism: Unio delphinus (assembly GCA_029339505.1). Taxonomy (NCBI): domain Eukaryota; kingdom Metazoa; phylum Mollusca; class Bivalvia; order Unionida; family Unionidae; genus Unio; species Unio delphinus. Next base: position 4,029,441 of record JAQISU010000051.1, read on the forward strand.
GAATATCAACTTTGATATTCTGTTTTCGTGTATCTGTAGGCCTATAACACAATGGCACTGGAATTGTTACGAATTTTTCTTTGTGTGTTTCAAATAACTTCATCCGAAGCGTATCTCTATCTTTCTACTTACGACTATCAAATCGTTTGGTCTCCACGCTTCCCAAAAATCATTTAATGGGATTTCTGAAAGTATTTCACGCGTTATTTCACACTGGATTATATCCGGTTGTAATCTGATTAGTTTCTTAAACTCACGTAATTCTGGATCAAGTGATTATGATCGGTACTAATTTCTTCATAATAGTCTACAAAATTCTTCAGCCAATCATGTGGAGATTTCCCTTTAATTGGCGGTGATTGATTGTGATCACCACACATAATCACCGCGGTGTATTTTGTTAACAATCAACCGAGAAATATTTTTAATGCATCTAACGACACTGTGCATATCTCATCCCAAATGATGATTTCAGGAATATATTTCTCGCCCATTCGATCAGGAGTCCATTCGTCATTTTTCCATCGAAAGAAATTATAAGTGCAAGTATTAACTCTCCTCTCTCTCTCTCTCATCTCTCTTGCAAGTCTTTGTGTTGGTGTTAGCACAATCATGTTTGATTTCCCTCGAAATAATTCGATTTCACCAGTCGTCTTCCCTGACCCTTAAGAACGTATACCGAGGATTATATCCGTCGTTGTAGGTAACAATTGTACCGCATTTTCTTCCATAGGACAAGAAAGCGTCCTTACGATTGACATATATACCTCTAGATGTTGTATTTGCGATTATAAACTCGTATTCAGCATCATCTATAATTAATCGCGAAGAATATCGCTTGTGGTCGTATTTTTTCCGCCTTGGGTGAATTTACCAATTATTCTTCTACCGAGATCGTTTGCTTGTTAATTTCTAACTTCAAGGATCTGTTTGGACCACAAAATGATATATTCTTTGTCGAGATCAGGAAATTGTTTTTTGATTTCGCTGATTATACTATCTAGACTATCGGGTTGTGGTAACCAAACTTCAGTCTGCGCCCGATATGATATAATTGCTTCACTGACAATCAGTGATATCAGTATTATAGAATCAATCATATACCGTAATAACACTATTGGCATCCAATGTTTTTTTTTTAGAAATTTGTCTACCAAACCAAACATTACAACACGGATGAAGTCCTTTAGCGAATTCAAATGATACCACACGAGTGAATCCAGTTAGATCATAATCGGGTAGTGGCCCATTAATCGCAACACGGGTCATTTCGTGTGTAGGATGCCCAAATCATTTAAAATACTCAGAGCATTCTCCATATCGGAGAAAACTCTCTGGATAACGCGCAACCATATCAACCGAAATAACACTTTTTGGGTCATATTTGGTATTCCATAATCCAGCGTGGCCAAGCACAACACAACTTGCTTGGACATCTGAAAGAAATTCAGTTCTTGTTGGTTTCCATAGATTTCTCTTTCTCGCGAAATGAGCTGCAACTGACGGAATTGTAAAACAGTTTGTTAGTAATTGTTCGTCGTGTTCCGTTGAAAAACCACGAGCTAGTTTTCTCATCTCGTCGTGAAGAGCTTCAGTACGATATATTTCTCCGTTGGGTCTTACAAATTGATCGAATTTATCTTCGAATTCGATCTTCGTCTTCAGAACTGTGAAGTAATCACACTGACACAGGATCGTTTCTACTTAACTGGTAAATAAAATCAAATAATTTCTCCTGGAGGAGGTTTCCTCCCGAGAACTCCACGGGTAGATATTTTATGGTTTTATCTCCCTGAAATATTGTTACCACGGAGGTCCACGCGTGTTTATTATGGTCAATAATTTTGATTGGAGATTCTCTCGATTTATATTTCGGTTCATATAATATCTCGCCTGTTACTGTCGCTACGGCTATTGGAAAATTTAGTATCCGCTCTAACGCGGCCACACTCTGATTTGTAGCGCATCTCTCCCTAACTGCTAACCCCCATTCGTTTACTTTTTACGTCTTAGATCCGTCAATTTGTTTCCACGCAGAGCATTTGTAAAATGCTCTATTATTTGTTCCGCTACACAATTCAACGACGACAATTTCATGGATTTTAATTTCTCAATTCTCGGTTTGTCATTTATCGGATAGATCCCAAAAAACAACCGCGGTTACGGGATAAGCTCTCTCGTAATATGGTTTGTCAATCCAAGTCAGCATTCCTGGTTTGGAATCCTGACTCACAGTGACTGTTCTGTTATCTTTCAGGATAGGATCAAATTTGTCGCGTATAATCTAATTTCCTGTTTCTGAACGGATAATAAATTTCACTCTACAAAAACATACTTTTTCTGGTCAAGATGCGAGATTATCACTGCTGCTCTTTCATTGTTCATGGTAGCATCAACACTACCATCAATTCGAAATGTTGACCAATAGTGATATGCACCATCACGCTTGAATTCATTAAATGCACCATGGATTTTACCTATCATGTTTCTATTACTTATTAGACCCTTATTTGGTACATCTACGGAGACTCTATCGAGAATGAATTTAGTATTTTTCCAGGGTGTAATATTGGATAATCTCTCGAACTCCTCCATGTTATAATTAAAACAAGTATTTAAATGAAAAATTTATATATAATGAATCATTGTAAGTGGCTTATGATAGGATCAGCAACCGTTTGTAACAAATCATGCAGAAATGAATTCTGTGGATATCATTTACAGTGTCCGGAGTGGAAGTTTAGGTCTGTTACTCTGTATACGATGTTGGGTTGGGGTGCGAGGAAAATTGCAGCTGTGTCTCAATTGTGGTGGTAAGCGATACAGGGAACTTAAGCGTTATTATGATAAACGAATCAACTCCAATCCTGACTCTATCCCTGACTCCATCAAGGACAAAATCATAAGAGCACCTCAGGGCTACATTGAAAGATTTTCAATAAATAATAATTAAACCAAATAATTAATTAGACAAATAATATATAGGTATATAAATGAACCAAGAATTTAAACCACATCCCGTGATCATCGATTATGAAGTATCTCGTGATGGTGTTGTCAGACATCGCAGATTGAAGAAACCAGTAGGAAATATCAACAATTTTAATCAGAGTATCGTATATGAGTGTTTTCATGGATTGATAACAGATGGTCTTGTAATTGATCATATTGATTCGGATTTTACAAATAACAAATTGGAGAACCTACAAGCTATCACACAACGTGTAAATCCCAAACGTGGTAGAAACGGTACTTCTAAAGAGACCTGTCAAGTCACTCAATATAGAAACCAGCGAAGAAAGAATATTTCCTTCAATGAATGCGGCTGGAAAATATTTTGATGTTTGTATACCTTCGGTACAAAAAGTAGCAGCACTAATATATAAATCCGCGCTTTCAAAACTATTTAAAAACATAATTCAATTTACATACATATAAATTCCTTTTTATATGTACACCAAAGGGAAATGACCGGTAATAAAATCACTGTGGAAATCGTTTTCGGTGATAAAATCACAGTGAAAATCCTTTAGGTAAAAGTCTTTTAGATTTCACATACAGACTAATTTGTAAAGTCTCATTCCGCAAGTCAATCAAATTATTGGATTGGTCAGTGAGTTTAAAATTAATTCTCGTTAATGAGCCATTACGATATCGCATATACACAGGATTTGTTAGTTCCTCAATTATTAAAAATCCAGGTGGAGCCGTTGGTGCAAACGAATATAAAATATATCCCTGCTGAGCTTGATTTGATATTTCGAGATTTATTTGGTAACCTCCATCGATGGCGTCACATACTAGATTTATTGCAATCACCGAGGATATATTTACATTATTAGGAGCAATATGGCGTCCACCACCGTCTGGGTCATTATTATGTTTGATGATAATTGTCTGTGGTTGTGTCATTTTTTTCCATACGGCGAGTATCAATTGGAAGTACTCATCGAGGAGATCACTGAAGGTTTTTTGAAATTGGTCTACATTATACTCAGGAAATTTAAATGCTGGAATATCTTATACACGTATATTATATGTCATTGCAAATTCTACTCTTGTTTTAGGATTTATATTATGTAAAACGTTTGAATAATCCATAAGTTAAATTATTTCCATGTCAGCGATAATTTGATTACATACTTCTATGTATTTGATGATTTCTTCTCGGGGGCATTCTTTGGAAAGTTTTTCTCGCAGTATATTTCTATGTATTTCAAATTCATTTTTTATTTTTATGAAATTTTCAGTAATTCTACTTGGAATTATTTGTTGTTTTGTTGTTTTAGGGTTTAACGCCATTTTTCAGCACACGATAGGCTATACATGGCGGCCAGTATTATTGGTGGCGGAAGAACCCGGGAAAAACCCCGGAAAGAACCACCGACCCACGGGAAGCTACTAGCAAGCTTTCTCACATAATTACATAAGCCGAATCTTAGACTCGAACCCACACAGACAGAGGTGAGACGGCATTTTTCCGTAACGGAAAGCGCTTTAGACCACTCGGCCACTCGGGGCCCCGGTATTTTTTGTGACCATCCACCCCTTGGTTTTATCCACTCACGAAAAAATCCCATCGCTCGAAGATTTCCACCGTACGATATTATTGCATCATGATATGATACCTTATTTGAGGTATAATCAGACTTTTTAGGTTCTGGTAGATTTTGATAAGAACGCGGTGGGATTTCAGGCCATCCTAGCATGGTTCTTATAGAACTCTGATAAATATCTACGGCATACCAGGTTGAGTTTATCTCAATCACGGATGATAGTGTTGGATCATGAACTGTTATAGCGATTTTTGATTCTTTTCCCGTAATGGATTTTAATCTACGCTGTAATTCGTTATTGATCTGTTCGATTTGGTAAGACCCAGACGGTAAGGAAACTATATTCCAATCTGGAGTGTCATTAGTGCCATCGGCACCAGACTTATTTTTACTCGTATAAACCAAGGAATTATTCGGTTGCTGACCACCAAATGGTTTTGATCTAATATTTGGCTAACTGTGATATACTCGTAAATTTTCCAACGCTATCTCCTTAACGGGAATCGCAGTGGGGACATTCACACTGAATTCAGGGTTGGTTGAGGTTATTGAGATCATGGTTGTCCTTTGTGGCGTTGTATTTTCCGCTATTCGTTGAAGTAGTTCTTGCGACGAAGACGTTGTCATTGTCATTATATTCGTGTTGTTTTTCTAATTTTAACATCACTGAATCGTAAACACGTACCATCGCGAAAAATTCAATATCGGATATTAATGTGTCATCGAGGGAGGACGAGATGATCAAGGATAATTGCGAGTACGCGGTTGACACCGTATGAAATTTGATTATGTAATCTTGAAGTTTACGTTGACTACACGATGATATTATTTGTTAATATTGAAATTACTTCCGCGATTGTTGTCGCCGCTGATATACAAATTGGAACAACTTTCGGGGCGATCATTGTCACAAACGATAGTATAATAACGACGGTAATTCTTCGCCGATAGTTTTTTTTTATCTTTGCTTGGTATTTCTCGGAGAGCGTTTTGAGCTTGGTTTGAAAATTTCTCACTTGATCATAGCGATACTGCTGTGACGATGACAGAGTTAACTGAGTCATTGTTTATTTATTACAACAAAGCAATTTCAATTAAGTTGATTACTTAAATGTGCTACAAATTCCACGTACCATGTTATTGGTGTCCTAGCCAAATTATTATCTGTGGTTGTTATCGTGAATCGTTCAGTAGAATCCTTGTCGATGATCATTGATATGTATTGTCGACCCCCGGTTGTATTCGACGAGGAAATATTAAACCAGGTTGGTGATACTAGTGTTAATCGATAAATACCCTTAACGGCTGCAGTGATATTTAATGTGTTATTTTGTGGCGTCCACGTGAATGATCCGTGTTGGATCGTATATACCACGGTTAGGTTTCTCATGATGAATCCTTGTTTTTTCAATTATTGCTATCATCCTCGGAAAATCATCTTTGATGGCATCATTAGTCTTTTTGATATCATCTAGAGATTCTTTAATATCTGGGAGTTTTAGTTCGACCTTATCTAATGAGCCTCCAAGAAATTTATCAACGATGTTTTTAAGCAGCAGAGAGGGTGAATCAGACGTCTCTAATTGGGTTGGATTTTAAGCAAAATCAGATGTCTCTAATTGGGTTGGATTTTAAGCAAAATCAGACGTCTCTAATTGGGTTGGATTTTAAGTCTCCTTTTGCCAAATGGAGCCTTAACGATTTTAGAGCCCTATTTGTCAAATTAGGGGTTTCTCAAAACAGGGATAAAAGGGGTTATGAGATCACTTCATATTTCTTTTTTTTAGAGACCTTATTTAATGAATTGGAAGCTTCTATGATGGTTACGATTTCACAAACAGATTAATTTGTAGAACCTCACCTTGTAGATCAATTAGATTATTGGACTGGTCAGTGAGTTTAAAGTTAATTCTCGTTAATGAATTATTATGACATCGCATATAGACTGGATTAACCGGAGACTCAATAATTAGAAATCCTGGAGGAGCTGTTGGTGCAAATGAATAAAGAATATATCCCTGCTGAGCTTGATTTGATCGTTCGAGATTTATTTGATAGCTGCCTTCGATAACATCACATACTAAATTTAATGCTATCACCGAAGATATATTCACATTTTGAGGAGCAGTATGTCTGCCGCCTCCGTCTGGGTCGTTATTATGTTTGAGCATTGTTGTTTTTTGTGATTGTAGCGATTTCTTCCATGCGTCATGAATTTTTTTGAAACCTTCATCGATGGCGTGTCTAAGAGATTCTTTTATCACTGGGACATTATGTCCTGGAATCTTGAAATAAGAAATATATCTTATATCTATATTATACTTCGTCGCAAATTCTGTTCTTGTTTTTGGATTATCGTCACCTAATACCTCTTGAATAATTTCTAGATTATATGTTTCCATGTCATCGATGATTTTATTACATGTTTCCACAACACTGATAAATTCATCTCGGGTGAGAGTACCAGACTCGAGAGATACTAACAGCAACGCAAAATCATTAGTCATCGCTGTGAAATTTTTAACGATTTCATCTTATCGAGTTTGATAATATCTATTAGCGCGGTCGTCTATTTCAGTGAAAAATTTTGACTTATTGTATTCGTCATAACGTTTTATTGGATTATCAGATTTTATTCTGTCGGTGACATAATCAGATTTTTGTGGTTCGGGTATTTGATAAGATGTCGGAGGTGGTATTTCAGGCCAACCTAGCACGGTTCTTATAGAACTCTGATAGATATCTACGACATAACTAGGAGAGTTTATCTCGATCGCAGATGATAGTGTTGGTTCATGAACTGTTATAGCGATTTGTTTCGGTAATGGATTTTATTCTACGCTGGAATTCAGTATTGATTTGTTCGATTTGACAACGTTCCAGTCTAGAGTCCCGTCTTGTTTATTCTTATACGCGAACACCAAGGAATTATTCGGTTGTTGACCGCCAAATGCTACCGATCTAATATTAGGCCAACTATGGTATACTCGTAGTTTTGCTAACGCAATCTCCTTCACGGGAATCGGAATAGGGAAATTCACACTGAATTCAGGATTCGTTGATGTTATTGAGATCATGCTGGTTTGTACTTGGTTTGTGTTCTCCACTATTTGTTGAAGTAATTCCTGCGGTGTAGTCATTATTATATTCATGTTGTATTTCTAATTTTGACATCGAGGAATCATAAATACTTACCATCGCTGAGAACTCACTATCTGATATAAATGTATCATCGAGCGACGACGATATCAACAAGGACAATTGCGAGTACGCGGTTGATACAACATGAAATTTAATTATGTAGTCTTGCAGTTTGCGTTGGCCAAATTATTATCGGTGGATGCTATCGTGTATTGTTCGGTTGTATCCTTATCGACGATCATTGGTATCATATTGTTGACCCCAGATGAACTCGACGAGGATATATTAAATTGAGTCGGTGTTACTAGTGTTAATCGATAAATACCTTTGTCGGTTGCAGTGATATCTAATTTGTTGTTTGTGGGTGTCCACGTAAATGATCCGTATTGAATAGTGTATACTACGTTGTTGGTTTTCTCATGAGGAATTTTTGTTTTTCAATGATTGTTATCATCCTCGGAAAATCATCTTTGATTGCTTCGATGAAGTTTTTCGTCTTATCGATGAATATTTTAATATCAGGAAGTTTTATGTCGAGTTTATCCGGCGTGGTTGTAAAAAATTTCTCGATGAGGTTTTTACGAAATGATGAAAACTTTTCAACGTGGTCTTCATAATTGGCTTGGAGTGTTGCTAGTTCCAACATAGAATTTTTATCTCGGTGAGCTTCAGTGATTTTACCGCTGGATCGCCGAAGAAAGCCATAATTGATTTTAATTCATCATTGACAGTCTTAATATTGTCCACAGAGATTTTTATTAATGATAAATTCGGTGATGTTGTCGCTGGATCACCAAAAAAATTTGTATGAATTTGTATGAATTTTAACTCATCGTTGAGAGTTTTTAATCTATCTGTAATAGTCGAAACGAGTACGCGGGTTTGAATTTATCCTGATCGGAAAATAACGCGATAGTATCCTCTACTGCTTCTCGTTGTTTAACTAAAATATCATCCAGGGAAACATTACTAGATTTCAATTTACCCTGACGATCTTGAAATACAACTATTTCATTGGGATCAACACTTGTTAGGTTCAACGTCTCAGCTATTTCATCTTCGATTATTTTTTTTTTATATCACCGGTTTCAGATGTTTCTGTGGTTGGTTTCTTCGACGGCGATAGATGTCGACCCCAAATATCAATCATGTTATTCTATATAATCTCTCTCTAAAATCTTTTCATTGACGACTTTGTCGTTACCAGCGACTACTAGTGTATTCATTTACGACAACATGTGGCTGTTTTCCAGATGTTGAAATAGCGTCAAGGACATTTAATACTTCGTTGCCGCATAATGGTGGGTTATTCATTTGTTGTGTTGGTAGCGTAGAATACCAACGAGGAGTTTTTAAGCGGTTTATATAACGCATAAATTCCTTCGGCGGCGCTAATCCATACGAGTCGAAAAAAAAAACAATTGCACGTGGATCAATCGCGTATGCAACCCAGTGAGTACCAGGTCCGATGCTGTTATCGAAATTAATGATACCGATTTCAACGCTGTTTGGTTGTGCCGGTAACTGATTTTTCATAAAGACACCTCTGAAGTTTTTTATGGTCAATTTTTTAGCAGCATCGAGTAAATCAAAATTGGACATGGGAACCATAGGTTCCTCAGTCAAAGTCTCTCCAACTGGTAAACTGTTCCTGGGATTCTTAGACCTTTCCCGCTGTACCATAAATACGGGGTTCCTGGTAGTCTTAGAACCTTTCCCTTTTTATATCCCTTCCCAGTTGCTTTCTTTAGCGCCATTCCTGCCGCGGTACCAACGGCTTCTAACGCCGCCGATTTAGCAACCGCTGGGGCTGCTGCTGCAATCAAAGCCGGAATCGCAGCTAACAACGGAAATATACCGCCGGTTTTAATCATATTTTTGATAGCAGCCGCAGAGAGTGATCTGAACGCCTTTTTTTGTCCTTGAAAGCATCATTGAAGTGTTTTAATTTGACGAGTTGTCAGCGACAATTTATTCGCCCCGCCAGTCATCTGGTTGGGTTTCAGTGTTATTGTAGTTCCGCATTTTTTAGCCGATTCCGATTGCAATTTCTTCAGTTGACCGGGAGTTAACGCAACACTAATATGACTGTATTTCATTATTACAATAACAGATTTGTTAATAATTGTTACATATTTTAAACTGGCGCATTAATTACTCTCATTCTTCCACCAACGCCTTCAAGTAGCATTGATTTATCGCTGAGAATGACAGCAACCGCTCTATAACCAACACAGCCAGGGGCTACACAAGCTCTAAAGTGTATATCAACGACGGATTGTCTTGTAAAATCAAGATGTAATAGATCGGATACAGAATTTTAAAATCCAACTGTGATATTTGCAGACCAGTATCAACATTTTGATCACGCACCATATATGACAACAGACGATGATACACATGTGCTATTTGGTTGGCATCGTAATTCAGTTGTATATCCTCGGATGGTTCCTGTTGTCTGTTTATTCTCAGTGAGACGTCAGTAACACCTAATTGATCAAATATCATATGGCTGTGTTCATGAGAGTTTAATCGTGCTCTATTCTGTAGCGTAACAAATATATGATGTGGAGCTGAAACGCCCTGTTTTGATGCTATGTTCCACGTAAATGTACCATCGACATAAGAATACTTGGTATCTGTACTCGTTGTTAGCCAACTCAGCAACGATTTTCCTCCTTGATCCATAAATGATAGTAATCGTTCTTCTGTTGCGATTGATGGAGTCAGTACTGGCATCCACAGTGATAGTTTTGTTAAAATAACTTTACCGGTTGCAACAGATTGCACCATTGTCGGTACCCTTTCTCACGAGTACTACCGTATGCTTTGCTTCATAGATAACTTTTGGGACGTTTCTACAGAATCCAAATGTATGATGTAGTGGAATCGCGCATGAAAACTGTAGACGAGGCCTCTTCAATGTTGCTACGCGTGTTGCAAATCCTAGATTGTAATGATCATTAACGCTTTTTATAACGTCAAAGGCAGCAGCTGGTCTTGCTTGGTGTTCAGAAGAAGCAGCATGTGGTTGTGGATCAGCTGCGGTATCTTGCGGTGTCCGTAATTTAAAATACTGAATGTGATCAGCGTGATCAGTGATATCCTTGGAGAACATCATAGATGGACCCGCTAATCTTGTATAATCATCGGAATATCTCGCTAACCCGATTATTGTTGTGGCAACATCAACTTCACGTTCAATAGATTCAATTTCTCTTCCATCAATGAGATGTTTTGCACTTTCAGATAGCGCCATGATACCATTATTGACAAAACCAACTCTGACATTTGGGTCATCTGCGTATGCTGTATTAGCTGCAACATCTGTTACAAGTTCTCCTTCTACTTCGATAAATGCTTCACAAGGCAAAAAGTATTTACTGGTATCATGAACTTGAAGTTTGATTCTTGATCGAAGATCAGGTTGTTCTGCGTGATAAGAATAGAATTGATAATCACGTACGGAATCATCTTTGAGCACTGGGACGTCCATATCAAACGCTGTATCAGGTGACCGTTTAAACATTTTATTCTATATTCATTGATCTAAATCATCGTCGACGTCGTCGTGGTTTTTTTAAGCCACTTCCCGCTATCACATTTGCGGTTATATTATCCTGGTCACTTGCTGTCAACGAAGGAGTCATCAGCGACGCTAGTTTTTGATCTACTGCGTTATTTATAATTTTACTAACACTCGCAGGCATATCCGCTGTAGATGGCAGTGGTCCCAATTGTGGTTTCCTTCGCCGCCGAACTAGCGCTGTTAGTTTATCCCGAGCGGTTGAAAACGCTTTCCCAGCAAGATCTCCAACAGCACTAATACCCTTATCACGAATAACATCAATAGCTTTCATCGATAATTGTTTTGCGATTGGTGCTACTTTTGGAGCCATTCTTGCAAATAATCCTGACCATCACCATAGTACACGTTATAAACTGGAAACCGTGAATTAACTACATAGACGCTGGCTGGTTTGTCATGGTTGTAGTGTATGATCATCTTATTTAAATGATATTTATCGAATGCAATGATGAAAAATCCAAGGGATTTTCAGTAGCTGTGATTTTCCACTAACTCGTCAATGAAATCTCGATATATATATACATATATATATATATATATATATATATATATATATATATATATATATATATATATATATATATATATATATATATATATACATGTCCATGATACCACCTTGAAATAACCGCCTGCAGATATCAGCTGCTTCATTAATTACTTCCGGTGAGTTATTTCCAGCTCGTTTTCCGCCGATGAGAACTTCTAATCGTGATATATCGCTGAGAATATTACCAGGACATTGAATTAGACCGCTACCTGAAATTCCACTCCCAGAAAATCCCTTCCCGGTTGATTTTTAGTTGTACCAGTTGCACCTTTTTCAGAATCAGCTTCTGCCATTATTCGTATTTCATCCGGATTTGGGTCCTCTGCTGTATAATCCGGTGGTGGTTGTGTGATACCTTTTACTGCAGCTAGAAAAGTATTCAAATCAGTTTGTAATTCTTTTGTTGCTAGTTTAGTTTTACGGCGATTTGCTAAAAACACTTTATTCGCCCAGGTGTCTCTGTCTTTTATAAATTTTCTAGACTGGTCGTCTTTTAAATACTTATCTCTTATATTTTTTTAAATTGTCTTTAGTAAATTTAATTCAGAGTTTGATTCGATTTCTCTAATTTCAGTTAACGCATCATCAGTAAATATCATTTCAGGTGGATAATCTTCTATTGCAACAGCACCTTGTTGTTCAGGTGGTGCGATAAGTGATTGTCTACTAGCAAGTTCTTTTTCAAGTTCTCGTTCTTGTTGTTCTCGTTCTTGTTGTTCTTGTTGCTTTGCAGTAGTTATTATATCACCAGGAAGTGTTCTTAAAGATTGTTTTGTTTGTTTGGATCTTTTTGCTATTTTTTCAGTTTCCGCTGCTATTTTTTCAAGTTCACCAATAATAGGTTTTTCTTTTCTTTTTCCCCTGTCTCGGGAACATCCCCCCCCCATATAGCACGCTCTACCCCCTTCGTTGCTGTGGTTATTGGTTTAAACAACTCTTCAGATCCCGCAGCAAAATCCGTTTGTAAACTCTGTCTAGCTTGCAGTTTATTCCTGACAGATTCGCGGATTGGTATATACTTTTTGATCGCGACAAGTCTCTCACGAGTCAATCGGGTCGTTAATGCTTCAGTTACCATTATTGAAATCGTAAACAATTTTCCAATTACTGTACGAAGAGATTTCAATCTAAATGTAGTGATTTTGTCACCCGAAAATAATTTTAGGTGGAAAAGTCTACGGGAAATCCCATACAAAATCGACCGTTTGACCCGATTGAAACCAGCCCAGTTTTTAGTGTATTTTTGACTGATTTTGATGCTTTTTGTGATTTTTTTTTTATGATTTTTTACTCAAAATCATTCTTAAGTGGAAACGTCTACGGGAAATCCCATGCAAAATCGACCGTTTGACCCGATTGAAACCAACAGTCATTTTTGGTCGTTTTTGTCTTTTTTTAGTCGTTTTTGTGATTTTTTTTGTTTGTTTTATGATTTTTTTTACTCAAAGTCATTCTTAAGTGAAAAAGTCTACTGGAAATCCCATGCAAAATCGACCATTTGACCCTACTGACACCAACAGACATTTTTGGTCGTTTTTGTCGTTTTTTAGTCGTTTTTTACCGATTTTAGTCACTTTTTGACCTAAAACATCTTAAAAATAATTTTAGGTGGAAAAGTCTACGAGAATTAACATGGAAAATCGACCATTTGACCTTACTGACACTACTTAAAATCAGTCCAAAAATAGCCAAAATCAGTAAAAAGAAAATAGCCAAAATCAGTCAATAACGACCAAAATCAGTCAAAAACGACTAAAAAAATATTTTCCTATAAAATTTTCAGTAATAAAAAAATATTTTCCTATAAAAATTTCAGTAATAAAAAAATATTTTACTATGAAAATTTACAACTTCCTTGTAGTAAAACACTCATTGATAAATGTCAATACCGTCCATGGAGTATTAATACATGTTTGTAGTAAGAATTTTAACAGAATTATTTTACCTAACATTTACAACTTAGCTATCTGAAAGGGGTTTTTCATTTTGTTCAATTAACAATCTTATATTTCTGATTTTTGAATTAATTACTCTTTTTCTTTCATATTCCTTCCCTAATTCCTTTCTTTTTTTCCACGATAGTAAATAACGGGACAAACGTCACAGCATAGAAGGGAATCGCGAATTGAATTCTGAATTCGTTTTACGAGGGCATATTTTTGGGTAGTACATATTTGTTATTCATAACGCCGTATTCAATATCCTGGAAATCGGACATAATTTGATCGCAGTCTAAACTATCTGATATGTAAATCCCCTGAGATTTCAAAACTAAAATTTCGGTTATAACATCATTAATATACTGATAATTATATACTTCTAATATGAAAAATATATTTCCAGAGATGGGTGTCTATGCATAAATGAATTGATTTTTTTGTCCGGTCTTTTTTGAAATCGCAGATCGATAAATTCCCTCTGCGACGCATTGAACAGAAGGTGGACAAATAACGAAATACTTACCAGCCTTATCTATTGATTGAAATACTATTTCTTCGTAATTTATTGTATTAAAAGATCTTACGGGTCTCGCTTTTTTCGAGTAATGTCCAGTCTTTCCTCGTTTCAAATTTTCACTTTGTGTAACAGCCTACAGATTTGACAAAGAATTGTTCTTAGGATTGGAAATAATGTGATCGATAACAAAACCATCCTTGATCAATCCAAGGAAACATTCATATATTATTCTATGATTCAGACGCAGTAAACCTCAAATACCCTTGATTATTCACAGCACCAACTGGTTTCTTCATCCTGCGGTGTCTGACAATACCATCACTGGATGCCTCATAGTTGCTGATCACGGGATGCGGTCGGAATTCTTGGTTCATTTATATACATAATACTATTTGTCTAATTCGTTGTTTGGTCTAATGATTACATTTGGAAATCTTCCAATGTAGTCTTGAGGAGTTCTTATGATTTTGTCCCTGACTCTGTCAAGGACGCTGTCAGAGGTAGAGTCATTGATGGAGTTCTTAGTTCGTTTGTCATAATAACGCTTCAACTCTCTGTATCTCTTACCACCGCAACTGAGACACAACTGTGATTTTCCTCTCACACCAGCCCCACAACGTATGCAGGGTAAAGGCCCATAACTCCCGTTACGAACACTTTGCATATGATACCCACAGAACTCTTTTCTGCATGATTTGTTACACGGTGTTACTGATCAAATCATAAGCCATTTGCAATGATTCATTATACACAAATTCTCTATTTAAACGCTTGTTTTAATTATAGCAGTGAGATTATCGAAAATTACGCCCTGGAAAAATGCTAAATTCAATCTCGATAGAGTCTCTAATACACCAAAGAGTAAAATTTGTGATAGAACCATGATAAGTAAAATTCGTGATTGTTTTAATGAATTCAAGCGTGATGGAGGATCTCACTGTTGGTCGACATTTCGAATCAATGGTGAAGTTGATGCTACCATGAACGATAAAAGCGCAGCAGTGATAATTTCACATCTTACGCAGAAAAGGTATTTTTTAGAGTGAAATTCATTATCCGCTCAGACACGGGAGATTGGATTATCAGGGATAAATTTGAACCCATCTTGAAGGATAAAAAAAACTGTCACTGTGAGTCGAGATTCCAAGCCAGGAATTCTGACTGGAATTGACAAACCGTACTTCGAAAGATCTTATCCTGTAACATCAGTTGTTTATGGGATATATCCGTTAAATGATAAACCGAGTATTGAAAAACTAAAACCCATGAAACTATCATCGCTGAATTGTGTAGCAGAACGAATAATAGAACACGTCACAAATGCGTTGCGTGGAAACAAACTGACTGATCTAAGACGCAAGAGAATAACCGAGTGGTGATTAACAGTGAAGGAGCGAGTGGCAACGATCCAGGATATAGCCAAATTGGAAACATCATTAAGATTCCCAATATCAGTAACGACGATAACCGGCGAGATATTATACGAACCGAAATATAAATCACAAGGAGCTCCAATAAAAATTTTTGATCATAATGAACACGCATGGACATCTGCAGTAACAATATTTCCGCGGGATAGAACCTAAAGTATATACCCACGGAATTCTCTGAGAAAAATTATTCGATTTTATTCACCAGTTGAGTAAAAACGATCCCGTGTCAGTGTGGTTACTTCACAGCGCTGAAAACCCCGAGGGTGGATTCGATCCGTTTGTAAGACCCAATGGAGAATTATACCGTACCGAAGCCTTCCATGACAAGATGAAAAAACTAGCTAGTAGTTTCTCGAAGAGTTTCGACGACGAACAATTATTAACAAACTGTTTTACAGTTCCGTCAGTTGCAGCTCATTTTGCGAGAAAGAGAAACTCGTGGAAACCAACGAGAGCTGAATTTCTATCAAATATCAAATCAAGATGCGTTGAATATAACCATGGTGGATTATGGAATACAAAATACGACCGAGAAAGTATTATTTCAGTTGATATAGTCGCATGTTATCCGGCGAGTTTTCTCGGGTACGGAAAATGCGCTAAATACTTCAAGCGATTTGGACATCCCACACACGAGATGGCCCGTGTTGCTATTAATGGGCCACTGCCCGATTTGATTTAACCGGATTCGCTCGTGTGGTATCATTTGAATTGGCTACAGGACTTCATCCGTGATGCTATGTTTGGATTGCTGATTGTCAGTGAAGCGATTATATCATATCGAGGTCTGGTTACCACAACCCAATCTAGATAGTATAATCAGCGAACAACGAAAACAGTTTCCCGATCTTGACAAAAAAAATATCGTGAAATGGTCCAAACAGCTATTTGAAGTTAGGAATAAAGACGCAAAAAATCTCGGTAGAAGAATAATCGGTAAATTTACTCAGGGTGGAAAATACAACAATAACAGACATTCTTCACGATTGATTATAGATAGCGTTGAGTACGATTTTATAATCACGGATATAACATCTAAGGGTATATATGTCGATCGTAAAGACGCTTTTTTGTCCGATGGAACAAAATTTGGTACAATTGTTACTTACAACGATGGATATAGTCTTCAGTATACACATTTGAGGGCGTCTATGCTAGCTTATGCTTCTATCAATTTATTTTCGATGATAAATGGATTTCCTGACACCTCAGTTAGAGTAGCCACTGATTCATTTTATATAGACGCGAAACACAGCGAAGCAGTGGCTGAATTCATTAATTCTGACGAGAGTTGGGATCATGGAGAATTAAAAAAGAAATACCGTGTGATTATTCCAAATCAGCAGATGTTACGATTGAAAACAATTACTTGAAAAATAATCAGATATCAGAACTATCTAATGCACCGCAGATATATGATCCAATATGTAGATATAAAACAGTTTATTTAAACGGCTGTGGCGGGTCAGGAAAGACGACTCGTGCGATTGAGCTATTTCGTGGGAAATCAAACATGATTGTGCTAACACCGACACGCAGACTTGCAAGAGAAATGAAAGAGCGAGGGGTAAATGCTTGTACTTATCACAGTTTCTTTCGATGGAAAGGTGATTAATGGACTCCTGAACGAATGGGTGAGAAATTTATTCCTAAAGTCGTAATTTGGGATGAGATATGCACGGTGTCGTTAGATGTATTACAAAGATTCCTCGATTGGTTATTGTTATCGAATACAAAAGTAATAATGTGCGGTGATCATGTACAACCACTATCATTTGTCGGTTTGTCCCCACATGATTCGCTAAAGAATTTTGTAGACTATTATGAACAAATTATCACCGATCATAGATGATGAACACTTGATGAACAATTACGAGAGTTCAAGAAACTAATCAGATTACAACCTGATAGAATTCAATGTCAGATAGCGCGTGAAATAATTTCAGAAACACCATTAACAGATTTTTGGGAAACGTGGAGACCAAACGATTTAATAGTAGCAAGTAGAAAGATAGTCAGAGACACAATTCAGATGAAGTTATTTGAACTGCATAAAGAAAAATTTGCAACACTTCCAGTACCGTTGTGTTATAAGCCTTCGGATACACGAAAACAGAATATTGAAGTTGATATTCCAGGACAGCGTGAAAAACAGAATTTAGTGCTAAATGATATTGTGCTGGCTGATATCAGCGTCGTCGAAGATGCATTACGCGCTGATAAATCCCCATGGACGCTAGGATACATTCTTCACAGGGATTGACTATATCAGATACAACTGTTTGGATGGTGGATAATCACATCGAGTGGTCAAATTTAGCTTATCTCGCAGTATCCAGAGTACGAAGAATAAATCAACTTCGAAGAGTTGTTTTAGACGATAATGACACTACAATAAGTGATATTGTCAGCGAGGATATAATCAGAAAAAAACTCGCTGGTTATAAACAACAGGACAAAAAAAATAATAGAGAATTTGATATTGATGCTGAATTAATAATTATACTGAAGAAACAACAGAATAATCACTGCACGAGTTGCAATTGTATAATGAGTTGGTGTTGTTCGGATAAGGATTCTCGACAATTTACGGTAGACAGAAAAGATAGCAGCGTAGGTCATACCAGGGATAATGTGATGCTGACTTGTCTTGAATGCAATAGACGCAGAGGTGCTAGTTAAGACCACACGGCGGTAATTGAGTATCATCGGGTATCACTTGTAGCTGTTCACGAGTAAATCCTCGCTGAGGAGCGGTCAAATCCAATATATAGATTGCTGGTCTACACGTAGATCCTGTTATACTAGATATTTTATGCACGTTGACACTCCAAATAGGATCAGTAGCTTTTTTTACCACCTTCGAGCTCTCCTGGTTCGTATAAATACCTAACAGTGACATTGCCGAGTATTGATTGTTTTGAAAAATCTTTTTGCGGTTTTACTGGTATATACTTCTTTTTAATCGCGTTGTTAGGTTTCATGTTGATTGTTCGAGTAATCTCGTTATTTAGCGCGGTTATCACAGCTGGTAATCTCTTCACCCATTCACGAGATTGTTTGTCTTGGATAAATTCCTTAGCGTATTGATATCCAAATAACCGCTCAGCAAGTGTCCGATTAAACCGTTCAACAATTGCCTGATCGCAATGTAGTGCAGTATGTCTTCGTCTGATGGTGACATTATGATGCTTCATTGTTGATAACACTGCACCCTGAAATTCCTTGCCAGGATCAACTTGTAATAGATTTGGCCAGCGCAGAGGACCCCTTCGATAAATCCTTTCAAATGCAGAAGCCACTTCAGTTGATGATTTTGTCTTTAGCGGTTCTGCTTGTTTGTATCGACTCGCAACATCAACTACAGTTAACGCGTATTTGTAACCACCATCATGCGGCAAAAATAATATATCAGCCTGATGAACTTCATTAGGAACGGTCACATCAAAATGCGAGTAGCTAATTTGTTTAGGCCGCGGTAGATAAATTTGCCATATCGCCTGTTTAGATAACCAATTATTCGCAGTGGTATATTTCACCTTCGCGGCGAGAGCGAGTTTACCGATTGCCGCTTTCCCCCTCCAGTATCCTCTTGAAGAATAGTAAATAGATTCCATGTTATTATTAGCCTAACATCAATTTACCTTTCATTGCCAATTTTACTAGCCAATTTTGTTTCAAGGATTTATCAGTGATAGAATTCAACGCGTGAATCAATTTCACATCTGCGATATGTCTATGTTGCAGATTGCTGCTTTTATAAGCAACATCATGAGCATGACACGCCTTATCAATAGCGTTTATTGGTTCTTCACCACGTCGAGGTTGGTTTTGATCATCGAGTCTAATATCGAGTCTGGTTCCGGGTCCACAATAACTATACCCTGGAAGATGTTTTCTCCTGGATACTTTGCCCATGGTGTTCCCGGGAGTTTAGTTAGCTTGGCTGCAATATCACCTCCTCGTTTTGTTTTAAATCTTTAGCAATAAATCTAAACTTTTTTGTACTACATTGTACACACTTACCGGAAAGTGCTGATCGGTTATTGCTAGTTGTAATCGTCGTCAAGTCATCTGTGCCAGTACGTTTTTTACACTTCACACAATATAGATCCATAATTTATATATAATAACATGAATGTAATTGATTATTCAGCTACCCGACGACGTGAACCTATTAAACACCATGCGATGTTGCCGAATTCAATTAGAATGATTATAATCGGACCATCTGGAAGTGGCAAGACACAATTGTTACTTAATTTGATAACGAGATGGATGAAATGGAAGAAGTTGTATTTAGTAGCCCTGAGTGTAGACAATCAGAGATGTTACGAAGTGTTAAAGGATTACAACGAAAGAACAATAGAGACGGCCAGCAAGCTTATAACCGAGATCGAGGAAGCACAGACCGATGGAAGTATTAACAACGACGATGACTACGAAAGAGCTGTAGAGATTGTCAACGAGGGCGGTGTTATTAGATTTATAACCGATATCGAGGACGCACCGAGTATTGATGATATCGATGGAAGTATTAACAATTTAGTCGTATACGATGATGTGATGTTAGAAAATCAAAAAAAAACCTGCCAGGATATTTTCCAGAGGCAGGCATAAAAATACTGATGTGATATATGTCACTCAACGATACACTCAAATACCAAAAGTGATCAGAGATAACTGCAATTTATTGTGTGCGTTTAACGGAGTTGATACTCATACGCTACGAAATATTTGGCAAACTTGGTGCTGAGGTGATCTGGATCATAATCGATTTAGAAATTTCTTTAGTCACGCTCAGTCAATCCCACACGGATTTGTGACGATAAATTTATCAGACCCTCGGACGCGATATCGTGTCGGGCTTGATAAAATATTTGGTTAACCCATAGCAGCAGAGAGGTTGAATGACAACGACAGTGGCGTCTTTGAGGACCGAATCGACGCCGTTACAACTAAACTAGTCTAGTAGTCAATAGATCAGCGTAAACACATTGATTTCATGAAATAAGTATCCCATCAATCCTGTTATTCCCGTTATTACTGTACAGAAAGGCCATCATAGAAGCTTCCAATTCATAAAATAAGGTCTCTAAAAAAAAAATATGAAGTGATCTCATAACCCCTTTTATCCCTGTTTTGAGAAACCCCTAATTTGAAAGATTAATGATACCGTAAAATATCCTCAGATGGTTGTTGTTGACCGTCTATTCTCAGCGAGACCTCAGAAACACCGAGTTGATCAAATATCATATGGCTGCGTGTTTGTAAATTTAATCGCGTCTTATCCTGTAACGCAACAAATATATGCCGGGGCGCAGAAACTCCTTGTTTTGATGCCAAGTGCCATGTAAATGTTCCATTAACAGAAGACTCTATAAAATCCGTGGTCGTTGTTAGCCATGATATCAATGATTTACCACCTGTATCCATAAAGGATAGTAATTTTTCCTCTGCGGTGATTGATGGAGTCATTACCGGTATCCACAGTGAGAGTTTTGATATATTTACTTTACTAGCAGCGATTGGAGCTCCAACAGGGCCTGCTTCTCGCCAGATTGCGTAATTATCGTTGTCTTTTCGCACGAGGATTACTGTATGTTTCGCTCCAAAGATAACTTTTCTAACATGTCTGCAAAAGCCGAAAATATGAGATAGTTGAATCGCGCATAAAAATAATCTACGCGGTCCTTTTAGCACTGATACACGTGTTGCAAACCCTAGGTTGTAAATAGGATTAACATCTATGACATCAAAATCAGCTGCTGGTCTGGCTGGTGCTGGATCAACTGCAGTATCTCGTGTTGCTTTTACCCTAGAATACTGAATGTGTTCAGCGTGATCAGTAACATCCTTTGCGAACATCATAGATGGACCTGCTGATCTTGTATAATCATCAGAATATCTTGCTAACCCCACTATTGTTTTGGCAACATCAACATCATGTTCTATAGATTCAATCTCTCTTCCATCAATCATATATCTAGCGCTACTGAATAATGCCATGATACCATTATTGACAAAACCAATTTGGAGATTTGCGGCATATGGCGTATAAGCTGCAACATCTGTTATACAATTTCTCCTTCTGCTTCGATAAATGCTTCAGCGGGTAGAAAGTATTTGCTTGCATCTTGAGCCTGAAGTTCGATTCTTGATCGATTATTTGGTTGTATTTTGTTATAGGAATACAATTGATATTCGCGTACAGAATCATCTTTGAGAACTGGAGCATCTAAGTCAAATACCGTATCAGGTGACCATTTGAACATTTTATTATATATTTCTTGATCTAAATCGTGATCTCAGTCCACTTTCCGCTATCATATTTGCAGCAATATTTCCTTGAATGTCACATCCCTCATTGCTCAGTGATGCTATTTTTTGATCCACTGTTATTTATTATTTTGCTAATACTCGCAGGCATAATTACAGCAGATGGTAGTGGTCCTAGTGACTTCGTTACCAGTGGTTTCTTTCGTCGTCGAATTAACGCTAATAGTTTTTCTTTGGCCGCGGAAAATGCTTTCCCGGCAACATCACCAACAGTGCTAATACCCTTATCACGAATAACATCAATAGCTTTCAGCGATAATTGTTTTGCGATTGGTGCTATATTTAGAGCCATCCTTGCAAATAACCCTTGAATAACATTACCGAGACCATCTCCATAATATACCCTATAAACCGGTAATCGTGAATGTATTACGTAATTCACAGTTGGTTTATAGTGGTTGTAGTGAATGATCATTTTATTTAAATGATATTTATCTAATCAGTGAATCATCACTAGTGACAAGGTCACCAATGACAATTAGTTACTATGATAATCATCAACTAGCTCATCGATAAACTCTCGATATACACTAATATCCATTATACACCTTCAAATAGTCGTATTCAGATATCAGCAGCTTCATTAAGTATTTCCGGTGAGTTATTTCCAGCTCGTTATCCTCCAATGAGAATTTCTAATCGTGATATGTCTCCGAGAATATTATTAGGACAACGAACAAGACCACTGCCATGAGTTCCAGATGGGGTTACACTCTGATAGAATTCCACCAGCGAATTTTTCACCAATTACACCCTGCGCATCATCATCATCATCTTCTCGATCAGATGGGATATAATACACCTGTTGTTTTGTTGGGTTTTTTTTGTTTCCGTGTTGGTGTTTGACGTTTCCTCCCTAATTGTCTTTCTTTGATTTGTCTTTGTCGTTCTTGTTTTTGTTGTATATCATAATTAGTAATTCCATTTTTGAATTCTATATACCCCAACTACCCTTTATTTAAACGACCAATTCCTTTTATCATTATATACAACCTATCAACCCATTCATCGCGTGATATTTTATTTCTTTTATAATCATCTTTTAAAAACTCATTTCTTGAATGATAGCTTTTAACAGCAAAATCACTTAAAATGGTTTCGGTTTGTCTGAATTAGTTTTGGCCTGCGAAGAAGCCTTATTTTACTTGAAAAACCTGTCAATGTATAATTCTCTCTCTCTCTCTCTCTCTCTCTCTCTCTCTCTCTCTCTCTCTCTCTCTCTCTC
The DNA here is from genome assembly GCA_029339505.1 of Unio delphinus. NCBI lineage: Eukaryota > Metazoa > Mollusca > Bivalvia > Unionida > Unionidae > Unio > Unio delphinus. Next base: position 4,052,731 of record JAQISU010000051.1, read on the forward strand.
TCTCTCTCTCTAACCTCAGTTTCGGTCTATCCACGTTTCTTTTCGGTATGTAGTAGTCTGAATTAGTTTCGATTTCCGTAGAAGCCTTATTTTACTTGAAAAACCTGTCTATGTATAATTCTCTCTCTCTAACCTCGTTTACTTAAAATAGTTTCGGTCTGTCCACTTCTTCTACTTCTTCTTCGCCTTACGAAGTTACATGTTTCATTATTATAATAATTTTATATACCGAAATATCCTGACAATGTAAATAATGTACACACCTCTATTCGTTAGTCCTTCTTACCGTTAATCATCTTCTTTTCACTTGTTACCTTAAATAATGTCTTAATTTACCTATATATGTGTAACTGTGGGCAATAGGTTAATTCTTTATTGCTTATTGTCACCCTAGTTTTTGTTTTACGAAATATGATCAAACATTGAACGCATGGTCAAAGGTTTTTGCAGACACTTCCTGCTGCAGCATCCTTATTCAAATATAATTTAAAACATTCATTTCAGCACTGACAATTTCTTGCATTATATAAAATCTTGGAAAGATATAAGGTCGTTACTCCAATGCAAAAAAAATTGATAGAAACTGAGAAGTCGGTCCCATGAATATGGTCATAAGTTTTCATTATTATCTCCTTTCCAATCAATATGATCCATCCTGGAATAATTTCTCTTAATCGATGTACTAAATTAAATAATTTTGGAAAAGAAAAAATGTACGGACACGACACTTTAATGTCCATCAAATGTTTCTTCAAAGTGTCTACCTAAATATATATGTAATTGTGCTATACTTAATAGTCCAAAATACAGTCATGGCAAAAACGTTATTCTATGTTAATAATACTAAACCATGGTAAGCTATGTAAATGCGGCGATAACTGGGATGAGCAATTAGTGTGTTATAGTTTTACTGCTGTACCATAGAGAGTAATCAAGTTACATCGCATTCATCAGTGTTAAACTATACGCTTAAAATAATTTATATATAACTTCACTCGCATCGTAATGCTGGAAGATAACATTCACGCAGTTACATACGGATTAAAGCTCTTTTTCCTGAACCGACATCTCTCATGCCTAGATGGTTATAGATGATTTTGACTTGTTGTACAAAAATAAGAAGAAGAAACAAGAAACAAATTCAGCGCAAAAGCTGAATAAAACATGCAAAACAAGATTTGTTTGTTAGTTTGTTTGAATTTTAACGGTGCACCAGCACTTTTAGGTCACTTAGCGCCACACAATAGGTCAGATCTTTGAAAACAAGAAAGGTCCAACATCGATCAGCGACATAAAAAAACCACAATAGTTAAATACAAAATGGCAAAATGCAACAGGAAAATATGAAGCTTCCCAATCAACGGGAGATGTAAATGGTGCATGTTGATAACAAGATGCCGCAAGCAAGAGGTGGCACTCGCACCAGACAAAAACACTCCAGACGACGGCACAGAAGTTATAGTTTAAAATAGAGATTTACTTCCTTCAGAAAATCTAAAATACAAGTGATTTGTATAGTATCAAAAAGTTCCTTCATGTCATGTACATTATAGTATTTATCACGCGTAGGTTGCAGGTCGGAACACTCGGTCATAAAGTGCTTAACAGTGAATGGTTCATTGCAAGAAACGCATTCTGGTGGATCTTCACCTTTTAGTGTGTGGGAGTGGGTAATGTATGTATGACCGATTCTGATTCTTGCAATGACAACCTCCTCCCTACGGATAGTTCTGTAGGAAAGAGTCCATTCTCCCAGGGTTGGTTTGATGGCATGAAGTTTATTATTGACTGCATAATCCCATTAAGCCTGCCACTTCTGACGTAGGTACTTTTTGATACAAGGTTTAAAATCAGTAAACGGTAATTTAAAATCCGATGGTTCTTGGGATAGAGCCATCTTAGCAGCCCGGTCTGCTTCTTCATTACCTCTAATACTAATATGGCTAGGTAGCCAACAGTATACAATATTGTAGCAGGTACCAAGCTCCGAGTTTTTGACCAGAATATCGACTAATAATGGATTATCCAATTTTTTTGGGTGTAGCGACTGAAGTACTGATAATGAGTCACAGAAAATAATGCTATTTAAAATGCGTTTTTGTTCGATAAATTTCAGAACAAGGTCTATTGCTCTGATTTCCGCTGAAAATATGGACGCATCGTTTGGCAAGCTCACTTTGGTTATGTGTTTGCCACTAACGAAGGCTGCAGCAGCCTTGTCATCAACCTTTGATACATCAGTATAAAATTTAGTGTAATTTATAAAATCGTTGAGAAGTTCATGATAAGAGTTCAGTAATATGGAAGGGTTTGTCTCAGATTTATTCCCATCGTGTAACATAAAAATCACTTTGGGTTGCTTAAGTAGTCCAGGTGGTGTAAAACAAGAAGTTCTGAATAAATTTTATTAAACGCGAATATAAAACAGAACTATATCAAATATTCCGATTTTTCATATGATCTGATAAATAAGCTGCGTAAACTCATGTCATATATTTTATATTAAATACGTGTGATTTCACTTTCAGAGTACTTTATTTTTATTTGACTGCTGCTTTTAGACTTAACTCAATAAAATCAGTGACACATAGACGGTATGTACTGGACAGAACATTAAACTTGGAGTTATTTCCTGCAAAATTTAATGCACTCACAGAATAAATTCAATATATTAGAAATGGTTTAAGGTCGTAAATTTAATAAATTCATTCATAATAAATACTCCATTCATAATTGACTATTATGACAGTATAATTGAACCAATGATAACCAAATAGTTTGCTCATTCGAATAGGTGAGTGACCTTGTTGTTATGCCTTGTAATACACGGCAAAGGATACAATCCAAGCAAACGGAAAGATCACTAAAGAACTCATGGTACTAATTAAGTCCCCATGGTAAACCCATGCAAATACCATGCTATTAAAAATTCAATAACTTAAAATTTTTGAGTGTTCATGATCAAACCAATATTTATCAGTATAGATGAAACCCTTGATGCCAGCATCTGTGTAGAGAAAAGGATATAATAATAATAATGAAGACTATGTATAGCGCCTAATCATTAAAAGACCTAAGCGCTTTAAAACATCTATAATGATATAACTACACTACAGAAAAACAACAAAGAAAAACCATGAAATTTGAAAACATAAAACATGTTGAAAACATTTAAGGTACAAAACATTATCAGGTCTCTAAATATGTTCCTGAGTCGCACAATGTGAGTTTTAAGAGCAATCTTACAAGGGATCACTGTGTTTTTGTTTCTAATTTCAACGGCCATATCGATAAGACCTGGTATGCAAAAGAGCGTTGTCCATGTGACTTCGTTTTCATAGTGGGAACAATGAGTATACGATCGTCAAAGGAGCGTAAGTATCTTGCTGGCGTATACACATGGGTGAGGCCGGATAGGTATGTTGGACTGGAATCTGTCAGTGACGCGTATCACAGAGAACAATGTTTGTTTGATTCTGGATCAAATGGATAGCCAGTGTAGGGTACAGAGCAGTGGTGAGGTGTGCTCTGATCGAGGTACTCTAAAGATGATCTGAGCAGATGTGTGTTGAATTTTTTGAAGTTTCTGGAGTAGATATTGTAACGTACCAGAAATAATTTAGTTACAATAATCCAGTCTTGAAAGTACTAATGAAGATACAAGTATTTTGGTGCCATCAACTGAAAAATATTTGCGAATGAAGCTGATGCGTCTCAGCTCAAGATATGCAGCCTTGCATTTGTTCATGACATGTTGATACAATGTGAGAGTACTGTCAAAAGTAACACCTAGGTTTCGTACTGACTGTGAGAATTTAATGTTGGTGTTGCTGATATTTATTGTCTGAGGTAAAGGAAGTGAATGAGAAATGTCTTTGTGTTGTGATCAGAATTACCTCAGTTTTATCATCATTCATCAGCATTTTGTTACATGTCATCCATGATTTCACATCCGAAATGCACCTCTCTATTCCATGGATGGTAGCATCAACTTCGGTTGGGTGGCTAGACTTGTATATTTGGGTGTCATCCGCGTACAATTGGTGAGACACTGGGTGATGATCTATGACACTTGAGAGCGGCTGAGTGTATATAATGAAGTTAACAGGTTCAACAACAGACCCCTGCGGAACACCATAACATAGATCAACTGGCTGGAGTTTATTCAATTTGCAGATACAATGTGTGTCCTGTTGACTAAGTATGACTTGAACCACTGTAAGGCTGTATTCTGCATGCCAAATACATGCTGGAGACTGTGAAGTAATATAGCATGGTCTATTGTGTCAAATGCTGCAGACAAATCGAGAAGGGTGAAGACTATAATATTTCCACTATCCAAAGCAGAGATAATGTCAATAAATACTTTCAGAAGAGTAGTTTCAGTACTGTGGCAAGGGCGATATTCAGACTGTACATTGCTAAAAAGACTGAATTAAATTGAGATACTAATTGGGTTAGAACAACTTTTTCTAAGATTTGTTATATGAGCGAGAGATTATAAACTGTGCGGTAGTACTTAAACTCGTTTTGGTTAAGTGTTGGTTTCTTCAGCAGAGGCTTTACGATAGCAGTTTTGAAACATGATGGAAATGCCCCTGATGAGAGAGAGATAATAATAATATCAGTCAGTGAAGGCACTATTGGGTCTAAGCACTCAAGCAGCAGTGATGATGGAATTGGATCAAGTTCATGTGACTTTGGTGCACTCTTCATCACGACTCTCCGTACTAAATCCATATAAACAGGTTCAAATGCTCCTAACGGTTTTCACTAAAATTCTGTATAAAAACTGTATGGAGACGAGGCAATTGAAATTGTGTTGTCAAGCGAATCTATAATGGTTTGTACTTTGTCACGGAAGAAATTTGCAAATAGGTCCTTCCGTCTACTGGGGAGAAGGTAGTTGGAAGTGGTGTACATTAGTACCTTGACATTAGTTTCTTAGTTATATCGAAGAGCTCCTTGTAGCTGAAACTCTCCGTGATCTTCGTACTGTAGTGGGATAATTTGGCTAAATGGACTATATTTATGATGTTCTTCTTAGCGGCTTTATATATTTGTTTATGAATAGTGAGTCTGGTGGAAAGCCAATGCCTCTCTGATTTACGGCGATGTCTTTTAGCAGTGCGAAGCTGGTAACTAATATTGCTATACCATGGAGAACACTTATTTTTTATTGGTGCTCTGCAGTTGGTGGCTGGGGCATGTTTTTCCAGGAATGAACAAAGCCATTAGTAACAAAAAAAGGTGGATTATTAGGGACTGATTTGTCGAGATGGCATATAATGCAGAGGTGATCTTATGCAAGTTCGTGGGATACAATGGAGGATTACAGAATATTATCATCAGGTCTATGAAGAAACCAGTCTAAAATGTGACCAAGTTTATGAGTGGATTGGTTAACTGACTGTTTAAGGTTGAAAACCTGAATGGAATCAAGGAGTTTTGACGTGTATGGCTTTCCAGGACAGTCAAAGTGATAGTTGAAATCTCCAAGAATAATCAGGTTGCCTACACCTATCGAATTTACATACTCCAGACGATTCGGAAACTGCACCGAAAAGAGAGATTCAGTCAGCTTGTTGTTTCTACTAGGAGGAGGGTGGTAGAGACAGACAGATTACACTGGCCTTTGTTCCAGTGTGAGTGTTATTTGGACTATTTCAAATGATGTGTGGCAGAAACTGAAGGTTGTGTTGTAATTAAGACATTTTATCATGGAATTCTTTGTGATGACAGCAATTCCACCTCCGCAAGAGTTGCGGGGGAACAATTTGATGGAGTAAGCGGTGGGTGTTAAATCCGCGAATTTGGTCTCGTCGCCTGATGTTTTAAGCCATGTTTCTGTCAGGAAGAAGACGTCGATATTCTGGTCGTTAATAAAATTAACTATTTATGTGCGTCTTTCCGGTGGTCCTACTGATTGGGCGTTGAATAATGCAATACGTAGTGCTGTCTCTGGGAATACTGACACAACGGTTGACGATATAAGATGAATTTGCACCAGGTTATCAAAATTAACGGCCAAACTATTAAATTGTTTATCTGTTAAGATAACTGGAATTCTTCTTCCTGTTCAGCGCCGGCCATCTTTGAAACAACGTTTTTTACGCTTTCGTTTACATTTAAGTAATGATGAATGTAGTCCCAGTTCGTTTAATCTTGAGCACAAAGTGGTATGAAGAGTCAAAGTGTGGTCATTTAATGCAATTAATGAGGGTCCATCATAGCGTTAGCGGGTTGACTGGCAATTACGTGATGGCGGTATATTCAAAAACAGGGACGTCTTAACAGTGGAACAAGGCAGCTGAGAAAAATTCTAATTGTTCTCGTTTCCAAACCTAGGAGATGAAGAAACATATACGAACTGAACAGCCAACGCATGATGAAACACAATAATGGATACAAAGATAGGCAACAAGAAAATATATCATGAAAAATAGCACAAAAACGGAAGAGCTGCATCAAGCGAGTTAAGCGATAGTGGCCATCTTTCCGGAAGATATGAGCCGCGCCCTTTTCTGGACCTGCATGTGTTTGAAACATGTGCTTCAATTGCACACCAAAGAGATAGAAGCTAATTTTAGTAATGAGTGTTCCAAACTCAAGGCTTTTAAAGGACTTGCATTCCATCAATAAAACCATGTCTCTGTTTGTTTCACTTACAACTAGAATAGGTTCTCAAAATATTTGTTCCTAAAACATACCATAAATTATTAAGCATTCCTGGTCAACCAAACCCATATTTTCTCTTTTTAATGTTCACATTTTCAAGCTGGTTCCCATTTTTTATATCATTAGTACCGTGTGTCCTATATCGGTCCTTGACTTTTTGGCAGCCCTAGTAGTTTAATACATAAGTAACCAATGTGCTGAGTTCTGCTTGTCAATGATTACATTAGTAAATATTAAATTATACTGCAAGTTCATGTTCACCAAAAAAGCAATGGTGCATTTCAGGCAACATTTAAATTATTGGAGCTATTTTATATAAAAAAGAAAATCAGAAAAAATATTTAAAAAAAACTGTCTAAAAAGAATCATCTTTTTAATATCAACATTTATCGCTCTTCAATTTAATGCTGAAATATTTTACAAGCTTTGTCATATTATGTAATTAAGGAGTAAAAGGTCAAGGTGAACATCTGTATGCACATGTATTGTTACAGAAAGAGAGATGTAAATCACACAATTTACCCAAATTTCCTCCCAGAAGACTTATAATTTAAAACTAAAGTAAGGTAGACATACGTTCATCAAAATGCAAAACGTTCCCCCTAACATAGTTAAATCTATAAACAGCCCGCCCCCTTCCCCGCCTCTCCCCATTATTGACAACACTTGAAATATCTGAATGTGTTTAACATCCCATTGAAAGTCACTCTGTTTTACAAAAGATATTAATTTTACCTGTTTTCCACAAACAGAACCATATGGTTACATTTATTGAAACACTAATTGGACTTGCATATGTGGAGTCAATGTATTGATGTAGCTGTCTATAGGACTCACAGTTCTAATTAGTTCCCATTGTAGACTATGCTAATTCAATAGCTAAATTTGTGAGTACTCATGATTAAACCTATATTTATGAGTACAGATGAAACCTGGATGTCAGTTTCTGTGTAGAGCTGCCGTTCTGGACCTGCATGTGTTTGAAACATGTGCTTTCAATTCCGTCACGAAAGACAATTTATGACTATTTGGTTAACACTTAAGTTCTCAAAATATTTTTCTCCAAAAACATAACATGCATTATTAACCAATCCAGGGGCCCCGAGTGGCCGAGTGGTCTAAAGCGCTGTCCGTTACGGACCACTGCCATCTCACCTCTGTCTGCGTGTGTTCGAGTCCAAGATTCGGCAAATGTAGTTATGTGAGAAAGCTTGCCAGTAGCTTCTCGTGGGTCGGTGGTTCTTTCCGGGGTTTGTCCGGTTTCTTCCTCCACCATTAATACTGGCCGCCATGTATAGCCTATATTGTGCTGAAAAATGGCGTTAAATCAAAAAAACAAACAAAACAAACAATTAACCAATCCTAATCAGTGAAACCCATATATACTCTAGCTTATGTTTAACAATTTCCAGACTGGTTATCAGTTTTTCCTTATCATTAGTACCGTAGTACCGTGTATGAATTATCATGGCAACATATTTCAATCTTCGATGCAGAAAAAATAGAAATAATGATTAATATAATGTTCGGTTACGGATTGGGAAATTCCATCTTCATTGTCGAGACATGCTGACGGAAAGTCGACAACGCCTGATTATTTGGTGTCATTTCCCTATTCGCACACAAATACATATGATTGATTATATTATTATGAACTCACCCTCGACTGGTTGGAGTCCTTCGGTCGTAATTTGGTTCATATCCTGGTAAAACCAGGTGATGCATGATTCGTTGATACCTCCTGTAACACAGATACGCGTGTACCACAAAGCAACCAAGATGTCAATTTTACTTTCGATGGAACTCTTTGATTTCATATAAAAAGTAATTACCATCCATCCAGGACTTACAAAACTGATTAACTGCAGCAAAAGTGACACTGCTATTAAAAATAACGTCACTGGAATTAGCTTCCTTCCACTACCCATCTTCACGAGAATATAAACAAATTTCCTTCTTTTTTATATTCACAAATACTTCATCTAGTCCTTAATCTTATAAATATTCATTATAGTAGCGTTATATTAAGCAATTTTACCATCTGTTCATGTTAATCGTCCGATTTCATCTTCAGCTAATGCAACTAATTAGTGTTTACTTCCGGTCCTTTCTAAATAAGGTTCCGCTCGGGCATTTTCTTACATAAAGTTTCTTCAGAATAAAATAGAGAAATATGAATCCACCAGTATACAAATCCAGTTTACATGTTCGTTGTTAGAATGGAAATAAATGCATGTATTTGTCGTACATTAATAATGAGCTTTCACGTCAAAGCAATCCCGGCAGTGTGGTTCTTCTTACAGTGCTGTTTTCAACGGTTAATTTAGCACGCCACAGACACTATGAACAATATTCCCTTCTCGTGTAAGGCTTCCCGACAGCTATTGATTTCAGCATGCCGTAGACTTCTGCTTCAGTACATCCGTTTCTACATGCAGACTGGCAGGTAGATAGATTGGTTGGCATGTATAAAAATCAATCAATGAATAATATTGATTAAACTTTCCAAAAGAAAATTATTTTTCGGTTGAGGAGGGGTAAAAAAGGAAACAAAATATTTAGCTGTGTTCGTTATGACTTTCATTTGGGACCAATTGGAATATATGTTCATTACAAAATCAATCAATTTCTGTATTGCTGGCTTCTTTCTCCTGGCCGTCTTGCTATAGTATGATCTATTATCCCTTCAACGATTCTGTCATGTGTTATGCTTTTGAATTTGCAGTATTTGTTAGTATTCCTAAATCCGACGGGGATTGATCAAATCTTACTCGAAATTTTGTAACGTGCTGTTGAAAACATGCATCTCATGGGTCTCATGTTTTCCTGGTCAACAGTACTGTCTAAGATTTTGTATCAGATGCTTAATTTGTCTTTTTACTCCTCTTCAAATGAAAATTGGTTTGAGTAGTTCCATTGAAGCTAATGTTTTAAATGTAGCACAATTTAGTTTCTTACTTTTCTTTGTCTTTTTTCTCAGAAGCACACATATAACATTTATATTGTTGTAACGTTTGACACAGTATGGTGATTTCAATATATTTGGATTCTTACTTCACAGCGTCATCCCCGCGGATCTAATACAAACTAGTCAGTTTTAATGCGAAATATATATTGTACAGTTAGGGCTGGAACTAACAGAGTGTCAGATTACCGAAACATATATTGTAGTGGAAATGAACAAGTGAGGGAACGGAGTTTCTCTTTTCATCATGGAAACACCTAATAGACTCTTTAGTTATTAACCTCTATAGTTTTTAAAACTGACTTAGAGAAATTATTAGAATACGTAATAAAATTGGTCATATGATCCTAGTATAGACTAGACCATTTGAGTGATATATATATATATATATATATATATATATATATATATATATATATATATATATATATATATATATATATATATATATATATATATATATATATATATATATATGATTGTTATTGTTTTCCCCAGCTTTAATGAATCAAGGACACCAATTGCATGTACGACCATCTCATCGTTTCGGATGCGTACTAACTTTATTTTGAGTCAACATCATCTGTTGTTATCATGTTATGGGGTTAGAATTGGAGGATTGGGAATGTATCGAGAACACATAATTCTAAAACTGGTTGGTATACGAGGTACAATTCAACAGCGTATTTGCCAATTTAACGTTATAATTTTACTCGATTGTTTCCGGCTCAACAGTCTTTCATGTATGCCAAGCCTTTGCTACACATTTTTCTTTGAAGTTACAATCTATAAACTAGCAGGGTCACGTACGGGATTCGCGAGTTATTGACAGACATCATACCTTTCTTGTCACGGTTAAATTCAAACCTAAATCATTTTTTATCCTTTGAAAGTACTCTTGTTTCATATAATGTTTTGTTTCCTCGTTTTTAATACCAACTGCGGTAAGAACTTATATGTAGTTTGAGGAATATTAGTATTAAAAATCATGCATAGTATACAATTGAGCAAACTGATAACTTCATTGTAAATGAAGATTTCTCTTATGATCTGTTAGCGTGGTGGTGGTGGTGGTAGCCTCAAACGTAATGAGCAAAAGAAAAAAGATAATTGGGATATTTATGTTTAAAGACAACTATTTTAAAATGATTGCATCACGTACAATAGTGTAGTTCAACCTCAAATATATATCTGTATAGCTTTCAATTAATTGTCTCCACTTTGGCGGACTTGGTCCACATTATTTAAATGCAGGTTATTCAGTGTTTTATTGATTTATGATGTAATGTCCCCCACTTAGTAACATAGGTAGCAAATTGGATTTGGCTGTCGTTATCCAGAGGATTACCTCCTTCCATTTTATGGCCCAGTTTGTGAAGATATATAGAACATAACAGATAACTGTGCCAGACTATTGGGAAGAAATAATTCAATACGAGCCCCATTAAACAAGAAAAATAACAAAATGTAATCAATAACAAATTCATAGAGGCAACTCCAATTCAACCTAAGTTATGGCAACAGAATTTAATAGCATGTCAAATTTTGGATTTATTTTATCATCATAACGAGTGGTGAAAAGAGCGTGTTATGTATATTTGATATGTCATTTATATTTATTTTTATTTTTTTTTGGTTAGATTTAAATTTGGCATTTTAAGTTTTAAGGTTCGTTTATTGAAGGGGGTGGTGACCGTTTCTTTACAGAGTAAACACCAGGTGTTGACCTCATTTCTGACCTGGCTTCAGAGTTGTAAACAAGCTTTTAAAATGATTGGCTGCTTCCAAGGACAAAATGGAGCTTTTGTATAAACATCTTTCTATTTTAGTTGGGTCATAAGATGTGTGCGTGATTCTTTGAACGTAAATTTGTTCTGATAGTAACCCCTTGTTTACGTAAAAAACAGAGATATAAACCATGTTTTGGGAGCGAGCTATTCAGTAGAAAAATGGGCTGTTAGAATATTAAGTTGTGTCTTTTTTAGTTATTATAAATTACCTTGTACTGGAAATTGTGTCAATTCGTTTGGATCAAGAGGAATTATTTTATTATTTATCTGGAAAAGAATTGTGCTCATAGAGATTTTTATTAACAAGAACTGACTAAATCAAGTGACATCGTCTTCCATCATGGATACTTCGCTGGAATTCGAACTTAGAACTATTTGGACATTTTATTACCAGGACTTTTGCCATTTTTCTAGTGGATAATATTTTGAATTATTTTGGATTAATTTTGGAATTGATTCTTAAAACCGTAAGTTTATTTTTCTTTTCTGAAAAATATTTGTACTCAATAAATTGTTTATTAAGTTTTACAAGCTTGTTATTTTCACTCTTTCTATGTTACTGTTTATTCGAGCCTAAGCACGTAACAGAGCGCAATATCTATGACTGATTGCATCACCTTTCTATCTTGACCCGTGTATTACATGTCACATATTCTCTCTAGTCTTCATATTCTGAATTCTTAATCTCTTTTCCGACCTCCTAGTATTGTATTCTGAACATGTCATCTCTTTCCGGTCTTCAGTCCTCGGGCTATCTTGTTGTTCCCAGAAAGCTGTTTCCTTAAAAGACAAAATTACCCCTAAATATTCTGTACGTATATAAAATTCCCTCACATACGTTACTCAGAAGCATAACTAGCTATCCAAAAACTGCATAAATTCTGACGTAATTCGATCATCACTCTCGCTTGACAACGACCTACCATAAATTAACACAAGAGCGTTGTATCTAACATAAACGTATCTCTTTAGCTACGATACCACATGCCCAATTACTATTGCAGAAAATTCACAAAGGTCTAGCTCACAGTAGTCCCTAACCTACAAGATTATTTAAGCATTACAAACTCAGATATAAATATGCAATTATCGTTAATTCACGATAATCAGAATCATCCTGTCAGACATAGGAAACTCTTTCATATAACCCTATGCCATCCTACACATATACAAATTTGGATCGCATGCCATCCCTCAATTCTATCAATGAACTAGTAACTGTAAAATTAAAGATATAATTTGCATAACAACTCTAACATCAACAGACTTCGATGAAATTGAATAAATGATGCATAATATGGATCCTAGTCATATCAAACACACTTGCATAAAACAAACAATACAAGATAGAAAATTAAATGACAAATTATAAATGCTGCTCACTTTCAGAAATTGTGCGTCCTAGAACTAAAACCTGTCATTTCTTAACAAGACCGCCACCTGGTTTCCTTTTCTTGTTTAACGAGGCAAGCACCATTCTGTATAGGTGTGTTATGTTTATCAGTGTGGTATCATATAAGGGATCCCTTAGTACCGGCAGCTATACATTTTATGTTTTTTCTCCCATCGTGTAAGTGTTATTGATGTTAATTGTAGTAGAATTTCGAATTAATTATTCTTGATCTAGGGCTTATTCACCGCCCTACTCTAGTGTTTAGAATCCCCTTAACTCTGGCTGGTATTGAAGTTTTATTACAAAGAGTGATCCTTGCCAGGGATCAGTTGTGTCCGACGTTTTTTTTATAGGTGTGTGCTATTTGTTTTGTAAATTATCATTTGTTGGTGTTTATTGTACGGACTGGCTATTAGAGATCACATTCTTTATGTTGTTAATTAGTGATTCGGGTAGATCGGCGGTGATAGTTGTGAGCTCATTTTGTCGGTTCCGTGCTTCTCGGTCTACCACACGTGAGTCACGTAGTTTATACGTTGTATCATCGTATGTTCCTTAGTCAACAAGGGTATGTCCATGTCCCTTCCATGTGTAATTGCTCTAACTAATGTGCTAATTATACATGGTATTTATTATTGATAGTTTGTTAGTTAAATGCAAAGACCTTTTAAGGTATACTACTATTTAAATTGCTTTGAAGGTGGATATTATTTGATTTTTAAGTTTTCCCTCACTATCTTCATTATGGAGTTAAATATAATTTATTAATTCATTATAAATCTTCCTGTGATTAATATTATTTGTCAGTAAAAATTGCGTATCTTCTAGAATACCGTATTTATTTAAAATGTATTCTTTAACTCCTGTCTTTCAAAATTTATTTTAGAACAATAAAGTATTAAGTGATCCTTTGAATCCAAATGATTGCCGTATAATCTACAATGCGGTATAACATTTATAATATGCCTCTTGAAGGCAACCTCGCCTGTCAGCCACTTATCGTGCAGGAAGAGCCTGCGTTGTATGGAGGCCGATCCTATGCCTGCCTAATTTTTCCATATGACCGACTAGTTTAGATTTGGGTATCGCAATTCTATCCAGTGTTTATCCTAGGGAGGTATAGGAGGCCATATCATTTCATATAGTATAAATGGTCTACCTTCTATCCCATATCCCTAAATTATCCATGTGCAGAGGCGGCGTTTGGAGTACGCGGGGCCTAATGCTGACCATGACCGCGAGGGGCCTGAACATATAGTTTGACAAACACATAAGGACGACCTTAGGCATGAAGCACAGGGCCCACTCAAGAGCGAGTCCCGTGGCGGTCGCCCCACTTGTCACCCCCAAACGCCATTCAAGCCTGTATTTAATTATTAGTTCACTGATTCTCCTACAATATCCAGGAGGTTCTAATAGTTTAGTTAATTTATTATTCTTGTAGATTGCAATGTTAAAACGACATAGATAACCATTGATGTAAATGTAAATTGCTTCCCATGGCAGTTCGGGAGAATTATTCAGCTGTTTAAATCTATTTAAAATATCGGATTTTTGTTTTATACTTATGTTAGACAGAGCTAGCTTTCCTTTCTCTTTTGATCTGCATATATGTTCTTTTCTTAAACATAGTGAATTTTGTTATTCCAAATAAAGCTCTGTATTTTCCTTTCTGTTACTAATCATGGTTTCTGTAAGTTGCACCGTGCTCATTATATAATTTAACTGGTTGTACACGTAGGTTTTAGCTACCTGAAAGAGTTCATTAAGTTAGGCTTCATGTGCGACAAAGTTTCTATTTGCACTTTTATTAGGCTTCCTCATAGACAAACTTCTCCTCTCTCAGGAGTTTTCGGACTAATGAATTTCGACCAAGGTCGTCACTTTAAAACCACATTACTTCCATGGTGTACGCCTTAATTTATTCTGACGAATCGTAAGCAGCGGTTCCTACATTTTTCCCAAGATAATCATTTCTTTCGTCATATTTTGGACAGCCTAGAATCTCTAAACTGCGTTGAATATCAACTTTCATTTGAAAAGGACTATTTCATATGGGTTCCTATCAAGCGGTTATGGTTGTTAGCTCAAATGTTTACTTTATTAGGACAGTACAGCGTTGCGATCTCCGGTCCAATCTCAGTGAGTCGTAGATGCTAGCCATTGACATGGGAAAGGGAAAAGTGGAAAGTTCCACGTGACCCTCCACAAAGACGTTTCTGGCTTAAAAAGGTTCAGTACTTATTTGAAAAACTTTGACACTTTATATATGACCATCTGCGTTGCACACAGGCGGGGAAAGACATCAAATTATTACGAAACAGAACATTTAACTACTTCAGACAATTAGTAAAACATGGTAAGCCCTTACAGGGTGTTACACGATTGGTCAAATAAATGCATTTTTAACCGTACTTCAAGACAATGCATACATTTTGAACTAATGCATTCAGATGTATTTTCCATAAATTATGGAAGCTTTGCATAAGGTCTAATTGGTCGAAATCAGCTCGTTGTTTCCATAGGGCACTGTTGGAGAGGTTTGTATTGTGTCTTCCAAATGGAAGCTATCCTCTCTTTTTCTACAATTGCGGTGGTTGAGGGCGATTAATATTTATTTATATTAATATGTATTTACTAAATACCAACCGAAGTGTTCGTGATTGTTGCACTAGGCCCTACAGTAGCTAAGTGGAAATAAGGTAAAGATGCAAAGTACTTGAAATTATTTGTTCTTAGAGTCCTTTTCTTCTTCATCCTTTTAAAGCTCTTTATTGTATACACATTCTTCTCCCTTGACGATCTATAGACCGAGTTTCATTTTTAACAAACGTGATCTGTACATGTTATTTTGGATAAAGTATTTAATTTAAAGACTAAAGCGGTTAATGATGTCAGTGTAATGAACTTTTGTCACTATCCAAAAATAGGCGCACAGTTTTCTACGCGTGTCTTCTCGTGTTACTAGAAACTGATTAAGGTGGTGGCAAATATAAGGAATATCTCGTGTTAAATTTCAATCCAGTCTGTTGATGTTTTCTGACGAACATACTTTTACGTAAATTTAGAAATATTTCTTAGAATATCAAAATTATATTATTTAGATTTTACTGCTGCACAATGTATTGCGCATGTCTGCAAAATATAGAGAAATAGCAACAACAAAATTAATTATTGATTATAACAATATTATTCGTTGTCTATTAGGCACTCGAACATGTAACGATGCCTATAACATGTTTGTAAATTATAGTGTTGACGAATTTTAAAGTAAAAACGTCTTTTCGGTGACGATATTAATATTCAGTACGAATTGAATCTT
The DNA here is from genome assembly GCA_029339505.1 of Unio delphinus. NCBI lineage: Eukaryota > Metazoa > Mollusca > Bivalvia > Unionida > Unionidae > Unio > Unio delphinus. The sequence continues at coordinate 4,068,879 of JAQISU010000051.1, forward strand.
GAAATCTGGGTAAATATCGTATTCGTTTTAATTCTCGGATTATTGATAGATGGAAGAAATTACTCTTTCAATATGTTTTACATTATGTTCTTTTTAGAGAATCACAGTTATATTCAGTAGCTGAATGTGTGTATATTTTAAGATTAGACAAAATTTTTTGTGTGAATATTTTTTTTTCGATGTATGAACTATAAAATCGTTAATAAAGAATTCTTCTCTTTATAGTGACCTTAACAAAATGAACGAGAATTGTGTTTGTCTTTACTGTTGTTTTTGCTCAAAACTAAGACAATGACGTAGGCATTAATGAATCGCATATATATGTTTTGAAGTCGAATCTTGCTGCAAACAATATACATTCTAATTTAATGACTAGGTCTAACAAACTGCATAGACCCATATTTTGTAGCGCATTATGTCCCATGGTAACCATTGCTGTACAAGCTGGCCATTTACGAATCCGGCTACGGATCTTGATAATAAGTATCAGTATGCTGGTGAACGTGGTTTTCTTACAAGAAAAGTAAAATAAGTGTACAATGTCCTGTTTATTGGTAAAAATGTTCTGTTTTGATTAAAAGATATTTTTAAAAAGTCCATTTGGAGAAACAGCGGAATCAGTTAGAGTTTATATCGAAACTTTGGTCATTAAACATGTATTCTGGGCATATGACTTCAAATACACATAACCGAATATATTTGTTAATATCAATCCTACTGCTGCAACCAGATTACGGTAAGTTCTAAGAGGTGAAGATATTCAATTAACAGTCACTTAACTGGAATAAATAATCGAAATTCCGTTAGTGTCTTAATTCATAAGCTCATTATGACAAAGTCCACAACAGTTCAAAGCTGTTTCGAAACATCCCCACTAATTGTACAAATGGGCATACTCACAAATGTCTTCACACCACAGATATTTTCATCTTTTAGTTTTTTTTCCATCTCTCCCGTGACCTGGCAGGTCTTAGGGGATCCACTGATGAATTTTCGACAGTTGTTAAGTATATCCGATTATATCTGATTGTATATATATTTGTTTTAATTCAATATTTGTTTCAGTTTTAAATTCTGTTTCAATTTTCATTACATGCTATTGTAAATTCAAATATATTCACAAGAGAGGTTTTCTTCTCATAATATAGGCTGACCGAATTATTCTTTGGTAACAAGTAATGTTGACTTAAATCCTGACAATGATTCAAGGTTAGTGGCCGCCACGTAAACAGGTTTAATTTTAATTTTAAAGTGATGGTTGTTTTCACAGTCAAGATGACACTAGTGAATTAAGAAGTAAACAACTTGTTTACTCTTAAGTAAACATGATTGGTTGTCGTCGGGGTCATGTTAGGAGTACGTGATATAAACGATCTCGTGACTCCTCTCCCACCCTTTTTCTTGATTTCTCAATTTGAGAACTTTTTAGAAACTGTGTATTTAAATATGATATAATCTTTGTTTTAGTGAAATATAATTAGTGTTTGGGCTTTTATAAATGACGTTCAGTTGTTTTTTGTTGTTGTTGTAGCCATTACGTTTTTATTCGTTAACTTTCTTTTTAATTCATTTGGATTTTTAAAGTATTAATTCGTATTTCTGAAAATATTTGATCTTCTCATACAGAATTCTTGGACAAATACAGTTTATCAAAATCTTATTCGGATTTCCACCACAGAGTGTTAAATCGTGTTATTCTACAAGGAACTATAGATGAATACAAAACAGATTTCAACACGTGTCATCGGCTTCCATCTTGAACTTTCCAACTGGACTAGAACTTGAATCTATCAGAACATTTCATTGATAGGACTTTTGTAATTTAATTTGTTCTTGGAGTATTTTTGGATTTGATTCTTAAAACTGTAAGTTCTTTTTCCAATTTTCCAATCTTTTTCATAGGGAAAAGTTATTTAATTTTACAAAGCTTATTGTTTACACTTTTTTGTGTTGCTGTTTATTAGAGCCTAAACACGTAACACCATTTGGACCTGTCCTCCACTGCTCTTAGGAACTTTGCAAAGTCCATGCCTGTCCACTCGCTAATATAAGGTAAACCCTGTACAAGAGACACAAAAATGATTAGTTTTATTTTTAGAGTTATACATGGGGTAATGGCCACAAACCAGTTTTTTTAAAAAAGATTAATTTAAGTCATAATGATAAAGTCACCTTCTGTAAGGAGCGGACATAACAAATCGAGCATGTATTACATGACTGTTCAGTATCTGAACATTTCTTGAAATTATTTGTGGAATCGATCCAAACTTATAACCCACATTTTGAAATTAAAAGAAAGAAATGAAGATTAAAGCTTTGATGATCTTTTTAACTTCCTGATTTTACTTACAATATGTGTTATAGACGGTGCACGTTGCGCATGAAAATTCCCTAATCTCGTCTATTATAAATATTGTGTTTTGTCATGCAAATGGCTGGAAAGTATGTCGCCAACGTGAATAATAAAAGTGATGTGGTTTCGAAAAGGTGGACACTTTTCTCAACTTTTAGTTTGATTTCATCGTTTTATCCTCCCTGTCACGTAAAGCAAACTAATATGCAACGTAAAACTCATTGGGGTTTGTAAATAAGCGGTTCTTTTGTACAATAGTGTGTGTGTGTGTGTGTGTGTGTGTGTGTGTGTGTGTCTAAAGAAATGAACATCAGTAAAGATCAGGACGGAAAATAATTTTAAGGTAATGTCCGATACACTCTGTCAGGTGACAATGTATGGTAATGTATATAATCCTGACAACGTAAGTTCAGTAAAAAAAAAAAAAAAAGTTGTATATATATAAAGCATATACATTAAATTTAAATAAACACATGTTTAACTTTGATTTAAAAAATATACACCGACTTTAAATAAAGATATGTATCGACTTTAATTAATGTTTATCTAAACATTAAGATTCTGAATGGTGTTACGTATGAGTAACATGAAATGGACAACTTATGTAAAGAACCATTTCCTGGTGTTAACACATAAATATGCACACCTTTCTGGTAGAGCATTTAGACATAACAACAGAGTTTAATGTACTTTCGTGTCAACAATGATCTTATTATTTGGATGCAACGTACAGCACGTTATTATTTGCGGCCTATAACTGCACACGAAAATAAGTAAATAATACAAGAAAGAATCGTAAGACGTGGGAAACAGTCATCTCTTTTCATCTGTTAGAACTCTGTTTTTACCCGCACAACTTTGAGCTAGAATATATAAATGTAGTGATGTATGCCCTCCGTAAAATAACAACAACAACAACAACAAAATAAAACACAACTACCGTCGCCTTTTTATTTCGCCGCAGTTAGAGTGTATTCTTTATTATAATGATAGAGTACCTAACATGGATCAATATATGCATGTTTATGTGATCCATTTACGATGTCTTTCCTCAGGAATAATTGATGTGGTAACTATGGAGACTTTAATAACAACGCATGTAGTGACTGGTATTTTAGTTACGTTCTTGTATTCCCGGTTGTAACTTTCATTTGTGATTAAGTACTGACGTTGTGCATATGCAATCTGAAACCCCTTTTAGTTTCTTTGTTAAAATGTCACATACATACAGATGGTTGATTGTCTGTTTTTTTGTTGTTGTTGTTTTTTTAGCAGCGCCTTTAATATATATTGGCTTAATAATGCTGAGCAAATGGAAAGTTAGTTGTCTTACCCAAGGATAACGCAAGGTAGTCAGCTTGGATTGGTATCGATCCCGCGACCCTTGGATTTAGTGTCTAACGCTATAAAACCGAGTGACTTCACTAAAGGAAGACATAGTTCTCGCCGTTGTTCAATTATTCATTTGCGGTTTGGAAGCTTAAAATATTGGCTACGCAGATCGTTACATGTAAATTAAAAGATAATCAATACAATGTGACAAAATTGCAATCAACAATACAATCATCATTAAGCCAAGTAAAAAAAATCTTCTTTTGTCAGCAACATTGTCTTCATTAGTTCAGTGGAAACTAATAATGGAAACTAATAATGCCATTTAAAGGACTTAATAATGCCTTTATCTGATCATTCGTAAAATGACTTTGATATTGCGTGAACATACGTTCTGTATCTTTATACTAAACTAAATATGTGGGCATCATTTAAAGTAATATGGGAATAAATAGGCTATAGTTAAACAATCTTCCTCAGGCTGTCAGTGTGTGTATTTTCTTTTATGCCAGTTGTATACATGAAAAATAATGAACCCGAATGTGTGTGTGTGTGTGTGTGTGTGTGTGTGTGTGTGTGTGTGTGTGTGTGGAATAAAAATATAAAACAAAACAAACTCCGATAAATTTGTGCAAATCGTTTTGCATTTAGTGTATGCTTCTTCTGGCACTTAATTGTATTACAATAACTTGTTATCCAGACCAAAGAGACAAAGCATCTCACCTATGAATCCAGTTCGTTATTTAATCTGGTTATCTCTCCATGCACGTCACATTATTCATTCTCTTCGATTTTTGAAGTGTTATATTGCCTTTTTTATATGTTATGAAATAAACTACATCTGTCGAGCCGCAGTCATTGGTTTAACGCACAGGAAACACTTCTTTTGTATTGGAGCTACTGAATTAGGTACTTTCTCTAATATGTGTACATCGACAGCACCGATGTCTGTTAGATGATGAAAAACATCATTTTATATTTTCTGACAGTTTAGTTCCAATACAAATTCTTGTAAGTTCTAAGGTTTTCCATTCGCAATAATTGTCACGCTTTTGTAAAGAGGTTTTACGCTGTGTTTATTCGTTAGTTTATTAATTATAAGATCTTTCAGTGGTCAAAATTAAACAAACATAAAAGATTAAAGGAATAGACAAACGATATCCACCTATATATAAGACCACAAATATAAAAAAAATATGCAAGTTCTGACTTGTCATAATTGCATTTAATAATAATAATAATAATAATAATAATAATAATAATAATAATAATAATAATAATAATAACAACAACAACAAGAATAATAATAATAATAATAATAATAATAATAATAATAATAATAATAATAATAATAATGAGTACTTTGTATAACGCTTTATCTCTAGAAACATGTTGGTGCAATGCAAGAGTACTGTCTAGAGTAACACGTAGGTTTCGTACTTATTATGTGAATTTAATGTTGGTGTTGCTGATATTTGTTTAGGTAAAGGGAGTCAATGAGAAATTATTTGTGCTGTGATCAGAAAGGCCTCAGTTTTATCATCATTCATCTGCAACTTGTTACATGTCATCCATGATTTCACATAAAAAATGCACCTCTCTACTCTTGGGTGGAAGCATCAACTTCAGTTAGGTGGCTAGATTTGTATAGTTGGGTGTCATTAGCGTATAATTGGTGAGATCTGGATAATGATCTATGACACCTGAGAGTATAAAATGATGCGATCAGGTTCAAGAACAGACCCCTGCGGAACACCACAACATAAATCAACTGGGATGGATTGTATTGCATTTGCAGATACAATTTGTGTTTTGTTGAGTAAGTAGGACTTAAACTAAATCAAAGCTGCCTGTATTGTGAATGCCAAATACGTGCTGGAGACGGTGAAGTAATATATCATTGTCTATTGTGTCAAATGCTACAGACAAATCAAGGAGGGTGAGGACTGTAATCTTTCCGCTAGCCAAAGCAGTGAGAATGTCAGAGGAATAGTTTCAGGACAGTAGCAAGGGAGATATGCAGACTGTCCATTGCTGTTTAAATTCAGATAAGATACAAGTTGAGTTCGAAAACCTTATCCTAATATTGTATTTAATATGAATTAGTTAATTATCAGGTTTAAACAAAAATGGGAGAGCAGGATACAACATACATTCTGCACGTAATAATAATAATAATAATAATAATAATAATAATAATAATAATAATCGCAATCATCATCGTCGTCGTCGTCGTCATCATCATCATCATCATCATCATCATCATCATCATCATCATCATCATTTCCGAATCATGGATATTTTAGGCCTGAACCTATTTTGAATATATAAACTTTATTGTCGCAAATAAACCATAGGCATAAAAAGACTTAGCCAATCCTTGCTTAGAACATCGTCTAGTAAAATTATATTCACAGCCCACATATCATCACATACCTATGTATCTTGTATAAAAATGCTGCAGATAATTCTGCAATGGCATAGGGCAGGATTTAAAGAATACTAACATGCAGATCTCATCGTAATGCATCATTTCCCCATACAGGACACATGTTTCACACCTAATATACATATATTTTCTTGTTGTAAAACCATGCTAATGAAATGCATCTTTACTCTCCATATACATTTTTCTTTTTACATTCGCAATTTGTTGGTCAATATAACGGGCAATACAATGCTTGACATGGAAGATGTGGCCTTAATAGACCGGGTGTTTTTTTTGCGAAGAGAGGATTTTTCTTCTTCTTTTCTTCTGCAAATTACTGCACGAAGGTTAAACTTAACAAGTTATTATGCTTTTCAAAACCGATCACTCCTACTTACGTTCGCAACTTCGAGGTGAAACTTATATCAATTGGATCACCCGAAGCGTTTTCCGTCATGTCGGAAAAAAACTTGCATGTAATTCGTAACCTTTGAAAAATAATAATAATAATAATAATAATAATAATAATAATAATAATAATAATAATAAACTTACTTTAATGAGGATGACACATTTGGTCGTGGCTGATCCATCAGCCATTTGGTCCTCAGTTTTTAAGACCATGTACATACTAAGGTAATTACGAAGCAAGGGAATTTGAATTATGAATCCTCAATGTTAAGGAATTCAATATAGTAGGAGCTGATACTGTAAATGAGCTTTTGTAATGATTTTTGTTTAACCACGGAATCTGGAGATCGTTGTTAGCCGTCTATGGGAGATTACACTCGGTATGTATTTGATGATTTTAGTTCAATTAGGTTAGAGATATAATCTGGAGAAAGTTCGATTAAAGATTTATTTCTCATGAATCATTTAAAATAAAGCAAATGTTTTTGTATAGGTAGAAATTACAGACATGAAAACAAAATATTCGAGGGAGTCATAACAGGAAGTTTCATTATTTTTTCGGGCTGCTTTTTTCTGTTATATTATGAATATATTATAATTGGATTTGTTTCCCCATAAGGTACAACCGTAATCTATCAATGTTAGAATATGTCCCGAAAAACAAAGTTCCCGTTGGGAGGTAAATATTTCGAAAGCAATTTTAACATAGTTGTTCTTTTGACTACCATTGCACATAGATGATCGGTATGTACTTTGCAGATGAGATATTGATCAATGCAGATACCAAGAAGTTTTTATTTTGCTTTTGGCAATATATACGTCTAAGTCATTTTGAATTAAAAGTAAATACATGTTAGTAGATAGATGCTGCCTTGCTCCGATTGTCATGCATTTCGTTTTAGAGATTTTAATATGCATTTTATTTTGTTGACACCAAACTGATATATTGTTGAGGTCGATTTGATGTTTATTTTTAATAGAGTTTAGAGATTTACCAGATAAATGTAATGCAAAGTCGGCAGCGAAACGATATGTGTTAGATTGCGCAGGATGCAAGACTAAATCATTGATAAATAGAAGTAAAAGAAGAGGCCCTAACATAGAGCCTTGAGGAACACCACATAAGATATGACTTGGTTCGGAAGTGTATTTACCCGTGCAAACAACTCGGTGTCTGTTAGTGAGATATAATGTGATCCAGGTAGATGAGTTTGGAGACAACTTGACGGCTGAAAGTTTTTTTTTTAATTAGCACCGAATGGTCAGCCAAATTTAATGCTTTTTAAAATAAATGAAGATTGCGCCAGTAAGTTTGCCTGATGTTACTGCTTGTAGCCATTGGTTTGTAAGTGTTGTCAATGCAGTTTGATATGAGTGATTCTGTCGAAAACCTGATTGTGATTTATGGAGGAGTTGGTTACATGTTTTTAAATATTATTTTAACGTACAGATAGAACAAATATGGGTCGATAGTTGAATTGGTTATTCTTTTCATTTCCCTAATATATTGCGAAAACTTCTGCTAACTTCAACGAATCTGTGAATTTACAGGTAGTGATACTAGAAGTCACGCATGCTCGATTTCGTTTGTTTTGTTTTTTCTTCTCATGTTTTTTCTTTATTTGCGACATCAGACGTGAAGTCACTCCTATCGTTGACATAACCTAAACAATCCGAATAGACTGGCTGTCTTTTGGTTAAATTTGGTGTGATTTTTCTGTGAATTACTGCGATGACATAGACATAGTATTGTCTTTTCCAAATAGATGAGGTACATGCGAATGTCCTGTGTGACATTATGTGATTGCAGACATCCATCTGGCATCTTCGCAAGCCAAGGTTCCGATATGTTAATCCTATCTATAGAGATGTTTGTCTACCGAATATCACCATCTGGGTACCCTGGATCGTCGGTTAAGACTAAGACGTCTAATTTTTAACCGACGACCCAGCTAGTCTCGTTCCCTGCTTAGTATGCTCCTTGCGTTGCACTCCGCTAACTAAGTCAGGCGAACGCCGACGCCATATTGTCACGTGATCAAAACAAATGACATACGGAGTGAACTACATGTAGTTAATCAAAGAGCTACACTTTTATTAATTTAATATCCTCTTTCTTAGTAACACAATATAAACTTTACTAATACTTTTGATTTGAGCTATAGCAGTCGTTATATTGTGTTGGAGCGTAGCCACCAATTCGTCATATAATATTTTTTACAAATTTTTTCACTATTATGCGACGATAAAGGAAAATCGTATTAAAAACAATGTTTTGTTAATATTTCACATTTTACACAGCGTCGTCTAAAAAATTCTTTTTCCAGTCGATTCCTTGATCATTGTACATCGACACTGATATGAGGTGATGTAATACAGCCTATATATAACTAAAGATTAATACGAAAATATCACCCCTCTTTCACGAGGGGTGAGGGTAACGATTGTTTTGCAAATATTGCACACTTTGCACTAAGTCAGCTAACATATTATGGTTGCAATAAGTTCTTAGCTCAATTTTACATCGATATTGATATCTCGCTTTACATGACACCTCAGATTTTACCAAATATTAGGATCGAAATAGCAACCTTATTCCACGAGGAGGTGAATTGGATAATGTTTGGTTCAATATTGTGCATTCGTACTGCATCATGTAATTTGTAAAATATTCCATTTGCAATCAATTACTTGAAACCTTTTACAGCAGAATTGATTTAATGCGACAATGACAACTTTTATTTGCCAAATATAAAGACCAAATGCTATCTGTTTTATAAAGTTATGGGTAAGGGGTGCGAAGTGGGTTTTCTGGGTACACCATGTTGTTGTCTGGTTGAACCCTATTCCACGAGGGGGTTAATTTGACGATATTTGGTTCAATATTGAACATTCCGACTGCATCATGTAATAAACATCAGTTGCAATCAATCCCTTGATACTTTTCACTTCGGAATTGACTTATTGCGATTGATGACAGCCTTCATTTGCAGAAGAAATAAGACCAAAATACCATCTCTTAAATATAAAAGAGGGGTGTGGTGACGATATTTTGTCAAATAAGTTTTTCTGTGATTACTTCATCTAAAAGTTAGATCTGTAACTGATTCCTTGATCAAGTGTAAATTGATACTGATGTATTGTTTTTTACAATCCAGATTCTGACAAACATTAAACACAACATCAACCATCTTCATGCCAAATTCTTAAACAATGAGTTCTAATAGCTGCCTCATTGGACACTCGGCATTAAGAGGTTAGTGTTAAGACTGGTCGGTCTTGTGTCATTATAATGTGAATGGGTGAGACATCATACTCCATGTCTGCGGCATGATGCCCCAATGATAGCCTGTACACTACCACACTGCAGATATCAAGGCGATATGACTGAAAACTTGGTATAGCGTCGTTAAACATCCAAATCACACCCTCTAAACTGGGAGTTGGAGCTAAAATTACCATCAAACAGCCTTTGTGGGATAAGGGTTCCTAGACTTAAGTTTGGGTAGAGTAATGTTAGAATTTCTTGCTAATGAAAATACTTAAAAAGTTTACATTGATACTGATATTTTACATAAATTATATTCATTGTGTGTTATTAGGAAAGGCAGGTTACTTGCATCAGCATAATACGAACTGTATTGTGCTGCTATATTTTTTTTAAAATTAATTAAATTAAATGAATTACTTAAACATATAATAGTATTAAAGTTCTCATTTACACATGTGAATGTTAATTTTTTAAATTTCATACCATGAAAATTTTATTCCAAATTTGGCATGCTAGTGTAGTTTTATTTAATCATTTTCTTTTGCCAAGACAATCCACTCCAGGACCCCCACCCCACCCCCACCTTTCAAACAACCGCCTTGATAAAAGAGAAAGTATTTTGGTCTTAATCTTTGGCTAGCGAAAGCTGCCATCTGTCGCCTTCAATCAATTTTGATGTAAAAGATATCAATGGATTGGTTGCAAATGGAATAATTTACAAATTACATGACAAAGTTGGAATGTACAATATAGGACCAAATATCATCACATTCTCCCTGTCGTCAAATAGGGTTGCTATTTCGATCGTAATATTTGGCTAAGTCTGAGGTGTCATCTACAACGAGATATCATATCAATATTAAATTAATCAAGGAGCTTCTTGCAACTAGAATATACTAGATTGCTTAATTGGAAGTAAGCAACATTTGCAAAGCAATCAGTACTATCATCTTCTCGGAACAGAGGTTTCAATAATAATTTTTGTCTTAATTTGTGGCTATATTTAGGCTCTCGTACATCACATCATATCACTTTCGACGTAAAATTTATAAAGGAATCGATTGGAGATGGAATCTCTCAGATGACGCTGTGTAAAAAGTGCAATATTATCAAAATTCCGTTGTGTGTACCTTTATCCTTCATCTTCGCCTATAGTAGAAATAATCGTAACAAATAATTATATGACGAATTTGTGGTTAAGCTTCAACACATTATAACGACTGCTTTAATTCAAATCAAAAGTATTAGTAATGTTCATATTGTATCATTAAGAAAGAGAATATTAAAGGAATAAATGTGCCGCGGTTAGATAACTAGATCTTTCCATACGAGGAAATTTGTTTTGATCACGTGATAATATGGCTCGGCGTTCGCCTAACTTGTATCTCACTGGATAGTTTCTGTTTTTGACCTTATATTTAAGGTAGAAGGCATGAGCCTAATTATCACAATCCTAGCAATTTTCAGTTCACACATAAGCTAAATTTGTAATGTGGTTTATATTTACTTTCAGTTAGACTTATAAACTGGTTGACTTGTTGGTGACTGCCTGTCACAGTTAGACTAGCATTGGTGATCAAATGCGTAACTTTGGCTTCAAATGAGCCGCCAGATTGGCTGGTGTGTTTACATGTGTTTTCTTCAGAGGTAAATTTCGAAAAATCTAGATGGTTGAAGGGTGATGAAAAGTATGCTAATGTGGTACAGTACTAGTGAACTTTATTCATGTATGAGGCACATACTGATTCTTTTAGCTGTCTTGTCACAGGAAAATATTCAAAATAGCTCTTTCCTGTAAAAAATGAAGAAGAAAAAAAGAGGGGTTGGGGGCAGTGTTGATTCAGTATAAAAGCCACTAGTTGCATAAGGAATTAACTTTAATACCTCAGTCAGAATCTTACAATCATCATTCAACAAAAATCATTAGTTAATTTTTCATGCAGGGAACCAGACTACGATCCAGCGAGACTGTCCTAGTATTGGCCTACCATGATACTATGTGGAATCACACCACAATTAATACTTCCAGTTCAGTAGCCAACGAATGTAGTTCCAGTCTATTTTTAGAACATTTTTTCCTCTCTCCTTTTGGTGGTGATAGAAGAGTTATATTGATACATATTTGGTAGGGATCTAAAGGTAATTGTTCATTCTTGAGAATATGAGCAGAGAGAATGGTTGTCGGTGTGTAATTTGGCGACAGTGCACATGGAGTAATAAGGCCTTGGTGATGATCCGGAAGTGAAATATGTGGTCTGTGTACATGCTGTTCTGTTTACAGTGCAGCAGCTCAAAAAAATGCCGATCAACCCTTGACAAGAATTTCACCGTGAAGTCATCTTTGGAGGTATTTTAGATTAACATATAATTTGTATTGATTGTCACACTGTGGAAAGGTCATTACTGAGAAATATATGTAGAGAACATATAGTAAAATTAATTGTGGTCTATGTCCATGTGCCGGAAATCATATGAGGTCTAGGTTCCTTGCTTGAGATATTGCCCAAGATATTCCGATTGCAATAACAGCCATGGCAGAATTCACGAAAAGAATATCTAAAAATATCCGTAAAAGGAAACCTTCTTCAGACGAGGACGATGATTCTGAAGACGACACTGTTGTGTTAGGCCCAAATTAATTTACTTCCCAAAACGTTATCTTTTTATGACTATTCACTGGACCAGATAACTCTTGTTTCATGATTTTTGTCGAACCGTTTCATTTGTTTAACAATTTTGTTACAGTAACGTAATTTCGGTGTATACAAAAACAAAAAAAGTCAACGTTATTTTTCTTCTTCTATTTTCCTTATGAAATTGTTGTTTATAAATTCACTATAATTACTTTTATATCACTTAGTCAACGAACGATTGAGTATAGTATATCTTTGTATGACTTGCACACCGATATCATTGAACTTTTAATTTATATGATTAGACTAGTCCTACATGTAAGACGTATCACATGTTATTTATGTTTGAGTGCCCAAATAATAGTACTAATATTAGTTTCCTACTCCTAACTCATGGACGGGGTACTAAAATAATCATATATGTGTCAATGGATCAAGCTGGGTGTGATTCACACCCGATACTTTTTTAGCATGATATCAACAATTTGAACATGTTCCTTGCATATAATGAAAGAATTTAGTAGTCCTTTTATTTAATACCATAATTATTGCAAATCATTGTAGAAATAGGTGAACAATCTTGTCTATTTTTCGTATCCGATAATTTCATTTAGATTGTCCACCATATTCAAATAATGATTACTTCCATTCTCAGCCTCGCTTGTTTGTGTGCCATGTAAAGACATTATTTGGAAACATAAACAAATCGCAGTAAAAAATATGGTGCAGTTTGAGTTAGAAATTCTGCGCATTAAAAGTAAATACAGTTTTTTAGTAATTTTGAAATTCCACCACGAAGCAATTATTCGCCACTGAATTGATAATAACATAGTGTAGAATATCCAGATATGGTCTGGCAAGTCTTATATAGAAAGTAGTCATGGAGAGAGTATCGCATTATCTGTCATGGTGGACACAGTAATGTTAGTATAACCATGCACATTTATTTTATCATGTAAGCCAAACTTATTTCAGAACATGATTATGCTTATGTAGTAGATTTCTCGGTATACCAAAGTAGGTTCATGTGAGGGATATATTTCTTGAATGAAACAAAACTTTGTTTACAATTCCAAAAGGCTCAATTTATTTTTAATTCAATTAATTAAAGAATAATATTTTAACTTACCATATATGTTGGGACACTATTTGTTGGGACACCATACATTTATTTTAAAAGTATTTTTTGTGTGCACTGTATGTTCTGGGGCACATCGTTATTTTCAAGTCATAAGTTGTGGGACACTTTCTACATCATTTAAAAATTACATGTCGGAAAATGCAGTCAAACGTAAGTTTTATTAACGAAACCTTTAACAAAGAGAACAATGTGAGAGTTGTTTGTTTTTATTTTTCTTCCTAGTTGCAAATTTGCCAAGGACAAGAGCTTAAGTAAGAATGAATCATTTGCTTCTATGAGAATGAGTTCAACTTTTTCTATTCTAATTTATGCTTCAGCGGTTTTTATATATTAAATACCAAGGTTTATTTGCTGTTCATGCTTGTTACATTACTTATTTTGGCAAAATAATTGTTATTGAGCACAGTATGAACTATTCATTGTAATTAGATAAAAATATATTCAGAGAGAGTAAGAAAGATAGAGAGATACCGGTAAATAGTAACAGTACAAAGTGATTGATAAACATACTAATTCCGAAAATGAACATAGTTTATTTACACAGCAGTGATATCTAACATAATCCATGTACTGCCGAACAAGCTTGAATGCTAACTAATATATTTAATTTAAATCTTTCAATCTGTCCAGATTCTATATTGCCCGCTCAACCTCCTCAGGCTCAAATCCATCAAATTCGTCCTCTTCACTATTTCTGCCATTACATTCAGTATCTCTTATGATATTTCTCACATCCATTAAAATTATTGTTAATACCATTAACTTTAAATGATTTTTGGAACAGATAAGGCTTGTCTCAAAGTGATTTGACTGTTTTCGCAATCCAGTCTACAACTGTTTATCTGCACTCTTAATAATAGAGGTGTTGTGATTTTCCTTGGAAAGGCCCTCTGCTGCTTTACAAATAAAATATGTCCAGTTTTTTCTCATGTCGGACTTGACCAGTTTATTTACACTGATGTCTAGTTGCTGTAGCTTGGAAGTGCATCCTCCAGGAATAACTGTTGACACAGTGTTACTGCTTCTCCAAGCCTGTTTTACAGCATCTGTAATATGCACCCAAAATGAATCCAACACTAAAAAAAATCGTTACTTTCCTGTATACTTGAGACATATCTCTTTAATCAACTGCAGCATCGCCTCAACCCAACCCTTCTCCTGCACACGTACAATCCATCCTTTTGGTGCCTGAATATCTTTTAGCTCTCTCGCATCACAAGAAAATATAATTGGTAGCAACACATCACCTGCAGAAACTGCAACTGTTAGGGTTAGATGCTTTTTTTCCGTACCAGTTGTGCTAATTCTCACACTTTTAACACCTTTTCGACAGTTCATTTGGGAATAAGATCAAAGTATATATGAATTTCATCCATGTTAATTATCATCTTATCTTCGAAATTGTCTCCTTCTCATTTGTACTTTTTGAATTTGTGGAATAATTTTATGTTCTTCTCCAATCATCTGGGAGACCCTGTGCCATCATTGTCCATGAATAAATGAACAACGTTGTGTCACTTTAAAAAAAAACCTGTTGTTCTCCTGGTTTGAAACTAAATTTCTGGATGTTTACTTTACACAAATTCCTTGGCATAAGGGCATATAGTGTCCACACTAACAGGGATCTGCAGATCATGTTGGACATGAACCCACTTTGCAATTTTTCCATCAAACTCATTGCCATATGATACTGGTCTCCCACTCCTTGCCAAATGTCCCCATTCATTCAGCTATTGAGAAAAATCTATTTTTGACCAATTTGCAATGGTTGATTTAGGGATTTTGTAATGTCTTGCTGTTAAAAGAATTCCATGCAATTTTGAGAAACATATAACATCCTCTTCATGCTTTCATGTAAAACATTTATAATGTTCTTGCCAGACATCATTATGTTGGCATCATCTCTCTCCTGACTGGTGTCTCCAATTTTGTGTCTTTTTGAAGCTGGTTCATTTTCCATTACATCACACTGCTCCTCTCTAGAATGCTTTTTTGATCAACCTGTGGGCCTCTTAGGTGAAGCTTTAGGCAACGCATTTTCTTTTCCATGCACGAGGCAAGACCTCTTCACTACTTGAGTATCGCACTACAAACTTATCCATAATAGTGGAGATCTATATCATGTGGTTTATTTTTATATATATATTTTTTTGCCCCTTTATATATGCTATGTACATGAGAACAATGAGGAATCACTTTTTGTGTAAATGTGTGAGAAGTTATCATTTCAAAGTGTTCCATTTTTTCTATTTATTTTCAAAATCCCAGTGAAAACCAATAGAAAGAAATCAAGGTTGGCTTCTACATGTCGGCCAATTTTGTGTACATATGTTTAGTTAAAACAAGAAATCTCCACGCTAAAAGGAATGCAAAGTCTGCTTCCTTGCTTTGTAATAAATTAACCTATTTTATATCCTACTGGTAAGTTCAAACAATGAGTGTATGGCTGTTACAAATTGTGTTTATTCAACACCTGGGCTTTTATTTATATGCCATCTGTAGTTATAATTGAAACAAACTGGTTTAGAGTATAATACTTTTTGGAACCTATGGAATCATTTGTACTCACACGTGATTTTTTTGTACCTCTCGTCATGTCACTCATGAATGGCAGGTGCTTTTGTGCAACGGGGTTGATAATTCTCACTCTCTCTTTCTCATTTGTTTGTGATTTTGCAGGATCCACTTTTCATTCTCATAACATTTAAACCTTTGAGGACAATCAAACATGATTCGTTTCTCAATATTTATATCACTCACCAATGTTTTTTGTTGTCTGATGAAAGCAATAACACTTTTGATGTATGCGCTACTTATACAGAGTTCATGGATATATTTTTCCATTAATAATATGCTATTGTCGACCCAAAAAGTTAATAAATGATAACAATACAAGGTTAGTTTCTTTCATTTTATTATCAATTTAGCATTTTATTTATCTATTTTATTATAACATGCAGTGTGGCTGGTTGTGGCTGGGAGGGGGCAGCACAAATTGAACACAGTTTATTTCATTTCCTTTGTCTAGGGACACATGATGTAGGTTTAAAAAAATTCTCCATAATTTTTGGGGACAAAAAAAGATTTTTTTTTTGTGTCCCAACATATGTGGTAAATGCAGTAATCTGATTTCAGTCAGCATTCATTGCTTTACAGCCAACTGAAATATAGGCCAACAAAACTTGAAAACAGGTTCATTTTTTGTGAGAATTTGAATTTATTAGAGAAAAGAGTAAATAAAGTCTGACTGGAACACTGTGACATTAGAAAAGTATTGTTATTGGTTGCCATTTTTGTGAGATATTCCTGAAAATTTGACTTTTATTACGATGTTAGTCAACATCAAAACATGCTACACATCGTTGAGGTCTTACACGTAGGACTACAGTTAGACCAACAAGTAGATCTACTTTATTTTCTGACAGAGACCAATGCTTTTGGGCCTAATGCCTTATTGTAGTTTTACGCTGAGTTTACCTCCCCATTATTACTATAAAGTGAGTGTTCTGAAGGATTTAATGTTATATGTCAAAAGAAGATGAATTTTAATTACCATCCCCATTCCAAGGTCAGTCGAAATAAATTTATTAATTAATAGAGGAGTCCAATAGTCAGAACATCAGTTTGGAATACAGCCTAACAGCATTGGTCTCTAACAAAGACCTACTTGTTGTTTTATTCTATGATATCCTGAAGAGTCATCAGTTTCACCGTAAAGTCACATACTTTCGCCTTTACAGAAATTAACTCCATTTAGACTGATACCCATCATTTCATTTGAAACATTATTTCTTTATAGCATTCATATAAAATTTCACTGTATTCCCCCATACCCTTCTTGGTGTACAGGTTACAATCAGACACTCTCTCATTGGAAAATTAATGTGTTATGTCACTTGTGTTGCACACTTCCGATGAATCTACTTCTGTGTGTTACAGTGCTGCACATTTGGTAGAGCAATAACAAATTGCTGATAGAGTTTGATGGAAAATGACAATTTGTGAAAAATTTCATCACAAAAGCTAAAATAGATTGGGAAAATTAATGGTATTATAAAAAAAATTGTGCAACAGTATTTTAATAAAAACTACTCTTTAAAACTTAATTCCTAGTTGAGTTTGAAGACTACCTGTCTTTTGAATACAGTTTGGAACTTTAAAATTAACAGCCACTTTTCTAACTCATTTCTTTGGAAGTACAGATAATCAATGATGAAAGGACAAGCCACAGTATAAAAAATGAATGAAAAATTAAGTAGCTCAGAATAAGGTTAATTAGAACAATACATGTTAAGTAAACATGCTTATTTGCCATTACCCTGATTGGCCAAGTGGTCTAAAGCACTCTCTATTGCGGATCACTGCCATCTTACCTCTGCTTGCGTGGGCTCAAGTCTCAGATTCAGCCAACGTGGGTATGATAGAAAGCTTGCCAGTAGCTTCTTGTGGGTCGGTGGTTCTTTCCTGGGTTTTCCCCAGGTTCTGCCTTCACCATTAATACTGGCGGCCATGTATAGTCTATCGTGTGCAGAAATATGGCGTTAAACCCTACAACAACAACTGGTATTGTTGTATATATCTGATTTAATACATAATAATATAAGGACTTTGTATAGCGCCTAATCTTTAGAAGCTATATGCGCTTAACAACATCTATAATGATATAATTACACAAAAATACAAAAAAAAACATGAAATTGGAAAACATAATAAATGCTGAAAATAATAAAGATATGGAACATTTTTAGGTTTTAATGTTTATTCTTGCACTCAAAAAAGGTGAGTTTTAAGAGCAATCTTAAAAGGGATCACTGTGTCTTTGTATCTAATTTCAATGGGCAAATTGTTCCATGTTGCTGAGCCCTGGTATGCAAAGTTAAGGAATCTCAAACTTCAAGTAAAAGAGAGAAAGACATACAGTTACAACAAAAACAAATGCAAGCACAAGGAAAAGAAAAAGAAAGACAAATGGAATTACAAAAGGAAAAAATACAGTTAGAAAAAGAGGAAATGCATTTACAATTGGAGAATGGGAGAGTTAGTAGCCACCACGCAAACAGGATTTATTTTAATTTTAAAATGATTGGTTGTTGTCAAGGTCAAGATGGGACTAGTGAATTAGGAAGTAAACTTTTTATTCTTGAAGTAAAACGATTGGTTCTCATCAGGGTCATGTTAGGAATATGTGATATAAATGATCACATGACTCCTCTCCCCCCCCCCCTCTTTTTTTCTCTCGATTTTGCAATTTTGTGGATTTTAAAAATATCTGCATATTAGAATACCGGCATGATATAATCTTTGTTTTAGTGAAATATTTTCCATTTTGGACTTTTTACATTTGATATCAAGTTCTTCTGTTGTAGCTAGTTGTTTGAGTTATATTTTCTTCAGATCAGTTGGATTTTAAAAGATTCGTTCATTTCTCTGGAAATATTGTATGTGCTCATACAGAATTCTTGTACCAAAACAATTTTATTTAGATTTCCAAAGCCGGGGTGTTAATATCTTGTGATTATAAAAGGAACTGTAGATAAACACAGTTCAGACTGTACCATATGTCATCTTCTTCCATCTAGGATTTTCTAGGATTCGAACTTGAGTCTATTAGAACATTTCATTACTGGAACTTTTGTAATTTAATTTGTGGATTATTTTTGGATTATTTTTTTTATTTGATTCTTAAAACTGTTAAGTTCTTATTCCATTTGTACAATATTATTCCAGGGAAATAAACTATTTGTTAGAGCCTACACACTTAACTATATATGCATGTATGTGTGTGTGTGTGTGTGTATATATATATATATATATATATATATATATATATATATATATATATATATATATATATATATATAGAGCTAAGCTTGAAGACATCAGAGTGTTACAGAAGTTAAGAGAAAGGCCCAAGGGAGTGAATGCAGTTGGTCTTGCACTCGGTAAAAAGATTACCAAGACAGAAGAAATTGAAGGGGTATTTATTTTCTTTATGAATTTTGTATATTTTTTATTTTACATCTGATATGTATCAAAAAATGTTCATATTATTGAGCACTTAATTTCTTTCAGTATTTTTAATACTTAACCAATTTCAGTCTTTCAGTTCGGGAATCTAAAGTTTGAATGTAACATAATATCATTGGGTAGCAAGGAAGACCAATAAATTAATAATGTACTGTTTCAGATGAGTATTATAAGTCCTGAAAAGATGGTGTTTGGTATTATTTCCCGAATACAGTGATATGATAACATGGGTTCCTTTAACTTTTACATGTTTGAATGTCTGGGACATCCACAGTTATATATGGGATATAAATTTAAACTTCTTTTACAGCTTGAATATGAGGGACTGGAGAAACCTCAGTCTCTTGCATTTAGATGTGACATTTGAACTATCTCTGCATGAACTTAAAGCATGTCAGTTGAACTCATTCACAAGTTTATAACTTTATAATTCTTTCTATCTTGACTGACCAAAACTTCTGTACACCTTTGGTTGCTTACACAGAAAAATTATTGTGATAGTGTGGGCATACATTATTCTAGTCAGCAAAAGAACATATACTTTGTGTGACATCATGCTACTGTAAATGGGTAGTGTATGGATATCATAAAATTAACACTGCATAATGCAGAAAAATGTCAGCTATTTTTCCTGCTGTGCCACTTTATTTCAAGAATCCAAGACATAACAGTAGATCAACTGATGTACTTTTCTTACAAGGTCAAATATGCTGGAAAACAGATGTAAGCGGCTTAAAATTTATCAGATTTTGGAGAGCAACAGTTACGACACGTCATGTCCAAACTTGGTGAAAAAAAATCTTATTAAGTTGTTTTACGGATCTCTGTATGAGTTTGTGTAAATTTATACTCTCTCAGTAATTTGAATGCCAATGATTGTCTATTTAATAGACAACTGGGCATTGTGACAGCAGTTAATCAAAACACTCTCATCTTTGACTTTGTGCAGCTTTGCTTGATAATTTTAGTTTTATAATTTATTTTGTATGATGTTACGTGCTCAGGCTCAAATAAGCAGCAACACAGAAAGAGTGAAAACTAACAAGCTTGTAAAACTTTAACAATGATTTATTTAGTACAATTATTTTCATAAAATAAATAAACTTACATTTTTAGAGAATCAAATCCAACATTAATCCAATATAGAATTCACAAAAATAATCCACTAATGGAATTGCAAGAGTCCTGATAAATGTTCTAATAGTTCCAGGTTCAAATCTTGACGATGTAATCCAAAATGGCTGACAATGTCACGTGATGCAGTTCTTGTTTAATTTATCATCCAAATGAATTATGAGTACATGTTTTCTCATCCAGATAGATAATAAATCCTCTTTCTTCAATGAATTGACACAAAGTCCAGAACAAGATAATAAAAATTATAACTCAAACATGAATACACAACTGTTCATTTTAAAGCCCAAAATTCTACTAATGTTAGCTTCCAAAACACAGCTATATATATGTAATTCCCTCGTAAACAAAAAGGAATCATGTGATTCTGGAAGGTCATAGAAAGAAGCTACCTTCACCAAGTCACGTACTGAGAGAATGAACCAGAAGAAAAATCAGCCACTAATTACTAAAAATAAAAAGTTGTCCTTGAAATTAACCAATAATATTAAAGACCTGTTTATCAATCTAAAGCAAGGTCAGATAAAGAGGTAACCAAGCCAAGGTCAGCCTGTTTACAACTAGAGTCTAGGTCAACCTGAATTTTCTAGAAAAAATCTCCCAATTAATGAATAAATATTAAACCCTAAATGACAAATTTGGATTTAACAATAAAAAATAAATAAATTAAATCCAATAGCCGTAACATCTTCCCCCATAAAATAAAAAGAAAGGTTTATATGATAAAACTTTCTTTTTATCACAAACCAATTTACATCTGAAATTAAAAGAACTAGTATAATTTACACAGTATAATGAATTGTTATACATGGGAAAGAGCGACTGCAAATTATAGTATCTAGAAATAGCCTTAACCTTTTAACTTGTCCATGTCCCACAAAATGTCCTAGGAAAGGCACACTAGCAAAGCAGAACTCACTTTTAGACAAATTAATTGTCAAACATACATTAGTGAGTCTGTCAAAGAATTTTCGAAGTGTTGCTAGATGTTCTCTCTAGGTATCGCTGTAGATGATGACGTCACAATTTTCTAGACCAGTGATGATCATTTTTATGAGACGTTGAAATGGACTTTCTTTATATTGGTAGAGTCCTTCTGGAGTCACATTGTCGAGTTTTCCTTTGCTCTTTCCGTAGTGGAATCTGCCAAAATCCTTTCTGAAGGTCAAAATTTGGTGACATACTTGGCATTCCCAATTTTATCAATACAATTGTCAATTCTTGGTAATAGGAATGAATCTGTTTTTGTCACTCTGTTCACCTTCCTTTAATCAGTGTAC
The DNA here is from genome assembly GCA_029339505.1 of Unio delphinus. NCBI lineage: Eukaryota > Metazoa > Mollusca > Bivalvia > Unionida > Unionidae > Unio > Unio delphinus. Next base: position 4,090,889 of record JAQISU010000051.1, read on the forward strand.
ATACGGAAAGTTTTATCTGGTTTTGAAACAAGTATGCATGGTGAACTCCAATCACTTTTACTGGGCTCGATAAAATCATTCTCCAGCAAATATTGAACTTCCTTTTTCAAGAATTCCTGTTTGAGTGGACTCGTCCAGCTTGGATGCTGTTTGGAATTTTCAATTTCAACGTCATGAAAATTTTGTTTGTCCTTGTAAGAATATCTGGACATAAGTGCTCATGTAGTAATAATAACTTTCAGTTCATTTCTTTCTTGCACTTGCAAATGTGAAAGTTTCTGGTCTAGATTTTTTATAATTTCTGAATTCCAACAATTCGTCGCTCCAATGTCAGTAGAATCCGACGATATTTCTTCACTAATTGGGACAGGTACCACTAAATTAATTACATATTTAACATGGCTATCTCTTTCAATATACTGGTACTCCTATAATTAATTTAGATCCCAGGAGCACTATTACTATAATTTAACTAATTCATTTTCTTCTTAACTTTGTAAGGGCCGTAATATCTAATTTGAAGTAAAGTAAGAAGAATGAACAGGAGTAACACAACTCTATTATCAGACTCAAAAGTTCTCTCCCTTTCAGTTCTTTCAAACCATAGTTTCATTTTTAACTTTAATTGATTACTTGACTTGGTCTTGGGTAAGGAATCTACACAATCTACCATAATTCTACCAAATGATTTATCAAAGGCAGGAATAGGTTGCAGATGAGCCTTATGTATCTTCTGATTGGTTTTTCCTACCATTTGACAATTATGACAAGATCTACAGTATTTGGCAACATCACTTTTGATTTTTGGCCAATAGAAGTGAGTCAAGATCTTGTGATACATTTTATTAATCCCTAAATGATCAGCCAAAGGAGTTTCATGGGCCAGATTAAGTATTTCCTGTCTGTAAGGTTTTGGAACTACTATTTGATAGTTCACTGACCATTCATCACCAGCAGGTACCTCGGGAGGTCTCCATTTTCTCATAAGAATTCCATTTTTAATGAAATAACAGACAGGAACTTCAGTGACTTCAGTCTCATTTATGACCCTTTGAAACAAACAGGAGATCTCAGGATCTTTTTCCTGTTCAACGACAAGTGACTGTTGTTTATCACCGTGATTAAGAGAATGAGTTATTAAAAGAGGATCACTATGATCAATACCTTCTGATTGATCTAAACCAAGAGTAAAAGTGATCTCATCAAAAACTTGACCTTTACAAGCACCAGTTGAAGGAATACTGCCTTCTATAACACCATTCTCAAGTTCATCACCCTGATTAGAATAAAGAGAATGAGTTGTCAAAAGAGGATCACTATGATCAATACCTTCTGATTGATCTAAACCAAGATTAAAAGTGACCTCATCAAAAACCTGACCTTTACAAGTGTCAATTGAAGGAATACTGGTTTTTTCTTTTTCCCTTTCTTGTCTCTCTTTTTCTTCTTTTTCAGATTGTAATTCTCTCTCTTTCTCCTCTCTCTCTCTTTATCAATCTGCATTTGCTCTTTTTGTAATTCAATTTGTTTCTCTTTCTCCCTTTCCTGAAACTCCAGCTTCTTTAACTCTAATTCCATCTGGAATTTTAATTCTAATTCCTTTAGTTTAATGTCAGAGTCTGATGCAGACTTACTGACTGGAATCAAAGCACTTTGTTCCAAAAGATCCTGTTCTACCAAATACTGGATCAAAATCTTTTTGATATCTTGTTTCGTTAAAGAAGCCTTAACTTCAGAAAGATCGTATTTTCTGGCAAGTTGAACCAACTCGTCTTTTTTGAAAAGATCTAATTGCTCCTGGGTAGGATTAGAAAGAAATATTTCTACCTTAGATGTCATTTTAATACAAGCATGTCAGTCTCACTAAAGATTTAAAATTTTAAAAAACTAGGGGAAATTCAAATTTATCTCAAATCTCAATCCGGACGATAGCCACCAATTCTATGTTACGTGCTTAGGCTCGAAAAAGCAGCAACACAGAAAGAGTGAAAACTAACAAGCTTGTAAAACTTTAACAATGATTTATTTAGTACAACTTTTTTCATAAAATAAATAAACTTACATTTTTAGAGAATCAAATCCAACATTAATCCAATATAGAATTCACAAAAATAATCCACTAATGGAATTGCAAGAGTCCTGATAAATGTTCTAATAGTTCCAGGTTCAAATCTTGACGATGTAATCCAAAATGGCTGACAATGTCACGTGATGCAAACAAAAAGGAATCATGTGATTCTGGAAGGTCATAGAAAGAAGCTACCTTCACCAAGTCACGTACTGAAAGAATGAACCAGAAGAAAAATCAGCCACTAATTACTAAAAATAAAAAGTTGTCCTTGAAATTAACCAATAATATTAAAGACCTGTTTATCAATCTAAAGCAAGGTCAGATAAAGAGGTAACCAAGCCAAGGTCAGCCTGTTTACAGCTAGAGTCTAGGTCAACCTGAATTTTCTAGAAAAAATCTCCCAATTAATGAATAAATATTAAACCCTAAATGACAAATTTGGATTTAACAATAAAAAATAAAAAAATTAAATCCAATAGCCGTAACAATGATCAAAATTAAATATATTTCAGTGGATCTCTCAGAGGTCTCACTAGGATTTTAAAACTAGGAGTCCAGGACTCCCATTTTGGTAAAAATAGGAGTCCCACCAGCAAAAGTTGCAGTCCCATCCCATTTTTTGTTTAACTTTGCAGATTAGAAGAAGTGTTGGTTGCTATGGTGTTTAATTCCCCCAACACTAACATGTACAACTGTATCAGCTTATTCGGCGTGACTGGTAATTCTGCACAACAATGCGTCATTTCTGTAATTATTCAATAACGTGCCTTTTTGGCATAAAAAAAAAATTAATTATTTTTGGGCTGAAATGCAGACAGAAAGATTCCAAAGTAATGTATTTCATTTCCATAGCCTGATGCATAAACATTACATATTTTCAAAGCCATGCGCAGAATATTCCACTATATCAGTTCTAGTAACTTAAGCACAGTTCTGAATCTCATTTAAGTCTTCATCATTTTTTCGTTTAACCCCAAAAGACTTGTCCAAATTTGCAAATAGCATTTTGTCCAAGTCTTAATGTGTCTTGGTTTCGAGTTCACATGCAATATTTATACAGCTACAATCGGAAATGAAATCAATTACAGGATCACGGGGCTTCGCCAATGTAGAAAATTGCGATTCTGTTTTCCTTTTTGGTGACAAAATAAATACCATCTGGTGATATTTGTGGCGACACGAATTTTGGCTGATAAAACCTGTATATACAGTCTTGCGTTTGGAGTAGAGAAAATCAAAGGCACCATTACAGGAAGCAGCGAACTTGGATATAACAATGCACTGTTATATCATAATCCGCTTATGCTGATATCTGGTCTTTTTTACTGTATGCTGTATTATAATCAAAATAACCATGCAACTGACTATTTAAAATCCAACACCTCTGAAGGCAGACACGTGAAATGAGTACAGTCAACCAGATGACACTAATTTTTAAAAAAAAAACCAGATGGAAGAAAAAAATTGTTTTGCTGACACTTCAAAGAAAACCGATTACCTTTGAAGCACTGATATATGCTAAACATATAAAACAAATCTCTCTCAATGTTCTACAATTATCTGATGTTGCTGCAGCAATAACAAACAGATATTTGTTAGGTCCTTCAACTAGAGCCTTTAGCGATGTCTTTCAATAACAAATGCACCATCATGAAAGCAAGCCGACGATCTTTGCTCAAAGAAAGTCAGCAACAAACTCAAATAAAAGCATTACCTCATTTTTCATAGTGATTAGAACATATTTACTGTGCCGTGAAACTATCCTGTTTGCAAAAGAAAAAAGCAAAGAAAAAGCCCCCCACCCCACTCCAAAAAAACGTGCGTACGGAGGACTCCTGCGTGGGTGATATTTTCAATGTAGCTTTAACAATTTTTCAGTCATATTGCTATGATGGCTGCAGTGTGACAATTTATAGTGATATCTAGCACTAGGGCATCATGTCACAGACATGTAGCACGATGCCCCACATTATCCGGACACCTACAAGTCATAATAATAACCTCTTAATGCTTAGCACCAAATGAGGCAGCTGTTAGTACCATTTTTATAAGTCTTTGGTATGACTAGGCGGGGGATTGAACCCACAACCTCCTTGCATCCAAGGTGGATGCACTAACCACTAAGCCACTGGAGCAGTCACAACACATTGTGTTTCAATTTTATGTTATAGGAATTAATATATTGGCACGTGTTGTGGTATAGGTAGCAAAGTAAATGCATTTGGTATTTTATGTGAATCAGTAAATTGGTTGATTTCGAATTATCATAAGTATTTTTTCCACTGATGTAATTAGACATAAATTACATTATTACCATTATAATACATTATTACCTTATTACATTAAATTACATTATTACCATCAGCCATGATAAATAACATTTGCTTGGTCTTGTGGTAAACATGGAAGAGTGATGCTGCCAAAAATATTCCAATTTCTTGCCAGCTATTAAATTAACAGTTTAAGATTATGTAATCTGTTATCTCTTGTAAAGGCATCTTATCTGCTCCAGAATACAGCAGTTTCAATAAACAGTCATATAGGTTTTGCTTTTGAAAGTCACATACTTGTATATGCATGTATGTTTAGTACACTTTACATGCCTATGGTATTTTAATTTTATTACAGACTGCTGAAGATCCATTCAAAATGAAGACTGGTGGATTTGTAGATTTGAAGACAATTAAAATCAAGTAAAAAATTCTACGTTTTATTTACTACAGATAATAAGATCAGTTTTCTAGAGAAATCACAAACTCAATGTTGCCCTTTGTTTTCATGCTTGTAGCAAATCTTTGATTTTGTTGTTGTAACTTGCCAAACTTTTAGTATAATTTTTTTTTGTTTGTTACTTGTTACTGCGACTTTTCGTAGTTTTAAATTATTATGTTTTGTGCATCATTTTAAGGGAGTTAATTTCATAGTTTTTAAATTTCATAGGTTTTCAATTTCATACTTGTGTTATTTCAATTGAGTTAATTTCCTTGTTTTTAAATTTCATGCTTGTTGTGTCATTTCAATTGAGTTAATTTCCTTGGTTTTAAATTTCATGCTTGTTTTTCATTTCAAGGGAGTTAAGCATAGATGAAATTCCAGGATGATAATCGTATAAGTTTTATATTCATATTTTTTAAAAGAATATGATAATGTTTTTAATATTCATACTTTTTTTTACATATTTAATTTTGTTTGTTCTTGCTGTCCATGTATTCTGTCTATCAGTAGATTCTCCTTTTAACCTGATCACCATGTACTTTGATTGAGATTGCAAGTGATATTTTGTAAGGTCTTTTAGGAGTACAAGTAGATGACTAGTTTCAGCCCCTTGGATTATAGTTGATGTTGTTGGATTTATCACCATTTTTCAGTTCAGGGTAGGCTATACATCATGGCCAGTATAAATGGTGGTGGAAAAACCCAGGAAACCCTGGTAAGAACCATCAACCCACAAGAAGCTGCTGGCAAGCTTTCTCACATACCCACATTGACCTAATCCAAGACTTGAACCCATGCAGACAGAGGTGAGATGGCAGTGATCTGTAATGGTGAGTCCTTCAGATCACTCCACCTCTTGGCCTCCCTTGGATTGTAGAAAACAAAATTTGTAGATATTTCTGATGATTCCATCATTGCATTTGTTTTTATTTTCTAAGCATTATTTTTCTTTTTGCGACAGATGTATTAAATTTTCATTATTTTTCTAGTACCAGTAAAGTCCTAAGTGTCCTACTTCTTTAACCACATCAGTTATTTTAGATATTAAAAAGCTTGAAATATTGTGTTGACAAAGAATATGAAAATAGCTCTTGTGCTAGATTATATATGTCAAAGGTATGGCTTATATCTGACTCTGCTCACATTCCATAAACTGATGAAGTAATTGTAGGAATTCTGGTTTACCTTATGGCCCCTCAAGCATGGGAAAGAAGAAAATATTTTTGTTTTGCCTTGAAATGCAAGACATACATGTTGCTTTTTCGGGCAGTGACACCGTCGAGTTCTTTTTTTTCAAGGAGGAATGTTTAACAATTTAAGCATAGCATTTTGTGCTTTTTTTTAATCATGTTTTGTGTCAGTTGAATGCATGTTTGCAGTTATGTTTTAATTTTGTGAGGTTAATGCCAAAAATTCATACATGAAACATGAAGAAGGTAGTTAAATTCCATTTGTTTGTCAACCAATCATGAACAGATTATTCTTTTGTTGCATTTTAACGACTTATTGCTAATATGACATTAACTAAATTATTCATTCTGCCTCAGATATGGGAGGTCATAGATTATATCTGAGTCATGCCAAAGACTTACAAAAATGGTACTAACAGCTGCCTCACTAGGCTCTCAGGATTAAGACGTTAGTGTTAGGACTGGTTGGTATGGTGTCTGGATAATATGACTGGGTGGGACATCATGCTAAATGTCTGTGGCATGATGCCCCAGTTCTAGACATCACTATAAACTGTCACATTGCAGACATTGTAATTATATGACTGAAAATTGTTAAGGCTATGTTAAAAATCACACAGATTCTTCATTTCACACCATGCAGAAGTAATAAGTAAAGAGTTTTATCTCACTATCTGTCACCATTTTTGACAGTAACATATTTTGGAGGTTACAATCTCTAGCAAAAACAAAGTCATGTAATGATTTTGTTGAATCAAACTAAGATTTTAATATAGTCTAAATATACCTCCCAAATTTGTACCCACTACCGATTTCAAGAACAGAAATTTTTAATGTGATAAAAAATGCGCATAACTTAGTCAATTCATTGATTGATTAATAATTTCTAAACTGAATCTGACCAGAGTGGTCCTAGCACTGGCATTGTCTGTGCCTTTCATGCTCAATGGACTTTCCATACTAACACAGTGCCTATTGTGTACACAGTGGGCGAGTCTGTTTTCCTTCATCCTATTTGATAACTACTGAATAATTCCATAAATCACCATAGTATTGAGAGTTTAAAGCTATATCACTTTGCACACGTGAACATAGAAAATTAGACCGCTTGTTAAATCCATGTGAAAATTTGTAGTCATTTTATTCTTTTGCTTGATTTGACGATGTGATTGGCAAGCAGGGTAATCTTTTTTACACTGAAAACTTACATTTGGAATGAAACACACAGATCATAATTTTGTTTGGGCCACATCACCCCACGCTGACATAGGTTTGAAATTATAAATCACTTAATGAACTAAGTTCTGTGCATCTTTTATCGTTTTGTGCTATTTGCATTTTAAATTGGTAGGGGGATACAAACAAACATGGAGGAATATTCATACTATACGAAAGTTTAATGATGTTTGGGTGTGTAGTAGTTATTGTGTCAAACCATCCATCTGTCCATCTGGCATATTTTCATTAATGTGTTTAGTCCTGTGCATTTTATAAAATATTTTTTTACTGGTAAACATTATGGTCATCACCTAAATTTTTTATGAAAACTCTTGGCTCTCACAATGTTTCTTAGAGTTATCGCCCTTTCCATGTAAGTCTCTATCTCATTAGAGCAAATAGTCTCATAGTTTTTTTTGGGGGGGGGGTTGCCAGAAAAATTTAGTATATAATATAATGTGGTCATCACTAGACAATGCATGCATCAACAATTCTTTTTTTTTTTTTGTTAGTTATTGCACATGCAACTGTTTGATACATATTTGTTTTAAATGATCACATGGCTCCTTCCCCCACCCATTCATGATTTTGCAATTTGGGGACTTTCAGTCATTTTCTTTTGATGTAGCCAGATTTTGAATCCAAGTTAACTTTTCTTCAGTTCAGTTGGATTCTAAAGGATTAATTTGTATCTCTGGAATTATTTGATGTGTTCATACATACAGAATTCTTGACCAAAGACAGTTTATCAAAATCTTTTTGGATTTCCAACACTGGAGTGTTAAATATTGTGATTCTACAAGGTACTATAATAGATAAACACAAAACAGACTTCAACCTATGTCATTGTCTTCCATATTGGATTTTCCAACAGGACTTGAACTTGAATTTTTTAGAACATTTCATTATTAGGTCTTTTGTGATCTAATTCATGGATTATTCTTGGATTATTTTTGGATTTGTTTCTTCAAACTAAGTTCTCTTTCCATTTTTACAATCTTTTTCCAAGGAAATAAATTATTTGTTAAAATGTACAAAGCATATTTTTAAAAAAAACTTTCTTTGTTACCGTTTATTAGAGTCTAAACAACTCTTTCTTTGTTACCGTTTATTAGACTCTAAACTTGTAACAATGCAGTGTAAGACAATATAGTACTCTACTGATTGCTCAGAAATATGGCATTTGTAATGGTCATTATCTGAAGATTCTCGTGTTGGTCAGTCTTTATGCTTGCTTGATTTTATAAGGAATATTGTTCTTTTTTACTTGAACCTGGATGTATGACAGAATTTTATGAATGCTACTACTCTTGCAGTTTTCAATGAATTGGTGTGAGTCTTAGTAAATATGGTTATAGTTAGAAAATATGCATTTTAACCAATCAGTTTACTCCCACTGTAAAGAGTTGTGTCCCTTTTTTCTATCGACTCATCTCCATCATGGGGATAGGCTGGAGTGTGGGAGAGGTGGGGTTGTTTTTAAGTGAGAAATCACTCACTGCTCCACTCATTTTTATATATATTTTAGTCAGAGGTTTAATAAAATGACATCTTTAAGACAACTTTGTAAACATTCCAAATTTTAACTATTTTACACTCACTCTTCCCTATTTTCCAATAACTATTCCCTTTCCTGACAGGGAATAGAAGGCACTTTTAAGGTGCAGTGCTGAAGCCTTTTGAACTCTCTTCTTCCATATTTGTTGTACATGTATTCAACCAAAACTTTGGGATAGTATTGCTGCAAATTATATAGCTGGGTATGTTAGGAGTTTCTGTAATGCCCGTTTGAGCAGTATGACATTTATAAGTGAGATACCATGTTCTGCAGAACACTTTTTTACACCACATTTTCCAGATTTTCATATTTATGTATGATATTTATCCTGTATAAATTTGAATATTTCAGCCGAGCAGCTCTGACAGAAGAAGAGAATGAGGCAATAGGAACAGCTTTTGCTGCAGAAACAAACAGGAGAGATGAGGATGCAGAAATGTAATATTTGTGTGTGTGTGTGTGTGTGTGTGTGTGTTGTTGATATTTGTTATGACACCTGTGAGACTTAGGTATCACTTTTATGGTGGCAGTGTTCATTATTGTCACTTTAAGATTCAGTGTTAAAGTTTGGTGCCAAATTAATGGTGTCAGCTGTAAGATTAAGTTTTAAAGTTTTATAGGTCAGTGTTGAAGCTTGGTGTCAAAAGTGTTACAAGTCAGGTAAAGGGAAAGGAGCTGTGATACATTAGTTCGTAGATCACAGCTGAGACACAGTTGTTTAATGTTTCCAATACTATTATTCTTTATTTTTTATGGGTACCAAATTGTGGTGAAATGTTATGATTGCTAAAATCCATAAATTTGATGACCCAATGAATAATAATCCTTCTGTGGTAACAACAGAACCACCTCTCAAGTTCATGATTCTACAAGTGATGAACTTTTTGTAAATGATGAAAATTTATATCAAAGAAACCAAATGAATTCACAGCATCAAGAAGTCAACAAGTAATTAATTGCTGATGAAATTTTCCAGTATCAAACTGAACTGATTTTGTAGATGGTTGTTTGTCAAGTTTTTACAACTTTATATAAATACTCTGGACAGTGCAGATGTAGGATTGATGAGCTCTTTCAAGTGGAGAATTAGAAATGTTTATGATGAAGGTGATATAAGTCTATATTTATCAAGTTTTCCTAAATATTTTTAACATAAAGCCATTTGGTACCATGTTGTTTTTGTTGTAAAACTAATGTTATCTAACCAGGAAAAATTAATTCCATCATTACATGTAATGTTATTCAGATTAATATACTCATTTTGTAAATTTTAGTTCAGCTGGTCGTAGACCAGAAAAGATAAAAGGATAGTCTGTTGAACTTCATTGATTCTCCAGTGTCGGTTTATTTAGTTATTACTACTCCTAGTTTACTTGGATGACACATTCATCCCAATGTAAAGTGTATCCTAAAAACGTGGTTCAGCTCAGACATCCAATATGGCTGCCACAACAGCCATCTTGAACATCTACTCACAAATGGATGGCCATATCAAGTTGGGGGTTTCGCTAAATGATTTTTTTGTGTGTCTTGTTGATTGTAAATCAATGGTGCCAATCTGATGTCTAATATGGCAGTCACTATAGATATCATGAAAATCTTGTTATCACTACTCATTCTGAACAAAAAGTCATATCATCATAAGTAAAAACAGTTCTGGTTGGACAGCCCATATAGCCACCAGAGTGAACAGCTTGAAAATCTTGTTAATACTACTCCATGTGAACGGATGGTCATATCAATATGGGGTTTTAACTGAAGAAGATTTTTGTGATGTCAAGTTTGTTCTAAATGAAAATGTCCCTGATCTGACATCCAGTAAGGCCATTTTGAAAATCTTGTTATTGCTATTCCTTCTAAATGGAAAGTTATATTGACATCAGGTATTCGCTAGAAGATTTCTTACGATATTTTAGTCATTCTAAATTAAAATGTTTCTACCCAGACATCAAATATGGCTTCTTGTAAATCTTGTCATTGCTACTTCACCTGAATGATCAGCATTGGATTTTTGTGTAAGACTTCTTATGAGTGATGATGTGACATATAATATGGTCACCACAGCTTCTAATTTGAACATCATGTTATTGCTGATCCACAACAGATAGTCATTTCAGCATATATTTGTCACCGGAATACTTAGTATTGTGTCTAGTTGATCTGAAGTAGAATATATTCTGATCTCGTATCCAGCATAGACACTAACAGCCATATTGGAAATCTTATCACTGATTTTCCTTATTGATTCTTATGATATCTAATTGTTAATCTGACATCCAGTGTGTCTACCATGGCAGATACATTCAAAATCTTGTTATTGCCACTCCTACTTAATGGAATGTGATATGAACATTGGGTTTTCACCTGAAGACTAATTATGATGTCTACTTGGTTCTAAATGTAAGTGGTACTTATGTTACATCAAATATTGCTGCCACAATGAACATATTTAAAACTTTGATCCATATGAAATGATAAAAAGCTCTTACCATGAATTACTTGAAATTCTTTTTAGACAGCAGAGCATCAGAATTTTTGAGGGACTATAGTTCCATATCTTTTACATTGTCTATTCTCAAACTGTTTATGTATAATGAAACTACCCTATTTTGAGAAAATCGCAACTTTAAGATTATAGGTTTGTTTTAATGAAACATAATTGTTGTGCTTGAAAATATAATGTGTGAATTTCATGCATTCAGTAGAATTTTGCACTTTAAAAATTAGTGTGAATCCTGCAAAAAGCATCCAAGAAGAAACATTGTAAGACTTGAAATTTACATGAATTCTGTCATCAAACTGTCTAGAATAATTCCATAATATTGGGATTTGCATGAATTCTGCAATTACACATCCCGGAATAGTCAGAGCAAGATCTGAAATCTACATGAATTCTCAAATCATTCATCCTAGAATAGACCAGGAAGAACTGGAATTTATTTGAATCCTGTAATTATACATCTTAGAATAGACCAGTAAGAACTGGAATTTATTTGAATCCTGTAATTATACATCTTAGAATAGACCAGTAAGAACTGGAATTTATATGAATCCTGTAATTATACATCTTAGAATAGACCAGTAAAAACTGGAATTTATTTGAATCCTGTAATTATACACCTTAGAATAGAGCAGTAAGAACTGGAATTTATTTGAATCCTGTGATTATACATCTTAGAATAGACCAGTAAGAACTGGAATTTATATGAATTCTGTAATTATACATCTTAGAATAGACCAGTAAGAACTGGAATTTATATGAATCCTGTAATTATACATCTTAGAATAGACTAGTAAAAACTGGAATTTATATGAATCCTGTAATTATACATCTTAGAATAGACCAGTAAGAACTGGAATTTATATGAATCCTGTAATTATACATCTTAGAATAGACCAGTAAGAACTGGAATTTATTTGAATCCTGTAATTATACATCTTAGAATAGACAAGTAAGAACTAGAATTTATATGAATCCTGTAATTATGCAAATTAGAATAGACCAGTAAGAACTGGAATTTATATGAATCCTGTAATTATACATCTTAGAATAGACTAGTAAAAACTGGAATTTATATGAATCCTGTAATTATACATCTTAGAATAGACCAGTAAGAACTGGAATTTATATGAATCCTGTAATTATACATCTTAGAATAGACCAGTAAGAATTGGAATTTATTTGAATCCTGTAATTATACATCTTAGAATAGACCAGTAAAAACTGGAATTTATATGAATCCTGTAATTATACATCTTAGAATAGACCAGTAAAAACTGGAAGTTATTTGAATCTTGTAATTATACATCTTAGAATAGACCAGTAAGAACTGGAATTTATATGAATCCTGTGATCACGCATCATAGAATAGACCAGTAAAAACTGGAATTTAGGTGAATCCTGTAATCACACATCCTAGAATACACTCTACTATCACATATAATAACACTTCATGATCAGAAATAATATTGTATGAGGCAAATGATGTCATGACCATAGCATCCAGTGTATTTCGAAGTCATTTCAGTCCAGAGTTATACAATTTTGTCAAATAAACTTAGAATTATTCATCGTACAATAAAAAAAATTCTTATCTTTTACACATTTGAAACAAAATTTATGAAATTCTTTGAACAATCTTTAGTTTACTAAGGTTTAAAAATATATAAATTGTTCAGCTCATAAGTCTTTCCTATTATACTTTTCTTACACATTAGCTAAATTAGTATAAGAATATCAGTATAATATTCTGTAGGATCAGTCTTGTGTTTTCTATTCAAGATACCCATGAATAAAGTTTGCTTTATTGGCAAAACATGTTATATTTTCAAAGAAAAATTTAATATATAAAGTTATCAACAGTTGGAAGAATTTAGACAATATTTTAACTTTAGACTTCTAACATATTCAAATGTCTTTACAACGTTATCTTTTTTTAAATAAATTTTATATTAATATCAATAAGATATTTGTATATTAAGTTATATTAATATCAATAAGATATTTGCATATTAAGTTTTATTAATATCAATACTTATTTGTATATTAATTTTTTTGTATATTAATTTAAATTTTTTGTATATTAATTTTATATTAATATCAATTTTTTATATAATAATTTTTATTAATATCATTTTTGTATATTAATTTTATATTAATATCAATACTTATTTGTATATTAATTTTAAATTCTTATCATTTTTTGTATATTAATATCATTTTTTGTATATTAATTTATATTAATATCAATACTTATTTGTATATTAATTTTATAATCATATCATTTTTTGTATATTAATATCATTTTTTTGTAAATTAATTTATATTAATATCAATACTTATTTGTATATTAATTTTACATTAATATCAATACTTATTTGTATATTAATTTTAAATTAATATCAATATTTTTATATGTTTACTTTAATTATGCTTGCAATTGTTAGGTTGCGTTATGTTGAAGAGCAGCTAGCTAAGAGGAAGGGGAGAACAACTGCAAAGGAGGATGATAACAAGTATGTATCATTGTTTTTTAATCTTTAAGAGAATAAAGCAGCTGTTCCTAAAATGGCCATATTTTCCAGACATGACCAACATATGAGCTGAAATGACCTTTGGCTAACTTGACATATCAGACAGTGAATATATGTTGCACATAACAAAGCCATGCTCTTGTCCATTCATTATGTTTTCTTAATTCTTAAAACACTTTCTAGCTACAAAGCAGGTATCAATGTATATTATCACTTTGACTTGAAAAAATCTTCTTGTTAATGTTTGTTCTAGGGTCTCTTGCTTTATGCATTACATCAGTCATAATACTAAGTGCCTTTTAACTGAATTGTTTTCAGTGTCAACACATAGAAAACCTTTCAGCTATGGTATTTCTAGCCTTGGCTCTAATTTAAAAGAACATATATTAGCAATGACTTATTTTAGCAGTAACACTTGTATTATCATCCTGCAGTACTTGTTTGGGAACCTGCTTAAATAAAACTGTACTATCAGACTTTACCAGAAATTCTCAGTAATTAAGAATGTGTTCTCAAGAGAGATTAAATAAAACTATACTATCAGACTTTTTTGGGGACCTGCTTAAATAAAACTATACTATCAGACTTTACCAGAAATTCTCAGTAATTAAGAATGTGTTCTCAAGAGAGCATCGGTTATTAATTTTTTTAAAACTGCAGTGGTGTCAAATGTTGTTGGTGGTAGATATATTTGTAAAGCAGTCTGAAATTTAAAAAATCCATTTTTATAAATGAATTGTTAGAGAGAGAAAACTAGGGAATTATGGATGGATAACACTAAAACTGAAGCAACAGCAATGCAAAACCAAAAATGACACATTCTGGTTCAGTTTCTTATAGTTAAGTTTATTTTTTGCTCATTTTTGTCTCTGCTAACTTTACATTGTCAGAACTATGGCAGAACTATTGAAGACCTTCATAATGCATGCATGCGCACAACACATGTGCCTAAAGATAGTATAGTGTATTAGGAACTACTTTGAAAAAACCATTTACACTTCTTAATTAATTAAGTATATCAATGTTTTAATTTTGTTTTAACTTTTAAATTCATATTTTGCTAATATCTAGCTGCTACATTGAATTTTAAATAGAAACTGTTTAGCATAGCTCTTAAATCGTTTCCAGATAGGTAAAATCAGCAGATTACTGTGAATTCATTATTTTTCATGGGGTGACAATTTCTTGGAGTTTAAGACTGCTGCCAATCATAAATTGAAAGATCCACCAAATAGTTATTTTTTGGTTGAAACAATAGAAACCATCTCTGCTCTAGGATAATAGATGGTGACAAAAATATCATTTTCTATAACTTCTGAGGCTGATACCCATGAAAATAAACAAAAAATTCAGTTCTATTGCAAAGCTTTTCATTTGTGGGCAGCAAGTCATAAGCACTTATAGAACATCGGCAGCAATGGGAGCATCATCAGTTAGAAAATTTCTGAAGACAATGTGCTTTGGAAGAAGTAGAATAGTTTTAAAAACATGGTGTTTTCAAAGAAGTAGAAGAACTTAAAAGGTCAAGCAGTTGCTTTTGTTTTATGTTTGCATGTAAACATATGGTATAAACATATTAATTCTTGGCATGAAGCAAATGTAGGCTATGCTAGTTCATTCTATTACATGTTTAATTGCCCTTTTTATACCTGGCAACCATGTAGACAGTGTTATGAGTTGGGCTATGGGAGACTAGATTCTGCTGTCATTAGTTCATTGGAGGGTGTTTGAAGTTGATGCCAGTTTCATTATTCTTTCATTTTGCACTGATTTGGGGGCTGACCATTGAAATTTTTCCAATGGGCTGGGATTTGTTTTGGAAAAATGTAAGCTCCAAATTAGCTTTAAAAAATATTCTTTGCTCAGGTTTGTAAATAAAATTATCTATTTTTCTCCATCACATTAATTGGGGGAAAATTAAGAAATTCTATCTGTCGTAGTAGTTTCAAGAAAAGATTGGGTTTTTTATTATTTTTTTTATTTTTTTTAAAAATAGATATTATTGAACTTGGCATGTAGGTATTTCTTGACATTGTTCATAACAAATTTAAGGATTTTCTTTCCGTGCTGTTGTGTTCAAAGTCGGTTGACATTACAGCAAATTGTGCCCTGCATTTACAGGTATCTTGTCAGTGTGTTAACTCAGACATGTTAGAAATATGTTCTTTTTAAAAAACCAAATTTAGTATGTTTGAGTTTCTCAGAAATATCAGAGATGTTTTCAGGACTCAGAAATTAAATGAAGAAACAGTTTTATATTGGATTCATGTAAATTCTTTGGGCCAGTTGGGCCAGCATCTTTCCTTTCAAGGGACTCATGTTTACTATAGACTTATCAATATTATGAGGTAAGGGTGAGATGCAGTAGCTGGTGGTATATTACATGAGCAAATTGCTCACCATTTCTCTGGCTTGAAGCTCTTCTTGTAATGAGTAGAGAGGAAACCAGCACACGAGAATGAAAAGTTATTTTGAGCAGTTTGGCTGATAACTGGAATTACAGGAGAGTAATAATGAGGGAAATCATGAAGGTTTTATGTAGAGTCTTAGGAAAAAGATGAAACATTAAAACAAATTAGGGGAAAAAAATGGAAGTGGATATGGTCTGATCTAAAGTTATATGGGTAGAAAAGGATGAATAACTAGCTAAATATTTAAGCAAAATTGAAAACATGAATGGCAAAACAGTAGTGGCTCAGAAACAAATTCTTATTGAAGTAGAAAATTTCTGAAGACAGTGTGCTTTGGAAGAAGTAGAATAGTTCTTAAAATGCTGTGTTTTCAAAGAAGTAGAAGAACTTAAAAGGTCAAGGTCAGGGTCACAGTGACACATCATTCAGTGCTTTCCTGAGTCATTTATGTATAGACACCTGCATGCCTATTTTTTATGGGAAAGTTGTATAATGCAACATCTAAGATACTCTTACTACATATATTTATATTTATTTAGTAGTGATACTGATCAAAGAACAGAAGACTTTTTGTGATGAGCCAATAATCCATTAGCATTTGTTCATTATCACGTCTTCCAAAATATTTGCAGAAGAGTTTTGTAATTTGGCATAGAGTTTTATCCTAAGGTCAAGCTGGTCATCATTGAAAATGCTGTCCCTAAAATATAAAATATGGCCACCATAGTGATCATCTTGAAAACCTTGTTATCGCTACTCCTGAACACATATCAGCATTGGGTTTTCAATATAAGACATAGTATGACTCATAGATGACAATGGTACCAATCTGTGGTTACCATGGATACCATCTTGAAAATTATTTCTCCTCCTCCTGGTCATATCAGCTTGGGTATATAATGAAAATACTTTTATGACATGTAGGTGGTCCTAAATCAAAATGTTGCCAATTTAATATCCAAACTTTTTGCTGAGACATCTGTCCAGGAATCAAATTCAAGGTAACATGCCAAGAGAAAGATTTTGTGGTGTAATTGACATTTCTTTGGCTTGTGTATTCAAAGAAGAATATAATTTTCTTACCAAATTTGGTATGTTGGAGTTTTGCCAAAATTTCAGAAAGTTTTGAATATCCAGCAGTTTAAAAGAAACAGGCCAGTGAAATCCTAAAATTTTTGTTTTTTTCAGGACAGCATCATTGTACCAAATTTGTACAAATATTGCATCAGTTTACTCAAAGAATTTACTGGTAATATTTCACTTGCATTAATTTGATCAGAATTCATACTTTTTGTAGACAATCCAAATCATGTATAAAATAATGGAGTTGTCTGCAGAAATTGCTTACCTTGTCTTGATTTATAGATATTACAGTTGTACTATTATCATTACGGAGAATATATATTTTCTTTATTTTGTCAGAAATACAAAGAATGTGAATACATTGTATGAATTACCTGAAAATCTAAAGGCTGCAGCATCAACAACCAAGAAGACAGAAGACATGTTGTCTAACCAAATGCTCTCAGGAATTCCAGAGGTGGACTTGGGTATTGAGTAAGTTCATTTTAAAATAACAAGTATTAGTTATTTTAATTCACTAGTTATCTATTTATGTGAAATCTTTAATAACATATTCAATCAGTTTTATAATTGGTAAGTAATAATGAATCCCAAATTCCAGATCACACATGTACATGGCACTACTGTTCAGAATTTTTCAGACATTGACTCATTTTGTTATGTTATTTAAAGAAGTGATAAAGTTTGAAATGGTGTGTATATTCATAAAAAAAATTCTAATACTTTTTTTTTGACGGAGGCGGGGGGGGGGGGGCATCTGTCAGATCAGAGGCTAGGTTGTTTGTTCTAATGATTATTCCTAATAAACTGCAAAGATCCAGATGCAATTGGCCTCAATATTAAGCAAGTAGTATTTGTTCATTATCTTCCAAATACAAAACCCTAATTATCAGCTAGATTTTAAATTGTATCACATTTTGTTGTTACCTCCCATTATGACCACTAGGTGGCTGCCCATCAGCCAGATGTTTATCAGTTAAAGCTTTTGGTAAGTGCAGTTAACACTGTACCATTCAGCCTTTCAAGATCCAATTACATTGTCATTAGTTTATGTAGGGGCCCCAGAGTGGCCATGTGGTCTAAAGCGCTCACCATAATGGATCACTTATGTCACCTCAGTCTGCGTGGGTTCGAGTCTCGGGCTCAGCCAATTTGGGTATATGAGAAAGCCTGCTGGTAGCCTCTCATGGGTCGGTTGTTCTTTCTGGTGTTTTCCTGGGTTCTTCCTCCACAAATAATACTGGCTGCCATGTCTAGCCTATCTTGTGCTGAAAATGGCATTAAGCCCTATAACAACATTATTTCAACCCTTCAATCTAGAAATTCAGGATAGTAATAATGTATTTGCTACATTTTGCAGTCATTATTTTTATAAGGGTTTTGATAATTATTTTTGTGATTTGTTTCACATTTGTGCACTTCTTTGTTTTGAAACTGTCTTCAGATACCTGCTTATTTCTGATATTTTTGTCATTGCAATTTTACAGTGATAACAGATTGTCCCAAGTGCAAGTGTGTGTATGTGTGTGATATTTAACATAGTTTTAAGAATTTTGTTAGTCATATTGCTGTGATGTCTACAATGTGGCCATTTATAGTGATGTCTAGCACTAGGGCATCATGACACAGACATGTAGCACCATGTCCCACCTGGTCACATTATCCTGACACCAAGTTGACCAGTCCTAACCCTAATCTCTTAATGCTGAATGCCAAGCAATGCAGCTGCTGGTACCATTTGTATAAGTCTTTGGTATGACTTCGACAGGATTCAAACTTGCAACTTTGCACATCCAAGGCAGATTCTCTAACCACTTGGGTCACTGGAGTGGTCAACCAGAGCAAGAAATTTAAAGCAAATGAAAACACTCGTGATACATGTGTCTCTTGGAGAAAGTGTATATTGATTTCATCTGAATTGTATATACTGTATAGTCAGAAGGGATTGGATATATGATATTGCATAAAAGCTTCAAGTGTACAGAGAGACGGGTGAAGTCTCCAGAGAGGCAGAATGCATCATCTCGACTTTTCACCCAAAGACGTCACCATTTGCCATTGCACTAAATGATAATAGTTCCCTTATTTCCACCTTCATGTTTATATGTATGATGACTACTTTGGCCAGTGTATAGTGTTATCTCAAAACGGAGAAACAAGGGGATTTGGAGAACTAGCTTTGTATCCTTCCCAGATTCTATTCAGTTTGAAGATGCATTTACTAGTGCAAAGAAGTGACAATGCAGTTGCAGATATAGGGGAAATTTTGCCCCTATGGCCATTGTAAATTTGTGGTATTGGCCTGACAGAAGAGTGCTGTCTCTTATTTTATTTATACATTAATGATCTTTACTTCCACCCTCTCATGCCATTTTCTGCCACTGCCTGCAGACTATTCAATCTAGTCATACCTATTGACTAGTAACCAGAGATCCATTCATTGAGTCAATCCATCCAATCAGGACAATCTAACTGTGTCACTTTTATAATTCGACTAGCAAGCCAGTTATTCACCTCTTATACATTAGTGAGATACTGTGCCACATACTGGCACCACTTCATTCATGCTGCCATGAATGTTCTGCACAGATAAGAAACATTAAAGATATTCCCAACTGTGAGTGTAGGGACAACCTAGATCAGGTAGTGTACTCTAACCCCACAGTGGAACAAATGAGTTCAGCTTTCTAGAAGCCATAGAGGAAATGTATTGGGGTTCTCTAATTTCTGAGAGCCTACAACCACTGATTCTGAGTCAAGCCTATAATGTGATGGCTTCTGTAAACTTGGAAGATGAAGAAGAACACTTCTTTTTGTTGACTGCTGCAGTCAGTGAAGAGTGAAGACTAAAGAAATCTCTAATCTTTGGTGTGGTAAGATCTGTGACTTGAGGAACTCCAAGACTTTTTATATGGTAGCCAGCTACCAGTGACAAGGCAATCACAAGTTTGCACTGGACAATATGTTCCCAGAATAACAAAGTTTCCAGCCAATTTCGAATGACATCAGAGTAGCTTATCTTCCTTTATAATTCCCGCAAGATGGTTTAGTAACTACTGCTATTTAGTTCTCAAGATACTAGATTTAAGCTTGCAATTCCAATGGCAGCCATGCCTTGCTCAACTCTGAGTTGATGTCAATTCACCCATGGTTTACATAATTAACAGACCTTGCCCCCTCCCTGGCAATCTGTCAGGGGTGGAATTATGACTTCCACTTGGTGTTCCTTTGATGCCAACACAGGAAATTCATCACTTACCTGTGAACCATGTTATGTTCATGTTATGTTTCACTTTACCAAAATAAGGCACCAGTCGCAAGTTCCTACGGCCATGTTATATAATTGGCTTGACACCTCATTGTTCACAAGGCTAACATTGTAACCCTTATGACATGGAATTATTAGCCTCAGGGTCTAGCAAATACATGTTGCAATTTGCTTATTGTTCCTTACAACGTGACACATGGAGTTTGACTAAAAGACTTCTTATAATGTCTTGTTCATCATAAATGAAAATGGTAACAATCTAACATCTAATATGGCCACCTCAGTAGCCATCTTGAAACTCTTGTAATTGCTATTCATCCAGAACATAAAGTAATGTTGGTTTTTTACCATAATTTGTTTGATATTTATATAGGTGCTAAATAAAAATGGTTCTTCTTGGACATCCAGTATGGACACCAAAGTGGCCATCTTGAAAATTGTCTTATCTTTTTTTATGAGCAGATAGTCATACACACTTGAGGTTTTTATCAAAAATGGCTTCTTTTGATGTCAAGTTGGTACTTAATGAAAATAGTTCTGCCTTGACATCTGTTATGGCCACAACATATGTTATCTTGAAAATCTTGTTAATAATGTTCCTTCTTATGATGTCAACTTGGTCATTAATGAAAATGATAGTGTTCTGAAATCCAGTATGGGCATAATGGCATACATTATGATACCTAGTGGGCCCTGTACAAAAAAGGTAATGATATCACTCAGATATCACACCCATAATGAACATATTGAAAATCTGGTCATTAGTCTTCTGAATGTATGATCATAGCAACATAGTATAAATCTTAGCATCCAGTATGGCTGCTAATGTGCCTAATTTCTGTTAAAAAAATAAAAAATTGTCTTATCTTGAATTCCTGGAGATTCTTTTCTCACAGAGCAGTCAGTCCCATTGAAGTACTTGTTTTTAATGCCCTGACAGAAACATAGAAGTATTAAGTGTCTAACTGTTCATCCATCCTATCTCTGTCTTAGTGTGTAGATGTTTGCAATTAAATCTTGGTGAGTAGAACACCATCCAGTTGAATGTTGGTCATGGTGACCTGTATTTTATATTCACCAACTTTGATTAAAGTTTGCTCTTAGGTCATTCTCCTGAGCATTGTTACCTGCAAACTGTGTGGGTGTATAATGGTGAGTACAGCAATATCCACACTAAAAGCTGATCAGTACAGCTTGGTTTTTCTTCTTCTATTAACACCTTCTGGTCTTTACCAAAATATCTGCTTACTTTTGAGAATGTGTTTTATATTTATTTGCAGAGAAAAGATAAAGAATATTGAAACCACAGAGGAAGCAAAGCAGAGGTTGATTGAAGAAAGATTAAAGAAGAAAGATGACATTTCTGTATTTGTTCCAACAAACATGGCAGTAAATTTTGTGCAGCACAATAGATGTAAGGCATATTGTCCTAAATTTTGTTCTAAAACTTGTTATATTTTATTAGGCATATTGTATCTGTATGTTACAAGTATTATTGTACCCATACATTATAAGGCATGTTATACCTATATTCAATTAGGCATATTGTATCTGTATGTTGCAACGATTATTGTACCCATACATTATACAGCATGTTGTACTTACTTGTTTTGAGGCATATTGTACATATATGTGGCAAGGCATATTGTACTCGTGGGTTCAGATGATAAAGGAGTGACCACACATGGCTGGTCCCATCCAGTCTACTGAATGATCCATGAAGAGCCTTTCTTGTTCCCTGCAGACCCATTTGTCCCAAAGCTTTGGTCTGTCGTCACGAGATAACAACTATCTTCCTCTAAGCAATTGTCATCACCAACAGTAGCACACAGGTTATACAGCAACCACCAAGTACTACAGTATTGCATGACATCTCCAACTAAAGACACATCAAGACAGTCCAACATGGGGACCCAAACAGCTGCACAGCTGCCAAACATCGATGGCAAACAGAACATATACATTGCAAACATCCTAAACAGCTCTACAGCTGCCAGACATCCTCTCCAAACATCCAAACAGCATTACAGCCACCAAACAGACTGCCAAATCATCAATCTGCTGGAAATAGAATGCCAAAGTCAAACAGTACAAGCAACACACTTATGTACAAATGCAATGATCTGTGTTGTGCATGCTTGTACATGGGGTTGATTATTAAATCATTTTATCAGAACCATGCTACAGGATTATTATTATCACATTAACCAGGTTTGTGAATCTGCATCTGACAAGGTGAATCTTACAGAACCTTAAGAACTTGAATGTTATCTCAGTCTGTTAGGTTATAAAATGGTAAACTTGAAAACAGACATGTTACTACTCGGTGGTCATAAACTAAGTAAGAGAAAAACATAAAACCAATACGTTTTGTAAAACTTATAAAATAATTTGATTGCAAGGGTTATAAATGAAAATGTGAAAGGAACTTAACAGTATTGTAAAATGTATGCAAAAATTCATGAAAAATTTCTATTCAAGTCCAAAAGAATTACAGTTGACTCCAGTTAACGGCACACCCTCGGGACCGTCACGAGACTGTGCAGTTAACCAAAGTATGGTACAGTACAGATTTAAATCAGCATGGCATGAATATATGTGAAGAAAAAATTTAAACAATGATTAGAATCCACTCTTTCAAATTTTACTTAAATATTAAGCTTGTTTTCCTTCCTCCAAACACAACTTCACTGATTCAACCAATGGATCAAGGAATTATAGCAAATTTCAAGAAATTCAATAGATTGCTTGTTATTCGAAAACTACTGTCAGACATTGATGGGTCATCTCTCACAGAAAAAACATTCAGCTCCAAAGTCGACGGCATCCTGTTTTTCGTCATGGTATCATTTAAATTGAATTCCGTTGCGCATTTTCCATTTTTCCAACCATCCATTTGTTGGTTTGAAATCATTCAAACACGAACGGTTTAGAGCAATGTTTCCCATGCTGTACTATGATTTTTCCCATGCTATTGCTCCCTTGTGTGTGCGGATATACATGTGTATACCACCTAACGCGTTCTTTACATGTCAATCATTTACAAAGTCGCATGTACCATCTTAATTGTCGGCTTACTTGAAGCGCTACATCAGATGACTGGATAACAGATCATGACTATACATTGTGCAGTTAACCGGAGTAAAATTGTATTGAATAATGTGCCATGGGCAGAAATTTATCATGCAGTTATCCGGAGTGTGCATTTAAGCGAAGTGCAGTTATCCAAAGTTTGTTCTCACTGAAAAGCATTGGGAAAAAACGGGACCGGTGTGACTATGTGCATTTATCTGATGTGTGCAGTTAACCGATGTGCAGTTAAGTGAAGTCAACTGTAAATGGTGTTCAGTTTAAATTTCAGAACTAGAAATGTTCTGGTCCACCAAGAATTATGACATTGTCAAAATGGCATTGTCCAGAACTTTTTTTGAATAATTCTCAGTAGTTACAAAAAAATATTATATTCCAACAAACAAACTTTCTGTTTTACTGTACAGTTCAACAGATGTTTTTCCTCTCAGATAATATCTGAGTACAACATAAAACATGTCTGCAGACATATTAAAATTGGAATGCAGGAAATAAAAATTACTTCAAAAATAAGAATTAATCTCATCAGTCAGTCCTATCCTTATAAACACTTTCAACAAAATGGTATGACTATATGTAGCAATATACCCCACATAACAGATCATACTACTCAATCTAATATTTCAAAATACATATTCATGTGACTTAACTCATCCAATAGGAATTAACTTCTTTGAAGATACCACCTGACCAATCTGTCCAGAAGGAAAGAAAAGCTGCATATCTTAAACATATTAACCAATAATTGTATTATTATTAACTGTCAATACATACCTAAACATCTATTTATAGATCTTATGCAATTTAATGTTCTCTGATATCTTAAAATAGACCATATGAACATAGCTATAGATAATCACTACAGTTTACAGTAAAATCATGTACCAGGAGTTGCAAAAAAATATAGATATACCTAACATACCATAACATGGCATTATATGACACAGGTCTGACTATCTAAAAACTTTAGGATATTACAACATCCAAGTATTTGCAACACCAATAAGACAGCTATCATGTATTCATAGATTTCAAAAAGGCCTTTGACAGAGTTGGGCATGAGGCATTGTGGGTCACAATGAAGAACAACAACATGTGTCAAAAGTTTACCAATACTATCAAGCAGCTGTACACCAAGGCTACCAGTGCAGTAAATGCTAAGAGCTCTGGGGGGGGACTGGTTCCAGAATACAGTACAGGTATGTCAAGGCTGCCTCCTGTCACCCACGCTTTTCAACATCTACTTAGAGTGCATCATGAGCAAAGCCCTGGAAAACCACTGTGAGACAGTCAGCATTGGAGGGTACAACATCACCAACCTCCGCTTTGCAGACGACATTGATGGGCTGGCAGGTAGTGAAGATGAGCTTGCCACCTTAGTCAAGAACCTGAATGAAACATCTTCCGAATTTGACATGGAGATAAGCGCAGACAAGACAAAGCTGATTACAAATAGTGGCAAACAAATCTCAGCCAAGATTAAAGTCAGAGGACAGGATCCGGAAACAGTGAGCCAGTTCAAATATTTTGGTTCCATAATCACCGAAGAGGGATCAAGAGCAGAAATTTTGTCATGAGCAGCACAAACAATGGCAGCTATGTCAAAGCTAAGTTCCATCTGGAAAAATAAGAATATTTGTCTGAAAACTTAATTCAGGCTATTGAAAGCACTAGTCATCTCGGTCTTTTTGTATTCATGTGAGGCCTAGACCCTGACAGCAGAATTACAATGAACAATCCAGGCATTTGATATGAGATGCTGCATAACCATTCTTGGCATCTCTTACTTAGACCACATCACAGATAAAGAAGTGCGTAACATTATCAGGCGCAAAGTAGGCCAATATGACAACCTCCTCACCAGTGTCAAAAAGAGCTGAAATTGTATGGCCATGTCACTAGAGCCAACAGTCTATCTACAACAGTACTGTAGGGCAGTGTCCAGGGTAGCATAAAGAGAGGTAGACAGAGAAAAACGTGGACTGACAACATCACAGAATTGGCCAGGAAAAGTTTTACGGAGACACAGGCATTGGTACATGATTGAGACAAGTGGAGGGAACTGGTCATATATTCAGCAGCACAGTGCCTCAACGACCACAAGAGATTGATGATGATGATGATGATAATGATGATGACAACATCCAGTATATAACAGTGTTATCACAATATGTTGTTACGTGCTTAGGCTCGAATAAGCAGCAACACAGAAAGAGTGAAAACTAACAAGCTTGTATAAATTGAACAATGAATTTATTAAGTACAATTATTTTCATAAAATAAATAAACTTACAGTTTTAGAGAATCAAATCCAACATTAATCCAATATAGAATTCACAAAAATAATCCACTAATGGAATTGCAAGAGTCCTGATAAATAAATGTTCTAATAGTTCCAGGTTCGAATCTTGATGATGTAATGTAAAATGGCTGACAATGTCATGTGATGCAGTTCTTGTTTAATTATCATCCAAATGAATTATGAGCACATGTTTTCTCCTCCAAATAGATAATAAATCCTCTTTCTTCAATGAATTGACACAAAGTCCAGAACAAAATAATTAAAATTAAACTCAAACAGAAAATACACAACTAATATCTTAAAGCCCAAAATTCTACTGAATTGTTCTATCCCAAACAAGTCTATATAACTGTTTTTCTTAAGTAAACAAGTGATCACAGTATTTTCTAGAAATTCATGGAAGGTCACTACCTTCAGCAAGTCACGTATTCTAGATATTTCCTACACCCTAAGAACTAAAAATAAAAGTTATCCTTGAAATTAACCAATAGTTTTAAAGACCTGTTTATCAATCTGAAGCAAGGTCAGATAAAGAGGTAACCAAGCCAAGGTCAGCCTGTTTACAACCAGAATCTAAGTCAGCCTGAATTTTCAAGAAAAAAATCTCCCAATTAATGAATATTAAACCCTAAATGACAAATTTGGATTTAATAATTAAAAATAAATAAAATTAAATCCAATAGCCGTAACAATATGGATAGTGAAAAGAATACAATTTTTTTTGTGTTCATGTACCTCTACAGATGAATATTTTGCTTCTGTAAAATAGACAGCTCTCTAACAAACTGCTTCAGGTTGTAAAATAACTGTCTATATTGAGTCTGTATGTACCCTTGCTATGGTGCAATCCATGGCCAGTGAGCTCAAGGTATATCAGTTTTCTCATTGCAAGCACATATGGTCATGTGGCATGGGTTGAAGTGAACATAGTGTAATTTTGAAATAATATACAATGCAGATAAACCACTATATGAAACCTGAACACATTTTAGGTCATATATAAAACATGGCATTATTTGTCTTTATAGTACATTGCAGACTTCAATTCGTGTTTGTATCAGTTATGATAACAAGGTGGCAAACAAAAAAAAGCATTGGCAGTGACTAAACACACATGGTAGAGAGAAACAGATCTACCATTTCAACTTGATCTGTCAAATACAACAGATATTGTGTTTACATAGCATGCCAACTCTGGAAGCCAAACTTTTATTGCATCAAACTGTGTACGGGAAAACAAAATACAATACAAATTTGAGTTCTTTGAACTTGCATGAAATGGAAGCAGTATAATTACTAGCAAACACCTAAATGTAAACAACATGGATGGACACACTACTATGTGATAGGTAATGTGAAATTAATGTTTTACATGATTATATTATACTAATGTGCAATGAATTTCATAATAAAAGATATAAATGCAGTGCAATACCATTGTCTCTGTGCAAAATTTAAGTTTGAGTGCATTTTTTTGGAGATCCAAGTTTCAGATAATTTTATTGTAAATCCTACAATTGATACCTTTATTAATTATTTTACCAGCTAAGCATCAATATTATGGTTAAAATAAATGTCTCAATACTTGCAACTAAAAAACAAAGACCTGTCCTAGAGCATATAGATCACACAAAAAACTGCTTTAGACATTCATGTATGTCTCAACATATATGGTAAATATGGTATTTTTAGCAATTTTTTGGTATAAATAGCTTTGTGATTAAAATATATATTTAAGCATGGTGAACTTTATCTTAGGTATCACTATTTGCTTGTTTAAAGGTTAAACTTCATAAATACTTTATTTTCAGTAGTAAGTCCTGATACATCTGTTTCTATGACAGCTGTATGCACAAATTGTGACATATTGAAATTGGATAAGAATGCATAGTATACCATAATGAATACACAAGACAATCAGTTTTTTAAATAGAAAATCAGAAAATAAATTGAGTTATAACAGAATAATTGTAGTTGCTGGTATGTAGTGATTAAGATTCGAACTGATTTTGAATGCTATTCAGTTTAGTATTTACAAAGAAAGTATGCAATGATAAATATTTACTATATCCACATGACAACCACACAATGAATTATTGCTCAAATAATTAAAATATTTAAATCATTATGTAATTAACTCCGACTTTTTCTGATTCTATTATGCAGAATAGATAACTGATAATAGCACAAACAAGAAAAACTTGCCAGGGGGCCCCGAGTGGCCGATTGATCTAAAGCGCTTTCCGTTACTGATCACTGCCGTCTCACCTCTGTCTGCATGGGTTCGAGTCTAAGATTCGGCTAATGTAGTTATGTAAGAAAGCTTGCCAGTAGCTTCTCATGGGTCGGTGGTTCATTCCGGGGGTTTTCCCATGTTCTTCCTCCACCAGTAATACTGGCCACCAAGTATAGCCTATTGTGTACTAAAAAATGGTGTTAAACGCTAAAACAAACAAACAAAAGACTTGCCAGAATGAATGTCATGATGTGAACAAAGAGACAAAAGTTGTTACACATGGATTTGTTAAATGCTTTTGAGAATTTCATGTTTACCTATTAGCTTTGGGATGTAGCCAATCCATTGCTATGTTAGTCTTGTGACATCATATAAGCTTTTTATGATAAAAGTAGAAACTACTGGAGATATCAGACATCTTACATCATTATGATGATATCATTTTGCTAATTTATAGTGATAAGGATAGACCTGAATACCAACATCTAAAAGGACCAACATTATTTAAATCAAAACCAATTAGATGATCTGTGTTTACAAAATCTTAATAGATGATTATAAATTTACAACCCTCGATAAATCATCTACCTTATCCACGTGCTTTGTATTAGTTATTATTTTAATAAAAAGAAATACCACTGAAAAGTTGACTCAGCAATTAGTGTTTTTTAATGATATTTAAAAAGAGTGAAATATGTGATCTTTGCAAATTAAAATTTTTAATATTGCTAAATATGTTAGGAATATGTCGTAATAGGATGTCATTAAATATATTGTTCTTTGTAAATATTTGTAAGAACTGAACTTTGTAATTTTACAAGGTTCATGAAGTTTGAAGATCAGTTATGCAATATTCATGAACAGACTTCACTTTCTTATCACCTCTCATGCAGTTTGTAACCGATTTTCAAGCTTTATGACTTCCCTTTTTGCAGTGTTAAATCGATTGTCAAGCATCATGAATTACCCTTATGCAGAGTGTTATAAATTTTCAAGCTTCAAGACTTCCTTTCATCCAGTGTGTTGATTATTTTCAAGCTTTAAGACTTCCTCGCATGCAGTGCATAATCATTTTTCAAACTTTGAGACTTCCTCTCATGCAGTGTAATTGATTTTCAAGCTTCATGACCTTTCCATCATGCAGTGTGTAATTGATTTTTAATCTTTGTGACTTCCTCTTTATGCAGTGTGTAATTGATGTTCAAGCTTTGTGACTATAACTTTATGCAGTGTGTAATTAATTTTCAAACTTTGTGACCTTCTCTTCACGTAGTGTTTAATTGATTTTCAAGCTTTGTGACTTCCCTGTTTGCATTGTTTAAGCAGTTTTCAAGCTTCAGGACTCTTCCCTTATGCAGTGTGTAATTGAGTTTCAAGTTTCATGGCTTTTCTTCATGCAAAGTGTTTAAGATTTTCAACATTAATAACTTCATGAATTTTGTAAAATATGGAGCTCAGACTGCTCCAGTAGCCTAGTGCTTAGAACATCTGCCACAGATGCAGGTGGTTGTGGGTTCAATCCCCGACAGAGTCATACCAAAGACTTACAAAAATGGTACTAACAGCTGCCTTGCTTCATGCTCAGCGTTAACAGATTAGTGTTAGGACTGGTCAACCTGGTGTCAGGATACTGTGACTGGGTGGGACATCATGCTACATGTCTGCGGCATGATGCCCCAGTGCTAGACATAAACTGACATTGTAGCGATATGACTGAAACATAGTTAAAACTATGTTAAAATTCCAAATTTGGAGTTTAGTTCTTAATTATAGTGTGGTTTTAAAAGTCTTGAATTTCATGCATCAGACAGTAAAAATGTATTTTCGTAGTATTTATAAAATATCTAAATGAACTTTTGATAATTCTCTGAAAAACAACTTTTGTATATTGCAGTTAATATAGAAGATACAGCACCAATACTTAAGAATATGGCAAATTCAAAACTCTCAGAGCAAAAAGGCAAGAGAGGAAAACCAAAAGGTACATTTTCTTCTTTACTTATTTTGATAGACACTTTCAGCAAAATTAAGGAAACTAGTGGATATATATATATATATATATATATATATATATATATATATATATATATATATATATATATACCACAGTACTTCAAATTTACAATAAGCTATTAGTAGTACAGAGTTAAAGTTTAATTAAAAATGGAAAATTGCTAAGTGTACTAATAATCAGCATAATTAATTTTTGTCATAATAGATAGTTAAGTATGTTTAGACACTCTTTACGTATATGTTTGATAGAAACATTTATACAGAACGGAGGAAAATTTGATAAAAAAATTTCACTACAGTGATACTATTATATCAAAATGATGAAGTAAGAAGGAACTTCGCAATAAATAAAGCAGAAAGCTATTTTTATTAGTTATTTGCAGGTAATGGAAAGGAAAGCTGACCATGTTTCAATGGACGATTTGGGGGTGGGACAGTTTGTTTAAAGCTAAGCCTATAGTTGTCAGGATGTTTTTTTATTAATTCCATAATTTGCTATTTTTTTATACAGAAGAAAGGCCTCTTACAGTTCAACCAGATGAAAAAGCAACAGATGATTTTCACTTTGAGAAATTCCGGAAACAGATGAGGAGATTCTGATTGCACAGGACATTACAGCTGATGGACAATTTGATATTAAAACTTATGGTCAAGAGTCCAATTTTTCAACCTTCGTAAAATGTTGCAAAAGGGAAAAAAATTGGTTTCAGCGGAAACCAAATTGTATCAAATGATTCTTTTTAAGGGAATGTTGCATCTAAAAGATCACAAAAGTTATAGCTTATCTGGTATTTTGACAGGATAAAATACATAAATAGTTGAAAAATGATGTTTGTTTATGTTGCCTGTTGATGATGCTGGTTTTGGTACCTCAAAGATGATGAAGGGAGAAGAGACATATCAGTCAGCTGCAATAAGTATCCACTCTAAGAGCTACAGTGGACCTTATCATTGCCAATGGCATGGAATACTATTATTTTGGATTCTATGAAAAATACATGAAACCGATAAAATTTTTAAAAAAATATCCAAATAAATGATGTCTAGTATATCTGAATTGTTGTAGTCAGATCTCAATATATGGTATGAATTTAATATTACTGACAACTTCAGTATCTATCTTAATTTTGCTTGTACAGATGCTGGTAGAATTCATTCAGGCACTAAACACATTTTCCTGTTCAGTGTTTTGTTAAATATGTTATAAAACATTTCTTAAGTCTTATTTAGTGTTGAAATTTTAGGAGCCTCAGTAAACTTCAAAAACATCTTGATATGGAAAGATGTCATTTATAATTCATGACCTCCCATGAATTAGTATAGAAATTTGCATTGAAAATGTTATCATCAAATTAAATGCCATTTCTTACCCATATGTTTTCATAATGGTACATCTTGAATTGTTTGGCAAAGAATAAACATATTGATTGGTAAAGCACAAACATGCTACCTGTCTGACAAGGCATCAGTTAACATTTTAATCATATGAATAACCCATACTCCTAATTTGAACTCTTTCTTAATTAGCATGTACATGCAGGTTTCCAT
The DNA here is from genome assembly GCA_029339505.1 of Unio delphinus. Lineage (NCBI taxonomy): Eukaryota > Metazoa > Mollusca > Bivalvia > Unionida > Unionidae > Unio > Unio delphinus. The sequence continues at coordinate 4,122,626 of JAQISU010000051.1, forward strand.
AACTATTAACCATTTGCTTAATATGGCTCATCAGAAAGTACTGTTACAGACCTTCCAACTCTAACAAGGCTTTCTTTGTAAGGTAGTCAATCTGTATCCATATGTTAGACCTTATTTTCAGTAAGATGACTTATAAGATTATGGATTGATATTGTCAAGTTGGAAGATGTTCAGAAGTGTAATTGGAGACTGATGCAGCAACATTAAACATTATGTTCAACTACAAAGATTGTAAAGCACCCGTATAGAGTATCACATGAGCTCTCTTTACAGGTATATTAGTACTTGATGTGTAACCCTGTACAGCCACTCTCCAAATTCGTAAAGCAAGCTGGGTTACAATATATGCATGTTGTCTTTATTTCTGTCTTACAAATTTACAACCATGATGTGGACAAAGTGTAGGCCATGCAAAGATCGAAACAAAGGAATAACAATCATTCAGGATATCTAGCTTTCTCCCATTGAAGCATCATGAATTGACGCACCTCATGTAATCTCAGTCATTAACAGCATTGTAGACATTCTGTGATCATGATGGGCTATCTTCTCCAGCTACTTCTATGAATGCACACGAGACATCAGCATTGCAGCTTTCACCTAGTGATGACAACCAATGTTCACAAGCTCCACTGTCTTTGCTAAATCAAACCATGACAAGAGAAGACTCTGGTCTTCCAGGCATCAATCAAGGAAGTCTTTTGATCAGTGCCACTGGAGCTTTGTCTTCCTCCTTTTCTCCATAATAAATAATGCAGCAAACTCTTCTCACAGCGGCACCTTTCATCAAATTTGAATAGGATATTGTAAGATCCACAATCCAAATCTTCACATGGACCTGGTTGGCCAAGTGGTCTAAAGCACTTGCTTTACCATTCACTGCCATCTCACATATGTTGATGAGGGTTCAAGTCTTGGCCTTGACCAATGATGGTATGTGAGAAGGGTTGCCAGTACATCAACTTTCAAGCAATTTTTCATTATTTCATATGGAGACTTATTCCAAATGCCCACCATATCCTACTTTTTGCACAGGTTCACAGTCTGTGTGCAGTTCAGACTGGTCTGCCTTGGATCTGAGGCCAAAAAGTATAAAATATGGACACAAAATCAGATTCCGAATGCTGGCGAATTTTGGGTGAAGAAAAAAAATAGGTCCAAAAAATTTGGATTTTCTCTCTGTATTTTGTAGTGCAGCTGATTATTTGGTATCATTGTAGAGCTAAATCAATCTACCTTTCTATAATACCACCAACTTTAATGTATTTATACATGACCTTGACACTACAGAGTTTGGCAGTAGGCTACTACCTCCTGCCCTATATAATGCTGTGCCAGGGGTTAAAATGTTAATAGACTTAAAATCCTAACACGGCATTATGGAGTAGATAGTAAACCTAGTATAGTTGTCAGTAGCATCTGTTGAATCAAGTGTGTGTTAGTGAAAAATTCTATTTTGGAGAAAAGGTATAAATTAAAAAAAATACCTCTGAGCTATGGAAATTTGTACTTAACAACCATTAAGAACAATTTACAAACATGTTTCAGTGATTAAGCTAGCTATGTATAAAACCTATAGACAAAACAATATTCATGCATAGGTAAGGAACAGATTAAGTTCAGAATCAAGAGATTAATACTTATACTGCTAGAGGCAACATGTTTTAAAGATTTTTTATTTCAATAGGGCTCTAACAGAGTGGAGCAGGGAGAGAGATGGATATTGAAGTGTTTGACAAATATTGTACTATGGTATTTCCTCTTTTTATTATACCACCCTCTTATTTATATGTCAGTGTGCGAGCTCCACTGCTAGATAAAATCCAGGCAGTGTCTCTTGATTGCAGGCATTTTCCTTCAAACATTCTCTTGAATGGCCACGTCAAGGAAATACATACCATATCTACATGCTTATGAGTGTTGATAAATTGCAAGCAACAGATTCTGATCTGCCATATCATATAATATTGCCTATACATTATTGTCTATGTATTTTATTTGACTGATTTCTAATAACTGACTGCACAGAACCAGATCTACTAGCCCATTATGCAAATCTGTTTGTGTCAAATTTGCAGTTGGAATTGTATTATTAGCGAGTATAGATGGTAAACAAGCCAACAAAGAGACTGGATTTTCATGGGAATAAACAAGGATAGAAATGATGTCTCTATGACACTGGGGGAAGGGAAGGAGTCTTACTGGTCCTATACCAGTAGAAGACCACATTTCTCAGGTACAAATATAGACAGAAAGTAGATCGACGGCAATCATTTTCATCCAAGTTTCCCTCCATGCCAGCCTTTCAAAAACAAGTAATTTTCACACTGTTTGCCAGTTATTCCAATGGGACTCCTATTCTTTGCTACAGAATGGGAAAGTAGTAGTATTTTGATCAATAGACCTGTCATTTGGTTTCATAGAGCTTCAGTATGATGTTCAGTGCACCTCCTACATTGTACAGTGTCCTATATCTATAGATGTCCCCAAAGACCCATTGAAGCCAGACATCGCACTGCGAGAAATCAGTATCCTCCAGAAAGCGAGATAAATATCTTTTATAATGTCAGATCACCAGTATTTATTTGAGAGCACCCTCAGTTATTTCATTCACATCCAATGAATCAAAATGGAAAATGTTGATTTAAAATTTCATTAAGGAGGGAGACTTCATTAGTGTAGATCTGCAAGATGCATGTTTACATTCCAAATTCAATTCACAAAGAGGAGAGGATTACTAGAGCGAGAAGGCTCTCCACATTTATAGTTTATTAGGAGAAGAATAGTATTGCAATGGTGTGCAAGTGTAAACTCATTTTGTTGCTGAAAGCATCAATACCTCATGAGGCTAACTTCATACTTTGGCTCTTTGGCAATAAACAATTATCTGCAGTTCCAAGCTATCTGGCATGATGCATAACCAGGACCTATCGGATATTCTGTTTAATTTTGCTTTCACATGCTCAAAGGTGTTCACTTGGTACCCAAAGTTGAATCTATCATAGGTGCTAACCTGGCTGAATATGACACAGTTTGAACTGCTCTCAAGAGCTTCATCAGTTCACCTCATGTTAGACCAGCTTCCTATTTGCACTATAAATGGCAGGCAGAATCAGTGAAATGCTTTATCATTTGAACTGAACTGCTTGCAGTTCTGATGGGATGGGTCAGTGTTATTCATGTTGGCTTCTGCTTTCATTGCTAAGAACATATTCTCACTCATGGGAAATAAGTCTTTTGTATTTAAACTTATGTCTATTCTTGACCTTTCATGTCAAGGTTGTCAGTAGAACATGGGTAGAATTCAGAATAGTACCCGAAAAGAACTTGGCTGGTTTGTCACAATCTATTCTTAACCTTTATAGAGAAGAAAGGATGACATCAGTACAGGCACTCTTGTCTGGAATAAAATGGGTTATCCACTCTGCATATTGAAAATTACACAAGGTCAAATGAACTTGCTACACATTGTGACAGTTGCATTTGACATATAAGTCATGAGATAAAGGTCAGAGTCAACTTTCTTCAGCTTCTGTCTCAGAGACCTTTCATCCTAATAGGAAAAGCTAGACATGTTCACTTTGGTGCAAATGTTTACCTAACTGGATCATTCAGCAGCCTAATGACTTGTGCTGTATTTGCAGGAGGGAAGTTTTCCCTGTTTATTTAAGCCATACCATGGCATATCAACAAGCTGTATCATATACCCAAGGCAATGACATGGCCTCTATGGGGTAATGGGAAGATCTTCCTCTAACTTCTACCTATTCTGTCAAGTTGTTATGATCAAGTAACATATTTGAAAACTTGCAACCAATTTATGTAGTAAAATATGTTTCTTCAATAATATTTATCTGATCATAATACAACCTAGCGTCTCAGCAGTTATTTCCTTCCACAGAGCACAAATTCAGTTCCAGTAGCAACTGAAGTATTAACAGAATTTGCTGTCAATGTATCTAAGTGAGATTGCTATTTAACTGCCACCTATATTAGCAGGTAAATTTTAGCTTTTCTAACTGAATCGTTTAGTCAGTAAGAGCTGGGTTTGCGAGGTAGTAGTATGATTGGGCGAGTATTATCAAAGGAATCTACTTTACTAAAAATAATTGGGGGAGAGTGTGTTCAGGGTTGTCAAGTTTAGTAGTATTCGTATCAATGTAAAAGTGCCAGACTTTGCGTTTTATATATGGAGTAAAATACAACTTCAAGAAACGTTGACACTGTTCACAAACTTGTCTATACCCTTTATTACAGCTGGCTTAAACATTCTCATCAAGGTTAATATATGCAATAACTTTTGTTCAAGAACTTAAAAAGGAATTGGGTTGTTCCGCTTCTTGAACTATACCTATGCAAATTATTACAATCGGCTTACCCACATCAGTCCTCAAAGTACAAAACACATCACATTTGCTATTGTTAGCCATATAAGGAATTTGTGAAATGATGGTTGTTTACACCTCTCCTCTGTTAAACTCCCCGAAATATAGTTTTAAATCAGCTCCAATCTGCAGTGTTTAGCGATTATATATGCAATATGTTACGGGAATACATTGATGTATTTTTTTTTGTTGGAAGATTACCTGCAACCGTGTGTTGGAAACATGACCCAAAAGGGTGCATGGCTACAAAATTGGGTTTCTAGCATGACATGTATTATGTAAGGTATGTTGTTGTTTTTGTAGCGTTTAACGGCCATTTTTGAGCACACAATAGGCTATACATGGCGGCCAGTATTGATGGTGGAGAAAGAACGGGGTGAAAACCGCCAGAAAGAACCACCAACCCACGAGAAGTTACTGGCAGGCTTTCTCACATACCCACATTGGCCGAATCTGAGACTCGAACCCACACAGACAGGTGACATGGCAGTGATTCGTAATGGAGAGCGCTTTAGACCACTCGACCACTAGGGGCCCTGGCAGGTATGTAAATGTAATGGTGAAATACAACAATACATTAGACAAAATATGATGGACGTAAAATAAAGGAACAGTTACTACGACATACAGAGCTAAGGTGTGTAGGACACAATACAACGATAAATGCAGCATGGAACACAATGATTCTCCAAGGTAAAAGATATAAGCACCCAGACTATATAAATCAATGATGGCTTGATGAATAGAAAAATATCTCGGGAGTAAAACAAGCCATAGAGAATGGTCGTGTGCTTTTAAATACAGAAAAAGCAGAAGGAAATCGAGGGTCATGGGTGGAACCAAGTGTTTGGAAGTTACGAACCTTCTCTTTTTATATAGTATGATAGAGAGGGCCCTATGTAAGAATGGGTCATGGGGGTAATCTAAGGTATTTTTTTTCTTCACTCTGTATGATTTTTTTCCTTTAAATTGTTGGGGTTTTTTTCTACATCAAGCACCTGTGGAAAGAACCACCAACCCACGTGATTATACTGGCAAGCTTTCTCACATAACTACATTAGCTGGATCTTAGACTTGAACTCATGCAGACAGAGGTGAGATGGCAGTGATCAGTAACGGAGAGCGTGTTAGACCACTCGGCCACTCAAGTATAATTATTAGCATGTATTATGTTTTTATATTGTATTAGGAAATGTTACTTTATGTTGGCATATATATATATATATATATATATATATATATGGAAACAAAACATAAAACATAATTTATGTTCATTATGTTGTTCTCACATAGCAACATAATGCAGCAAAATAATGTTATTTTTGTATTATGTACATTGAAATGACTTTACATGTCTTGTTTCGTGTGATACATTTTGTGGTTTTGTACATGCTCATCTTTTCTTACCTTTTGTTTCTGATGTTTTGAAGAGTCTTGAAAGAAAAAATGTTTTGATTTAGAAAATGCATGTTTTACAATGTAAATGTTCTTTTATTCAGTAATGGTTTTATGTGAACTTTAAAAAAATGTAATTTCATCCTGGGAAACCATGGAAATGACATGGAAATTTATTTTTAGAAATGCTTAGAAACCATGGTACTAACTGTAATGTTTGCAACTTTTTCTAACCCCTATTTCGATGGATTTTATACACCTTAGTGACTTATATAGATATGTACGTTGCAGTATTTTTCGAGAATTCTTTTCTACCCCATGCTGCTGTGTTTCACAGTGTAAAACTCGATTAATCACGAGTTATAATTTTTTGTTTTCTTCTGGGCTTTGCTTTCTTTGTTGATTGTTCGTTGCTTTCGGAATTGGCTTTTAAAAATTAATCATACTTGAACACTCCTCTGACAACGTAAATAATCATGCTTTGCGTTTTATATATAGAGTAAAATACGACTTTAAAGAAACTTCACGACTGTTCACAAACGTGCCTATAGTCTCTATTACAGATGACTTGGGTTGTTCCACTTCGTCAATATTACCTACGCAAATTAGCAAAATGGACTCGCTCACATCAGTACTGAAAAAGTACTTAACATATCACACTAGCTATTGTTAGCCAGTTATGGAATAATTTTAACTGTTGATTGTTTACACCTGACCTCTGTTTAAGCTGCCCCACCCCACCCACCCCGGATAGTTTTAAATCAGTTCTAATATGTATTGTTTACCGATTATATACACTAAATGTTAATGACATATATTGATGTGGTGGGTTTTTCTTAAAATTACCGACAAGCGTGAAATTACATACAACAACTGTACTGAACACAAAATATGGTGGTTTGTTTATTTAATTAGGATTTTTAACGTAGCTCTAACAAATTTCAGTAATATCGCTACGATGTCTGCAGTTAGAGAGTTTATAGTGATGTCTAGCACTATGACATCATGCCGCAGACATGTAACATGATGTCCCACCCAGTCACATTATTCTGACACCAGGCCGACCAGTCCTAACTCTAACCTCTTAATGCTGAGCGCCAAGCGAGGCAGCTGTCAATGGTGGCGCTCTACAGTTTCGTACTTTGCATAGGGTTAGAATTTTAAAGAAAAATAATTTTCTGGGATTTCTTCACTGGTTATACTGGCAATATAATAAAGACTTTGTATATCTTAGGTGTTGGGAGAAGAACTTTCAATTCCCCTTATTTTGATGTATGATTGATGCGTGTACTTTAGGTTCTAGAGTATACAGCTTGGGCTAACATAAGATGTGCTCATGTAAACAAACTGCTAGCTCCGCATGGTCATTTTCACTCCCTGGACTTCAGAGGTAAATTGTAGAAAAATGGTACGATAACTTTTTTTACTTTTCAGATATTTTGTAATTTGTTCATTGCACTTTCAGAAGCTGTTATTGCCTACTTCAGCAAAATTCGTTTTCCCTAGTTTAATAACTGCTAAAGTTAGTGTACTTTTGATTAATTCTGGCTAATTTTTCAGGCACAAGGGAGCATCCATTTTGTTATACCATGCGCTTAGATCATTTACAATTTCCACAAGTGCAGTATCCAAAGAAATATCAGCCACATTACATCAAAGTAGCATTGAGATATGCCAACATTATCTCCATTGTGCATGTTACAAATGCAAACAACTTCACCTCACATACGTCACTATCTGAAAAGTACATATTAACTGGTGAGCGCCCCCATAAAGAGCAATTCGGGTGTATACCCATGGAGTTATATTTATTGCTGTTTGTATTAATATTGGCTCATTTAGTTTAAATTCACTGCAGTTTAGAACTTAAATATCTTTACATTCCAAATTCTGCTTTAATTAAGCGGCTGCAGGTGGGCTTGAGAAGAGTTATGTCCCTTTCTATTGTACACAATACGACATAGACTAGTGGCAATTAGAAACCTCTGTGTGTCATTGTTTTTAAAAATGTTTCATTAATTTCACATTTCTCAAGGAAGATGCTATCAGTTCTTCTTTGAACTGGTAATAATTTGGATATTTTTCCCTGTTTTTTCATTGTCAAATTAAACTATTAACAAAATTTATTTTTTTGGTATTAAATAATTTTGTATTGACATATAAAAAAAATCTGTAGTATCATATGGTCATGGTTTATTAAGCTAAGTCAGAAATATTTCAAACTAAATTAACAGTTCAAGATATAATGACATATAAAAGAGCTTTAACTCAACATACACAAGTCTGCAGCAAGTGTCACATTTGGACAGGCTCACATGAACAACATGGTTATGGAATAATTTATGTAACCTTTCGTAGGAAAAGAAAGATTGCTTTGGCTCACCGACTAAGGTTCTATTTTGAAACTATGGTAAATTCACTACCATATCAGTGTGACGTATCACATAGATGCCATACAAAAACATTATCATTTATCACTTGAACCAAAAAAGAGAAAATTTGGCTAGAAAATCATGTAAAGCCTATGGTGAATGCCAAGGCAATATGGGCTAGGGGGAGTGGTGTATACTGTGATAGTTAGGTACATTTAATAATTGTTACATGCATTCATTTAAAGGATTTAAAGTGTATGGATGTTCATTGGGTACAAAATTATTTATTGAATTAGCAAACATTGAATTTTGTACAAGTTTTCTGTTGCTTTTTTGTTTGCGTTTGATGTAGCATATGTACTTGTACTGAAGACTTGATTTCCTCTCCCTATCTTTTACTGTTCTCTGATCTCATTCTGCTATGAGCTGAAATACTGGATCAGACTGAGTAGAACAATTCCATGAGACTTGGTCAGTGGGAGTGTAAAGTTTCCTGTACCATACTCAGAGCTATGAGGGAATGAATGACATAATGCATCAAAATTTCTGCTCCATACTGATATTTTAGGTGCATAGGTAAAAATGATATTGTGCAAGCTCTCGCACTTATTTGTGTTTAGAAAGTGTGAAATTTTACTTAGCTTGACATCTAAGACAAAATTTCTTAGTAAATATTCAAGCTTTTTAATATAAGAAAGATTTAAATGTTTCCCATATGGCAGAAATTTTGAGTAATAGGATGCTAAATGGGCAAGTCAGTCACTCCAACTTTGGCCTTGTAGCAAGAAAGTGCCAACATCGCATTTAAATTTCCTGTGCCTGGGCCTCACTTTCTATGCCCTTGGCACTTTTCTGGACAGGCAGCCTGTTCTGCTTCCTGCAGATTGCAATTTGTACATTTAACTTTTAAAAAGGCACACAGTCCTTGAGTTTTGCTTTTATACATCGGTGGATTATATCGCTTGCAATTTCCAGCTCAGTCATACATTATGCACAATGTTCCCAATATCCTAGTTTTGGTGTGTTCATAATTACATTTCCATTGATGTTGACAACACGCTGCAACATGTGACCCAACAATTAAGTTTTCTTCATTTCTTTCTTTCTCCAATTCAGGGCAAAGCTTGGGTGCACTTTATTTGGGCCACATGAAGATAGTGATTCTTCATATACATCAATTCTTGGGCGCTTTATTTGTGGAGATGTAGAACCAGATTGCAACCTGAATAGGTTGGTCACTCTTGGATACTCGTAATCCATAGTCCTATGGTTGACTGTGTTGTATGAACTCTTGTGGACAAATAGCTATTTTCTTAGCTCTTCCTTTAGCCATGTTTTCTTAGATAGTGGCTAATGTGGGTTGATGTAGTATTAGTGACATCATGGTTACCAGTTGTTCCTGGTTGTGATGGATCTTAGACAGTATGTAACATCATAATCAGGCTGGGGCTTGAAATTGTTGGGAAACACACCTACCCCCTTTTTTGGCATACAAGTCTGCATGTTTTGGTTTTATAATTAATTTTACCATATAAAGCAGTCAACATATTTGATTTTCATTGTAATCGATTATGTATGTAATCATCAATCACATTCCTGGTCCATGGAATGGTCTCACCAGGAGTTAATTCCCCTTGACTTTTCATTTCAATTCTTTGACATACAAGCATTAGTGCAGATTCAAATTAGATTACTAGTGCCGGGGAAAAAAGTAATTATTTACAAACAAAATATATATTTATGTCTACTGTTATGAATTTATAGCATCAAGGACTTTTTTTCTTAATCCAATGCTGGACAATTTTTGCACTATTACCTCAAACTTGATGGAATTTTCCTCACTTTTCTCACTTGATTTACATGTATACATGACCCAAGTATAGTTTGCAACTTTGGAAATGATCTAAATACGTTATTTGATGTTTGGATTGAAAAATAAAACAAATACTTCATATGCATTTATTCTTGAATGTCTTTCTTTAATGTCAAAATAATAGCATTTCCCAGTGACGTTAAAATACAGTTTTGACGTCATGAAGCTACATTTAAGTTACTTCAGAGGGGTATAGTAAATTAACTATGTGTTTGTAATTTTGGAAGTAAATACCATGTATGATATATCAATATGTTTGAAATTGACTGCAGAATATGACAAGTTTTTCAATAAGTTGAAAACACATCTTTAGTGGTTCTTTAAGGTGGCGCTCTACAGTTTCGTACTTTGCATAGGGTTAGAATTTTAAAGAAAAATAATTTTCTGGGATTTCTTCACTGGTTATACTGGCAATATAATAAAGACTTTGTATATCTTAGGTGTTGGGAGAAGAACTTTCAATTCCCTTTATTTTGATGTATGATTGATGGGTGTACTTTGGGTTCTAGAGTATACAGCTTGGGCTAACATAAGATGTGCTCATGTAAACAAACTGCTAGCTCCGCATGGTCATTTTCACTCCCTGGACTTCAGAGGTAAATTGTAGAAAAATGGTACGATAACTTTTTTTACTTTTCAGATATTTTGTAATTTGTTCATTGCACTTTCAGAAGCTGCTATTGCCTACTTCAGCAAAATTCGTTTTCCCTAGTTTAATAACTGCTAAAGTTAGTGTACTTTTGATTAATTCTGGCTAATTTTTCAAGCACAAGGGAGCATCCATTTTGTTATACCATGCGCTTAGATCATTTACAATTTCCACAAGTGCAGTATCCAAAGAAATATCAGCCACATTACATCAAAGTAGCATTGAGATATGCCAACATTATCTCCATTGTGCATGTTACAAATGCAAACAACTTCACCTCACATACGTCACTATCTGAAAAGTACATATTAACTGGTGAGCGCCCCCAATACCATTTGTGTAAGTCTTTGGTATGACTCGGCCAGGGATCGAACACACGATTTATATAATATTAAAAACTAGGTTAAAAATCCAGATCCGCGGCGGCCATTCTAACTACTAGGCCACCGAAGCGGTTCAAAAAATGATGGACATCAACGAAACAATAAAACTTGCGGAGCGAAGGTAAGTATGATTCAATATAAAGGCAAAAGCTATAGGAAACACTAAAGACTTGTAGGTTGTCAGGATAATGTGGGACATCGTGCTACGTGTCTGCAGCATGATGTTCCAGTGCAAGACTTCACTATAAACTGCCACACTAGATAACATCGTAGCGATATGACTGATTTTATATAATATTAAAAACTACGTTAAAAATCCAGATCACGCAAACACACGCACACAGAAATTTGGAAGACATTAAAGTATGGTCAAAGCTAATTGTTCTGCAAAATAAATTACAAGAGGAAAATAATGTTTTGTCTTTTTCGAACTTGAAAATAGATATCCTATAGAATTTATGGAAAACAAACTTTGTTTTAAAAAGGCACATGGGGTTTCATTATATGAATTAAATGTCTTTAAATCAAAAACAGGAATGACAACGGTTGACATGAGTCGGAAATAATTCTTACGTCTGAACGGATTAAAGAAAATTTGTAAATTGCTGAAAATAAAAGTTCCCTTTAAAGATTAGTGGCTTGTTGGTAATGTCTATTGAGAATATAGTATACGTCAAGTATTACTACATGCTTTTTGACGTCTTAAGACACTAAAAACATAGGTTGAACAAGCTCAGCGACAGAAACTAGTTTGCCATCACCAACGTTATATTTTAAAGAACAACATGGAGAATATTAGTTACGGACGTTTTAAACGATTCACAGAGCACATTTGCTTGTTCAAACAGTTATCAGCAGTAGTATTTAACTAAGACAAACATAAAATAAAATAAAATGGATAATTCAACAATATGCCTATAAAGTAAACAAGCTGAAAAAGAAAAACTCCCTTACAGAAAGATCCACGAGTCAATTCGATTATCAGTGTCTAGCAGACGTTGTGTTGGAAGGCATGCATATGAAGAAACGATGGATGCACACTCATTTGGGCAATGTCTTTTGCAATGTATATCATTTATTATGCCACAAGGTTTTCAGGTGCGACTGGGCTATTATTGAAATTACCGTGCAATTCCAAGTCAACTTGTAATATCCAGCAGTATCACTATAATCAGATATTACAACTATATTGTCCTAAACTAAGTAACAGAAAAGAGCTGAAACTAACAAGGTTTTTATATTCAAACAATAATTTATTTCTCTAGAATAAAAAGTAAAAGTTCAAATAAAACATAACGTATTGTGATTTAAATCCCAAATATCATGACAGTTTTGTCAGTCTGAGATTCCAAATGAATTCCAGTGGCGTTCCAATTAAATTTCAATATCGAGAACATTGATGTGCCTGTAATCTCTAATGCACTACTGTGCAAAAAGCACGGAATATGGCTATGTTCTAACAATATATTGATGTATGACATTAATATAATAAAAATGCCTTTGTGGGAATTCACTAGAATTCCAAATTAATGATTTAATTATTGAAGTATTATTGAGTACTTTGCAATTCCAGTAAATGACTGAAACAAATAAATCCACCCAAATTTAAAACTAAACTTTAAAAGATTGATTCCATTTCGGATATTAAGGCAAGAATGACTAAATCCTAAGTAAACAAGTTTATATACCCCTATATTTGACCTAGATCGCAATTGCGATTTTCTGGAAATAATCCCGTTTTAATGGAAATTTCTTTTCCGGAACTTTCTAGGGTCAGAATCGAAGATTGCATCTTTAACTCAAACTAATGTAAGCATGTTTACAGTTAATAATAATCTGAATATTTAATTTATAATCATAAATATTAGCTATGTATTATGTTGGTTACAAACTTAATGTCACCGGTCAGGTATACCATTAACTTCATTTTGGACAAAGGTTATTTACAAAATTCAAGTATACATAATATATATTCATTGATAAAATCCAACAAACAAGATAAAATTAAAGATGCATAACACGTGTATTTTACAAAGATTTTCATCAACCTATTTGCTAACATGTTGCTCTGTAACATTTTACTTAACATATTTATTTTCTTTAATTCTAAAATGTTTTAATTATTCAAACATGTGAACGCTAAAGCATATTTTTAACGTAATAGTCTGTTGATTGCCTAATTGTTTGAAGACTATAATGTGACATCACATTTCAAAAGCATATATGGTCTTTCATAAAAAAAAATATCGGTTTCATTGCGCCAAAATGTTTCAGTGAATCAACGAACTTGTCATTGCTTACGCTTTTTGACAATAGCGATAGGGATTGACCCATGAAACGAAAGCGATGCACAAATCTAATCGTATTTTCGTTACCAACTTTCGTCAACCTATAGAAGATTCGTGCTAACGAAAGTTACGTTTTTTTGCATATGACTCCAATGAGCAGACTTCATTTATGCTTTAATTGTCAACCTAATTTTATAAATGCCGACTCGCAGTCCTAAATCGACAGGTTCCAATCAAATGCATTAAAGTTAAGAATGCAACGTGACTGGTTTAACTCTAAAATAAAAGAGGTTATGAAATAGCTTTATTTGTGTCACAAACAGCGTATCAAACGACGTTACAAGCCATACAGAGAATATGTCAAATTTTAAATAGCTGGAGCTCAAAATGATATTTTTCAAGATTGTTTGTTTGATTAGGATTTTTAACGTAGCTTTAACAATTTTTCAGCTACGATATCTGCAGCTAGGCAGTTTTAAACGATTCACAGAGCACATTTGCTTGTTCAAAGTTATCAGCAGTAGTATTTAACTAAGAGAAACATAAAATAAAATAAAATGGATAATTCAACAATATGCCTATAAAGTAAACAAGCTGAAAAAGAAAACTCCCTTACAGAAAGATCCACGAGTCAATTCGATTATCAGTGTCTAGCAGACGTTGTGTTGGAAGGCATGCATATGAAGAAACGATGGATGCACACTCATTTTTCAGCTACGATATCTGCAGTTAGGCAGTTTATAGTGATGTCTAGCACTGTGGCATACATGTAACTTGATGTCCCACCCGGTCACATTATCCAGACACCAGGCCGACCAGTCCTAATACTAACCTATTAATGCGAGCGAGGCAACTGTTAGTAATACTTTTATAAGTTTTTGGTATGACTCTGCCGAGAATCGAACCCACAACCTCCCGCTTCCGTGGCTGACGCTCTAACCACTACGCCACTGGAGCGGTTCAGAATTATTTGAGAATAAAAGTACCTACATAAAAATATGGGAACATTTTTCGTACCTATATTTCAAGTTCAAAAGTTCAGAATTTCCTTTCAGAATTAAAACCCTGTAGATATATATGCTTGAAGTTGCAAATGACCTAAATACATTTTTACATCATTGCCTTCACTACTTGGAGAACGTTCTTAAGACCAAATTTTTTTGGGACACACTTTGCAAATATGGACCTTGCACCTACCCACCATTAGAAAACATTTCGCGTCCAAGCCGACCGCCTAGTTCGCCAGTATGATTGGATCGGCCCTGTGTGTAAAAATTTCCAAGTTCTAAATTAACTTGTGACGTAAGATGGATTCCTTCTCTTTTTTCAATAATTAAAATTAAGCCCACCGATCTGGTATTTTCAGTAATGATTTTATTATAAAGTATGCAGACGATTGCGTCTTTTTCCCCCACACTCTACTAGTTGCAACTTCGTGTAGTGATTTATTGAATAATAATACCATTCGTCGATGTATCTCTTTTTCTTATTTTGTAGACCTTTTGATGCATCATATATTCTTGATGACTTCAGTGTGTCCATCCTGTTCAGGGATTACCGCCATAATTCTATGCATGTATTTTGTAATCTTCCTTGATGCATTATTGTAAATTGCTGTTTGCAAGTGCTACTTTCATAATTCTATCCATGTATATTGTTATCTTTATTGATGCAAACTGTACGTGGCAACTTGCAAGTGCAACTTTCCTTCTGCATTATTGTAAATGGCTGCTTGCAAGTGCTACATTCATAATTCTATCCATGTATATTGTATTCTTCATTGATGCAAACTGTACGTGGCAACTTGCAAGTGCTTAGATCTACTTTCCTTCTGCGTCACTGTATCTTGCTGTTTTTTGCCAAATGCTGAATTCATTCTGTAGTTTTTCGTATGGCAAAATCTGTAAAATGATGAACAAAATCAACAGCTGGAGCGATGTAATTTGCGATATAGCAAATTTATAAATAGAATAACTGACCCAGATTTTGCCATACGACAAACTACAGAATGAATTCAGCGTTTGGCAAAAAACAGCAAGATACAGTGACGCAGAAGGAAAGTAACACCGTAACTCCAAAATGATCTCTTCGTCCATGCATTATGACAAACTGCATCATGTAAAATGATGATCATAATGTAGCATCACGCATGTCGCAAATTAGCATAAAGAAATGAGGCATAAAATAATGCCTCATTATGACAACAGATGGCGCTGTGAAATGTCAATTTGTTACAAAACGACTACTCCCCTGACTATAGCGACACAAGATTATACCATTTTACAGTATTGCTGGGCGTCTATTTCAAAATATTGTACGTATAATTTACCGCAATCTGTATTATAGGATGATTGGGTATAACAGCATACAAACAAAATTAAAACGACATTACATACAGTCATACCTGCATGAACTCCAAGTTGCTGAGACATCTTTCCGATCGTTCTCAAAATAAATACATGTATGTGGAAAATTATATGGCCTAAATTGTTGTTGAAGTTGATTTTGGGTGTACCCCAACATAAATTTAAAAAATGGGGTGGCACGATTTACCCAAATACTCCAGAAAAAAAACATGTGAAACATTTCCTACTAAATACATTTTTAATTCATTGTCAAGTTAAGTTCTGGGTCATATTAAATATGTTAAATGACTACAGCTCTTTTCATCGTTTGTCACATGAGTTCGCACTTGTCTCAAGATGAAAATTTCTTGAAAATCGCCCGTTTCGGAAGCTGTAACTTCAGTTTGGTACAACGTAGAAAAGTCAATGATGGATTGATGAATAGAAAAATATCTCAGGAGTAAAACAAGCCATAAATAATGGTCTTGTCATTTTAAATACGGAAATAGCAGAAAGAAAATGGAGGGTCAGCGGTGTAACCAAGGTTTACATGTAAGACATAGCACATGTTGATTTTGTTTAGACGCACAAAACATAAATATCAGCGTCAGGTCTTACATGTGTAAGTATTTGGATGTTACGTACCTTCTCTTTTTATATAGTATGATAGAGTGGGTCCTATGTCAGAATGGGTATTTTTGTCTCTCTGTATGATTTTGTTCCTTAAGATTATTTAAGTTTTTTTTTTCCACATCAAGCTCGCGTCGAGCACTTGTGATAAGACAACTTATAGACAATTCGGACCAACTATACGATAGTTGTATAAAGATATTTTTTATACAGCAAGTAGATATTAATATATATATATATATATATATATATATATATATATATATATATATATATATATGTGTGTGAGAGAGAGAGAGAGAGAGAGAGAGAGAGAGAGAGAGAGAGAGAGAGAGAAACGTAAACTAACATATATTGCATTTTCTAATTAAAATATTTCAATACATCTATTTTTTATGCTCAAGAAAAATATATGAATCTGCACATCGGCATTCTGAATTAAAGTCGTTTGGTCAAATTATCTATATTGATTTATCAAATAATAATACCAGATAATATTTTACAGAACACGTTTACATTTTTCTAAGAGTAGCGACACCGTACACGAGATATTATACTAATATATTTGATATTAGACTTCAGATTGTAACACTGCTTCATATATGAGACACTGAATGGCACATATCTTCATAAAATAGAAACGATGTATTGTTACAAATTAGCGACAAGAGTAGAGGCCATGCATACCTCTTGAAAACACTAATCCTACTTTGAGAATGATACTTTAAAGGCTTTCTTACCTTTTAATGAATACTTACTTGTTGAAAACGATTACAGATTTAATGAAGTCTCTTGTCATATGTATCTAATACATACATTATATGTTTGGAGTGACTGAAAAGGCATACACGTTGTAAACTTTTGCGTTGATATTTTTAATCAGAAACTGTTATGATTAGAATGGTATTAATTTGACAACTTAAAATGTTTTTGGTGTTTATAATATTCATTATCAATTTAAATAAAATTTAAAATATGAGAAATTTTGGTAAAGATGCATTTTATGTTGTGCACATTTATCTGTATTTTTCGTAACTTAGCAAACACAATAATGTTCTGAATTAAATCTGCAAAATTATCGCAAAATACCTAATTATGCAATTTTCAACCATTTTCCCTGTAAAATTTTAGTTGTAACAAATACGTTCAAATACGAGAAGATATCTTGTAACGTATGTATTTTGCTTGAGAATTAAGTTTTTGAGATCTAAATCGACTTTCTTCCACAGGTGATATGATGCATCTCATTTGTATCTACGTAACTCCCAAAGCACCACGTCCATCTCTACTATGCTTCTTTTTTTCTCTACAGTAATATTTGGCTTTGGGACGGTTTTTCTTAAAGATATCATAAAGCTACTAACCATTATAACTTCGGAAAACATTTATCTTGTTCACCAAATGTTTCAAATTTTAATCTAAAACATATTATATAAGAATTGTCAACACATATGTTGAAAATAAGTACTTGTTAAAACTTGTCTGTTGTATTTTAAAATTGGGTCGAATTATCTTTCGAGTTGGGCAGAATTGTCTTTAAAGTTGGGCGGAATTGTCTTATTTTCGGTCCAAGTTGGGCCGAATTAATACCAGCTAGTTGGTCTCAAAGCCTTTTTTTTTTACTTTACGTCTTTTAATCTGGTCTAGGCCGAAATGACCAATAGCCGACAACACTAAGTTACTAAGACCACCCTGCTGTTGTGATGGCGTTTTTGTTTTCTTAAGGTATCATGAAATCACTTACAGCTTTGATAAAGTATATGGTTTTATAGAACAATTAAAAATTCGTCGCTACCTTACACCTAAAAAAGACGGGACTGAAAGAATTAAAAGTTTGTTTTTTTCACACGTAGATCTATCTATTAGGTTCTTTGTGCCGCCAAAATTAATGCCGTAAGGGGGCAGGGTCCAGTTTTTATGTACAAATTTAATGTCGCATGCACCTGCCTAATATAAAAATTCATTAAAAATATAATACGCGAGTGAGGTCAAAAAGGTACATATTTCTGGATAGGTATTATGTAGTGCAACATAATAATATCACACACATGACCTGACAAGTCTACTGAAGTTCTTAGAATAAAATATTTATGTACCCCAACCCCTATTTAATACATGCATTTTTCACATCCGAAGGCCATTTTTGACAGCATGTGGTGCTCACAGTGCAAACGCAAGGCCTTTTCCTAGATGAAAATTTTGAAAAACATTGTCTACTAAATAGCTTGATGCAATTCATAATAGTTGTCATCCATGCCGTTTTTTAGATATTCTACTTGCCTTGAACCCACGTGTCTACTGCTATGGGAGGCTAGCTCTTCTTCCTAGCCAACTATTGGTATTTCACAATCAACATACAGCAGAGTAACTATGGAAAGTGTACATGTCTGACATCAATTTCAAGAACAACACAAGCCTGAAACACCTAGTTCACAAATTTATCCATATCTTTAATTATTACACAATAGTAGCTCAAAAACTCACACCATACCCTTAAGTTAAGAAATTTGCAAGGGGCCAATTTACGAAACTGGACCCTGCCACCTAAAGCAATCTAACTTCCCCTGGGGAGCATTTGTTATTTTCCTTGAGTGAAAACTTGGAAATTTAGAGCGCCGTCTGTTGTCATAATGCCATGTATTATCCCATTATGACAACAGATGGCGACACGAGTTGGAAAAGAAAGATGATCATGACAAAATTGGATTGTTGCAAGGCCAACTCTAAATGAAATCAGGAGTTGGAATGATGTAATTTGTAATATGGCAAGTTTATATAAATAGAATATAAAACTCGTAATAACTGACATAGCATCTGCCATACGACAAACTAAGGTATGAAGTTAGCGTTTGGCAAAAAGCAAGATAGAATGACGCAGAAGGAAAGTAGATCTAAGCACTTGCAACTAGCCCTTGACCGTTTGCATCAATGAAGAATACAATATACATGGGTGGAATTAGGAATGTAGCACTTGCAAGCAGCCATTTACAATAATGCAGAAGGAAAGTAGCACTTGCAAGTTGCCACGTACAGTTTACATCAATAAAGATAACAATATACTTGGATAGAATTATGAAAGTAGCACTTGCAAACAGCAATTTACAATAATACATCAAGGAAGATTACAAAGTACATGCATATAATTATGGCGGTAATCCCCCTTCCATATACAACAACTTCATCATTAACAACTATACACTTTAATGTGTATGTGACATTTTGTATACCCCCCCCCCCTCCATCTGCGTCTTTTGTACATTATATTACGAATTCTCAAATTACTAAATTCCTATTGCCTGACTACTATGTTCTATTTTAGAACATCCCATTGTTTATGGAACGCCATACTTGACAAGGGGGAATATATATGTTTCATTTGGAACTATTGCCACATGCGAATTATTATATGACGTCAGATTAAATAGTATTGTTTCTCCATTTGGAACTGTCCTACTATCATGATGTCTAACATAGTATCACTTTTCTCACGTACATTTCACCCAGCCAAACAACATTTAGTGAACAATTCGCAAAGAGAATGCAGTCGTATTTAATGGATTGCAATGACACTTGTTAAAATGCAGACAACATGTCACCCTATTTAGAAGAGTTATTGCCCTTTTTAATTTGAGGATGAATGCGAAGTATGACATCATAATTTGTTTCGGTTTTTAGTGGATCTCTTTAGTGGTAGGTAGGTGATATGACCATCGTCTAGAGATGATCAAATTAGTTTTTCCTCACGCTTTTTGTTATAGGCAGTGCACTGCTGTGCTTTGCGGGTGAATGCAGTGGATGACATGATCTCGTGAATGTGACTATTATCCTGGGAGTTTTAGACTGATCACTGTGAAAGATAATACATATACCGGGTCATCATTTGAAGATATGCATATTATGCATTTTCATGTGTAACTTACTAGAGTTTTTGCTCAATTTAAATTGGAGCTTGATGTAGCGTATGACAGAATATTGAGAATATTTTAACGTAGCTTTAACAATGTTTCAATCATATCGCTACGATGTCTGCAGTGAGGCAGTTTATAGTGATGTCCAGCACAGGGGCATCATGCCGCAGACATGTGGCATGATGTCCCACCCAGTCACATTATCCTGACACCAGGCCGACCAGTCCTAACACTATCCTCGTAAGGCTGAGCGCCAAGCGAGGCAGCTGTTAGTACCATTTTTGTAAGTCTTTGGTATAACTCGGCCGAAAATCGAACCCACGACCTCCCGCTTCCGTGGCAAACGCTCTAACCGCTAGACCACAGGAGCGGTATCCTTTGTACATGTAGATGGATATTATGTATCACAGTGCTCTCAATTCGAGTTGCTGCAGTATTAGTCCTGCAGCTAAATGCAGTATAATACTGGACATTGTGAACGCAATTTGCCTTGTAGTTTGATATGAATCGCTGTGAAATTTTGTACATATTATGGCCATCATCTAAATATGAATATATTGATACATCTTTGTGCGATTCTAGTAAAGGTTAATGCACTTCTGACTTTGAGCAAGACGATATTACCAAAGACTTATTCAATTCATTCTAACAGCTGCCTAGCTAGACGCTGAGCATGAAGAGGTTAGTGTTAGGTTGAAATGGTCGGCCTGTGACAGGGTTGGACATTATACTATATGTCTGCGGCATGATGAACAAGTTCTGGACATCACTATAAACTGCCACATTTAAGACATCGTAGCGAAATGGCTGATAAAATTGTTAAAGCGAATGTATAAATCCAAATGATGCACACGTGACTGGTCTTTGTTGTCAGCCTCGTCTTCTTTTTCTATTTTCTTTGCACATGGTCTAAATAGACACACGCACATCTAGCATCCGACACCGCTGCTATGGGTATTACTATTTAAACAAATGAATGACTGGCCTTTAAAGCTACATACCAAAGTGTTCACATACACACACGCGCGCGCCGGTGGGTCTTATAAAGGTATATAAATTAATCGAAAGTCGTTTTAAGTAATATGTACAGTGCTCTCTCTCTCTCTCTCTCTCTCTCTCTCTCTCTCTCTCTCTCTCTCTCTCTCGCCCATCAGTGTACCACCTCCCATATTGGACAGCGCGTCTCGTCATGGATTCCATTATATTGGTTCAAGCGTCGGTTGGTTGAGGGTATGCATAGAAAAGATATTTTCTTTGCCATTTCTCTGCATGATAACGCCAAAGTTGTGTTGAAAGTGCAGTTAAAACAAATCATCCAGTGTTTTTGTTACATACTTCCCACTTCATTTGTTTCAGTTTTATTTTTTGTTCTTCGCTAATGAAAGCTAATTAGTTTTGCACCATTACATGAAATACTTTTGTGTTCTAGTGATCACGAAGGACCCACGTTGATAAATCCATCGTTTTCAACCTGTAAGATTTGTCTGGCTGCCCCGAATAGAGTTATGTACAGTCAGCATTATAATAGTTCATATTAGGACACCTATTATGTAAAAGTACTTAAGTTGTCGTTTAACTTCTTTAAGACATTTGATAATATTAAATAAATTATTTCATTATATGTAGGTTTCTGTATCATAAAATATTTAACGTACTGTATTATTTTAGCATTTGATAAATGCAGTTTATTTTCATAAGATCTTCCATTCATATTTTTAAATAGAAAAATACTAGTTTATGATCTAATAAAAAAAGTTTAATTTTCCGTATTAGTAAGTGATTGTTTTTACATCAAACATTGTCTGTAATCTATACAATATTGCATTTCACCTGAACTTTTTACCAAAAGCAGCAAATTTAGCTGTGAATAAAATCATAATGCATAAGTCTTTTTTTTTTTAAAAAAAAACATTACAAACAAATATATTTACCCGTCTAATACTTTGTCCATTTTTCCACACTATTATATAAAATGTCATACTGTTTTGCAGTTATCTTTTTTTTTTAGTTTTGTAAAACAAAAACTTACTTGACACTCGTAGCCCAAAATATCATGCCATGCCACACCCCACCCAACCATGCACATATATACGAACCTCTCTCTAATCCTGATTTAAAGTAGCAGTAAGTAAGCAGCTTGTTAATGATAAACTAAGACTGTCAGTAATAATGAGAAGGAAAAAAAAACTCTCGCAATCATGATACGGGTATGTTCATAGATGCAATTTTAGGGGAGGGGTATTTTCTTTCAGATAGTTTTCCAGTCACTTACACTTTTTACTAACAATTATAAGTAATTACGAATTGGCCTTTACTATTAAAGACACAATTCACGCAAAGACAGTAATCTAACAATTATAAGCAATTACGAACTAGCCTTTACTATTAAAGACACAATTCACGCAAAGACAGTAATCTAACAATTGCGGACAGTGTTTCATGTAACATCTTCAAAAGTACGTGCAAATCGGGAGGATACAAAGAAGAAGTATAGGGAGGAAAGAAGGTTGCATCTATTCATGTACCTATATATGGACATTCACGCCATTAATGTAATGAGTTGAGTGATTTTGTTTTGTTAAGTACAACGCGCATTTATCATAAAAATTATATTGATAGTTTCGGAGAGCGCGCTCACTCTTTTACGTGGAAAATTAATAATAATAACAATGTTCTTTGGAATAACAATGGGAAACCCCCAAACAAACAAAGGAAACAATGTGTTTGTGTTTTTATAACAAGACCCAAAAGATTATGTATTATGGACACAAGACTAATCTACATACTTTTAAAATGAAAGGACTGAAAGTAAATTAACAAAAGAGTGTAAGAGGGAGAAAAGAAAATATGCTTTATCTTTATTATAATTACAGAGAAGTTACAGATGAAGGAAAAGAATTAAAAGTAAGACGGAAAACTTTTAGAGATAATTATTATACGTACATGAGAAGAAATATACCTCCTTAGTCCGCGTGTTAGGAAACTTGCCTTTCAGAATAATGGATTGGTCTACACATATTTCTTTAAACAAGGTGACATTTCCTACAAAACTATAGAATACAGTGATGCTAATATAAGCTCTATACGATCGTTACAAGATTCAAAGACTAAAATCAAACGGGCTAAAGCGGATTATAAAGATAACATTGAGCAAACTAAAATAAAAACAATTAGCACATGAAATAAACAGCTAATATTGTGGAAGAAGACTTTTGACAACATCATAAACTGATGGTTTTAAAAAAGCAAACTGCGGAATGTCATATTATCATATTATATCGGAAAAACTAAGCCGTATAATTTGTTTTTCAGAGAAACACTACTACGCATATTTTATTTGCCAAAGGTACGCGTAAATGATTTTATTACTGGTTGGAAGAATTCTGAGTTTCAATCTGTCTTAAATACAAAAGGGAACACGATATACTGTTTCTTTCTCAAACGGAACGCACAGGACAAGATTTAACATACTGTTACGTGCTTAGGCTCGAATAAGCAGCAACACAGAAAGAGTGAAAACTAACAAGCTTGTATAAATTGAACAATGAATTTATTAAGTACAATTATTTTCATAAAAATAAATAAACTTAGTTTTAGAGAATCAAATCCAACATTAATCCAATATAGAATTCACAAAAAATAATCCACTAATGGAATTGCGAGAGTCCTGATAAATAAATGTTCTAATAGTTCCAGGTTCGAATCTTGACGATGTAATCCAAAATGGCTGACAATGTCACGTGATGCAGTTCTTGTTTTATCATCCAAATAAAAATCATAAACACATGTCCTTTTCCAGATAATTCTTCTTTCTTCAATAAATTGACACAATGTCCAGAATAAAATAATTAATATTAACACTCAAACATGAATTACACAACTGTTAATTTTAAAGCCCAAAATTCTACTGAATTGTTCTATCCCAAACAAGTCTATATACCTGTTATTCTTAAGTAAACAAGTGATCACGTGATTTTCTAGAAATTCATGGAAGGTCACTACCTTCAGCAAGTCACGTATTCTAGATATTTCCTACACCCCAAGAACTAAAAATAAAAGTTATCCTTGAAATTAACCAATAGTTTTAAAAACCTGTTTATCAATCTGAAGCAAGGTCAGATAAAGAGGTAACCAAGCCAAGGTCAAAAACTTGTTTACAGTTAGAGTGGTCAGCCTGACCTTTCTAGAAAAAAAAATTCCCAATTAATGAACATTAAACCCTAAATGACAAATTTGGATTTAATAATTAAAAATAAATAAAATTAAATGCAATAGCCGTAACACCTTCCCCCATAAAATAAAAAGAAAGGTTTATATGATAAAACTTTCTTTTTATCACAAACCAATGTTAAAAGAACTAGTACAAATTACACAGTATAATAAATTGTTATACACGTGAAATAGCGCCTGCAAATTATATCATCTAGAAATAACCTCAACCTTTAAACTTGTCCATGTCCCACGAAATGTCCTAAGAAAACCACTCTAGCAAGGCAGAACTCACTTTTAAATAAATTAACAGTCAGACATGCATTAGTGAGTCTGTCAAAAAATTTTTCTAATTGTTGCTAGATGTTCTCTCCAGGTGTCGTTGTAGATGATGACGTCATAATTTTCTAGACCAGAGATGATCATTTTTATGAGACGTTGAATTGGACTTTCTTTATATTGGTCGAGTCCATTTGGAGTCACAATATTGACATTTCCTTTGCTCTTTCCGTAGTGGAATCTTCCAAAATCCTTTCAGAAGGTCAAAATTTGGTGACATACCTGGCATTCCCAATTTTATCAATACAATTGTCAATTCTTTGTAATGGGAATGAATCTGTTTTTGTCACTCTGTTCACCTTTCTATAATCAGTACACATAGAGAAAGTTTAATTTGGTTTTGAAACAAGTATGCATGGTGAACTTCAATCACTTTTACTGGGCTTGATAAAATCATTCTCCAGCAAATATTGAATTTCCTTTTTCAAGAATTCCTGTTTGAGTGGACTCGTCCAGCATGGATGCTGTTTGGAATTTTCAATTTCAACGTCATGAAAATTTTGTTTGTCCTTGTAAGAATATCTGGACATAAGTGCTCATATAATAATAATAATAACTTTCAGTTCATTTCTTGCTTGCACTTGCAAATGTGAAAGTTTCTGGTCTAGATTTTTTATAATTTCTGAATTCCAACAATTTGTCGCTCCCACACCAGTAGAATCCGATGATATTCCTTCACCATATGGGACAGGTATAACTAAATTAATTACATATTTAACATGGCTATTTCTTTCAATACACTGGTACTCCTATAATTAATTTAGATCCTAGGAGCACTAATACTCTAACTTAACTAATTTATTTTCTTCTTAACTTTGTAAGGGCCGTAATATCTAATTTGAAGAAAAGTAAGAAGAATGAACAAGAGTAACACAACTCCATTATCAGACTCAAAAGTTCTCTCCCTTTCAGTTCTTTCAAACCATAGTTTCATTTTTAACTTTAATTGATTACTTGACTTGGTCTTGGGTAAGGAATCTACACAATCTACCATAATTCCACTGAATGTTTCATCAAACGCAGGAATAGGTTGCAGATGAGCCTTAGGTATCTTCTGATTGGGTTTTCCTACCATTTGACAAATATGACAATATCTACAGTATTTGGCAACATCACTTTTGATTTTTGGCCAATAGAAGTGAGTCAAGATCTTGTGATACATTTTATTAATCCCTAAATGACCAGCCAAAAGAGTTTCATGGGCCAAATTAAGTATTTCCTGTCTGTAAGGTTTTGGAACTACTATTTGATAGTTCACTGACCACTCATCACCAACAGGTACCTCGGAAGGTCTTCATTTTCTCATAAGAATTCCATTTTTAATGAAATAACAGACAGGAACTTCAATGACTTCAGTCTCATTTATGACCCTTTGAAACAAACAGGAGATCTCAAGGATCTTTTTCCTGTTCGACGACAAGTGACTGTCGTTTATCACCTTGATTAAGAGAATGAGTTGTTAAAAGAGGATCACTATGATCAATACCTTCTGATTGATCTAAACAAGGAGTAAAAGTGACCTCATCAAAAGCCTGACCTATACAAGTGTCAGTTGAAGGAATGCTGACCTCTGTAACATCATTCTCAAGATCATCACCCTGATTATAATAAAGAGAATGAGTTGTCAAAAGAGGATCACTATGATCAATACCTTCTGATTGATCTAAATCAAGTGTAAAAGTGACCTCATCAACAACCTGACCTATACACGCGTCAGTTGAAGGAATACTGGCTTTTTCAACATAAGCCTGACCCACGCAGATGTCAGATAAGGGAATACTGTCCTCAATAACGTAAACCTGACCAATGCATATGTCAACAAAGGGAATACTGCCCTTTTCAACTTCATTCTCAAGAGCTTTCTTTACCATAGCTCTAGTAACTGTACAAGCTTAAAATATATCAGGGATTTCTTTTTCAATTGGATCAACTTTCTGATCCAAATTAGGCTTGTCAGTTACAAGTGGATTAACCACAACCTTGTCCCCAGCTAAGTCGTTGCCTAGCAATAAATCTACACCTTCGACGGGTAAAACCGAGACTGTTCCAATTGTCACAGGTCCTGACACTAAGTCTGGTGACAAATTTACACAATGGAGAGGAACATTAACAACGCCGCACTCTACTCCCTGAATAAGGACACTTTCATTAGAAGAAGACTTCTCAGAAAAAGGCAAAGTACCTGATAATAAAAGACTCTGAGAGTCTCCTGTGTCCCTTAAAATTTTGATAGGGGTGGGATTGGCTGAATCACCTAAAAGTGATATAGAACCCTTCGATATGAATGGTTCATAATTCTCCATATCAAAATCAGACTGGGATTTATTAGACCCAACAAATGTATTGCTTTCAATACATGACTGTGACCTTGACCTCTTGGAAATAAGAGCATTTGGAATAGGTCTATCTTGATTCTGATGCCTATATTTCAATTTGTAGCAATCAGAAATAACGTGTCCTTTTCTCTTGCAAAAGTTACACGTCGGAAGAGACAAGGATCCAGAATCAAACTTCTCTGAAGTCTGATTTTTGAAAGTTGTGTTAGTTTGAGTTTTAGAAGGGTTTGAATTAGGTCGGAAATACTTTTCTGCCATTAAATTGTTGAGTAGAAGTCTTGTTAACAAAAAGAACTTTATGTGTCAAAGAATATTCGTCAGCAGCTCGAGCAGCATTTTCCAAGGTTTTAATCTGATGCTCATCAAAATAAGTTTTAACATCATTATGGACACAGTTTTTGAACTCTTCAATTAATATAATTTGCTTGAGATTTTGATAATCTTGCTCGACTTTCTTGGCTAAACACCATCTATCAAACAACTGCTCTTTTTGTCTAGCAAATTCGACATGAGTTTGTCCAGCTTCTTTTCTGTAATTTCTAAATTTTTGCCTATAAGCGTCAGGAACTAACTCATAACCTCTTAAAATGCATTCTTTAACTACGTCATAATCACTACTTTGCTGAACAGACAGTGAAGTGTAAATCTCACTAGCCTTACTAGTAATTACACATTGTAGTAACTGTGTCCAATTCTCTCTTGGCCACTTTAAATTTTCTGCAACTTTTTTCAAAAAGAATAAAATATTTATCTACTTCTTTTTCTTTGAAAGGGGGCACTAATCTAATATTCCTTGCTAAATCAAAATTTTGATTTGAAGTATGATGATGATTCTCACTTGCCAGCTCTAATTCTTTCATTTTACACTGATATTCCCTTTCTTCCTTCTCTCGCTCTCTCTCAATTCGCATCTGCTCTCTCTGTAATTCAAATTGTTTCTCTTTTTCCCTTTCCTGAAACTCCAGCTTTTTTATTTGGTTTTGAAACAAGTATGCATGGTGAACTTCAATCACTTTTACTGGGCTTGATAAAATCATTCTCCAGCAAATATTAAATTTCCTTTTTCAAGAATTCCTGTATGAGTGGACTCGTCCAGCATGGATGCTGTTTGGAATTTTCAATTTCAACGTCATGAAAATTTTGTTTGTCCTTGTAAGAATATCTGGACATAAGTGCTCATATAATAATAATAATAACTTTCAGTTCATTTCTTGCTTGCACTTGCAAATGTGAAAGTTTCTGGTCTAGATTTTTTATAATTTCTGAATTCCAACAATTTGTCGCTCCCACACCAGTAGAATCCGATGATATTTCTTCACCATGTGGGACAGGTACAACTAAATTAATTACATATTTAACATGGCTATTTCTTTCAATACACTGGTACTCCTATAATTAATTTAGATCCTAGGAGCACTAATACTCTAACTTAACTAATTTATTTTCTTCTTAACTTTGTAAGGGCCGTAATATCTAATTTGAAGAAAAGTAAGAAGAATGAACAAGAGTAACACAACTCCATTATCAGACTCAAAAGTTCTCTCCCTTTCAGTTCTTTCAAACCATAGTTTCATTTTTAACTTTAATTGATTACTTGACTTGGTCTTGGGTAAGGAATCTACACAATCTACCATAATTCCACTGAATGTTTCATCAAACGCAGGAATAGGTTGCAGATGAGCCTTATGTATCTTCTGATTGGGTTTTCCTACCATTTGACAAATATGACAATATCTACAGTATTTGGCAACATCACTTTTGATTTTTGGCCAATAGAAGTGAGTCAAGATCTTGTGATACATTTTATTAATCCCTAAATGACCAGCCAAAAGAGTTTCATGGGCCAAATTAAGTATTTCCTGTCTGTAAGGTTTTGGAACTACTATTTGATAGTTCACTGACCACTCATCACCAACAGGTACCTCGGAAGGTCTCCATTTTCTCATAAGAATTCCATTTGTAATGAAATAACAGACAGGAACTTCAATGACTTCAGTCTCATTTATGACCCTTTGAAACAAACAGGAGATCTCAAGGATCTTTTTCCTGTTCGACGACAAGTGACTGTCGTTTATCACCTTGATTAAGAGAATGAGTTGTTAAAAGAGGATCACTATGATCAATACCTTCTGATTGATCTAAACAAGGAGTAAAAGTGACCTCATCAAAAGCCTGACCTATACAAGTGTCAGTTGAAGGAATGCTGACTTCTGTAACATCATTCTCAAGATCATCACCCTGATTATAATAAAGAGAATGAGTTGTCAAAAGAAGATCACTATGATCAATACCTTCTGATTGATCTAAATCAAGTGTAAAAGTGACCTCATCAACAACCTGACCTATACACGCGTCAGTTGAAGGAATACTGGCTTTTTCAACATAAACCTGACCCACGCAGATGTCAGATAAGGGAATACTGTCCTCAATAACATAAACCTGACCAATGCATATGTCAACAAAGGGAATACTGCCCTTTTCAACTTCATTCTCAAGAGCTTTCTTTACCATAGCTCTAGTAACTGTACAAGCTTAAAATATATCAGGGATTTCTTTTTCAATTGGATCAACTCTCTGATCCAAATTAGGCTTGTCAGTTACAAGTGGATTAACCACAACCTTGTCCCCAGCTAAGTCGTTGCCTAGCAATAAATCTACACCTTCGACGGGTAAAACCGAGACTGTTCCAATTGTCACAGGTCCTGACACTAAGTCTGATGACAAATTTACACAATGGAGAGGAACATTAACAACGCCGCACTCTACTCCCTGAATAAGAACACTTTCATTAGAAGAAAACTTCTCAGAAAAAGGCAAAGTACCTGATAATAAAAGACTCTGAGAGTCTCCTGTGTCCCTTAAAATTTTGATAGGGGTGGGATTGGCTGAATCACCTAAAAGTGATATAGAACCCTTCGATATGAATGGTTCATAATTCTCCATATCAAAATCAGACTGGGATTTATTAGACCCAACAAATGCATTGCTTTCAATACATGACTGTGACCTTGACCTCTTGGAAATAAGAGCATTTGGAACAGGTCTATCTTGATTCTGATGCCTATATTTCAATTTGTAGCAATCAGAAATAACGTGTCCTTTTCTCTTGCAAAAGTTACACGTCGGAAGAGACAAGGATCCAGAATCAAACTTCTCTGAAGTCTGAGTTTTGAAAGTTGTGTTAGTTTGAGTTTTAGAAGGGTTTGAATTAGGTCGGAAATACTTTTCTGCCATTAAATTGTTGAGTAGAAGTCTTGTTAACAAAAAGAACTTTATGTGTCAAAGAATATTCGTCAGCAGCTCGAGCAGCATTTTCCAAGGTTTTAATCTGATGCTCATCAAAATAAGTTTTAACATCATTATGGACACAGTTTTTGAACTCTTCAATTAATATAATTTGCTTGAGATTTTGATAATCTTGCTCGACTTTCTTGGCTAAACACCATCTATCAAACAACTGCTCTTTTTGTCTAGCAAATTCGACATGAGTTTGTCCAGCTTCTTTTCTGTAATTTCTAAATTTTTGCCTATAAGCGTCAGGAACTAACTCATAACCTCTTAAAATGCATTCTTTAACTACGTCATAATCACTACTTTGCTGAACAGACAGTGAAGTGTAAATCTCACTAGCCTTACTAGTAATTACACATTGTAGTAACTGAGTCCAATTCTCTCTTGGCCACTTTAAATTTTCTGCAACTTTTTTCAAAAAGAATAAAATATTTAACTACTTCTTTTTCTTTGAAAGGGGGCACTAATCTAATATTCCTTGCTAAATCAAAATTTTGATTTGAAGTATGATGGTGATTCTCACTTGCCAGCTCTAATTCTTTCATTTTACACTGATATTCCCTTTCTTCCTTCTCTCGCTCTCTCTCAATTCGCATCTGCTCTCTCTGTAATTCAAATTGTTTCTCTTTCTCCCTTTCCTGAAACTCCAGCTTTTTTATTTGGTTTTGAAACAAGTATGCATGGTGAACTTCAATCACTTTTACTGGGCTTGATAAAATCATTCTCCAGCAAATATTGAATTTCCTTTTTCAAGAATTCCTGTTTGAGTGGACTCGTCCAGCATGGATGCTGTTTGGAATTTTCAATTTCAACGTCATGAAAATTTTGTTTGTCCTTGTAAGAATATCTGGACATAAGTGCTCATATAATAATAATAATAACTTTCAGTTCATTTCTTGCTTGCACTTGCAAATGTGAAAGTTTCTGGTCTAGATTTTTTATAATTTCTGAATTCCAACAATTTGTCGCTCCCACACCAGTAGAATCCGATGATATTCCTTCACCATGTGGGACAGGTACAACTAAATTAATTACATATTTAACATGGCTATTTCTTTCAATACACTGGTACTCCTATAATTAATTTAGATCCTAGGAGCACTAATACTCTAACTTAACTAATTTATTTTCTTCTTAACTTTGTAAGGGCCGTAATATCTAATTTGAAGAAAAGTAAGAAGAATGAACAAGAGTAACACAACTCCATTATCAGACTCAAAAGTTCTCTCCCTTTCAGTTCTTTCAAACCATAGTTTCATTTTTAACTTTAATTGATTACTTGACTTGGTCTTGGGTAAGGAATCTACACAATCTACCATAATTCCACTGAATGTTTCATCAAACGCAGGAATAGGTTGCAGATGAGCCTTAGGTATCTTCTGATTGGGTTTTCCTACCATTTGACAAATATGACAATATCTACAGTATTTGGCAACATCACTTTTGATTTTTGGCCAATAGAAGTGAGTCAAGATCTTGTGATACATTTTATTAATCCCTAAATGACCAGCCAAAAGAGTTTCATGGGCCAAATTAAGTATTTCCTGTCTGTAAGGTTTTGGAACTACTATTTGATAGTTCACTGACCACTCATCACCAACAGGTACCTCGGAAGGTCTCCATTTTCTCATAAGAATTCCATTTTTAATGAAATAACAGACAGGAACTTCAATGACTTCAGTCTCATTTATGACCCTTTGAAACAAACAGGAGATCTCAGGATCTTTTTCCTGTTCGACGACAAGTGACTGTCGTTTATCACCTTGATTAAGAGAATGAGTTGTTAAAAGAGGATCACTATGATCAATACCTTCTGATTGATCTAAATCAAGTGTAAAAGTGACCTCATCAACAACCTGACCTATAAACGCGTCAGTTGAAGGAATACTGGCTTTTTCAACATAAGCCTGACCCACGCAGATGTCAGATAAGGGAATACTGTCCTCAATAACATAAACCTGACCAATGCATATGTCAACAAAGGGAATACTGCCCTTTTCAACTTCATTCTCAAGAGCTTTCTTTACCATAGCTCTAGTAACTGTACAAGCTTAAAATATATCAGGGATTTCTTTTTCAGTTGGATCAACTTTCTGATCCAAATTAGGCTTGTCAGTTACAAGTGGATTAACCACAACCTTGTCCCCAGCTAAGTCGTTGCCTAGCAATAAATCTACACCTTCGACGGGTAAAACCGAGACTGTTCCAATTGTCACAGGTCCTGACACTAAGTCTGATGACAAATTTACACAATGGAGAGGAACATTAACAACGCCGCACTCTACTCCCTGAATAAGAACACTTTCATTAGAAGAAGACTTCTCAGAAAAAGGCAAAGTACCTGATAATAAAAGACTCTGAGAGTCTCCTGTGTCCCTTAAAATTTTGATAGGGGTGGGATTGGCTGAATCACCTAAAAGTGATATAGAACCCTTCGATATGAATGGTTCATAATTCTCCATATCAAAATCAGACTGGGATTTATTAGACCCAACAAATGTATTGCTTTCAATACATGACTGTGACCTTGACCTCTTGGAAATAAGAGCGTTTGGAACAGGTCTATCTTGATTCTGATGCCTATATTTCAATTTGTAGCAATCAGAAATAACGTGTCCTTTTCTCTTGCAAAAGTTACACGTCGGAAGAGACAAGGATCCAGAATCAAACTTCTCTGAAGTCTGATTTTTGAAAGTTGTGTTAGTTTGAGTTTTAGAAGGGTTTGAATTAGGTCGGAAATACTTTTCTGCCATTAAATTGTTGAGTAGAAGTCTTGTTAACAAAAAGAACTTTATGTGTCAAAGAATATTCGTCAGCAGCTCGAGCAGCATTTTCCAAGGTTTTAATCTGATGCTCATCAAAATAAGTTTTAACATCATTATGGACACAGGTTTTGAACTCTTCAATTAGTATAATTTGCTTGAGATTTTGATAATCTTGCTCGACTTTCTTGGCTAAACACCATCTATCAAACAACTGCTCTTTTTGTCTAGCAAATTCGACATGAGTTTGTCCAGCTTCTTTTCTGTAATTTCTAAATTTTTGCCTATAAGCGTCAGGAACTAACTCATAACCTCTTAAAATGCATTCTTTAACTACGTCATAATCACTACTTTGCTGAACAGACAGTGAAGTGTAAATCTCACTAGCCTTACTAGTAATTACACATTGTAGTAAGTGAGTCCAATTCTCTCTTGGCCACTTTAAATTTTCTGCAACTTTTTTCAAAAAGAATAAAATATTTATCTACTTCTTTTTCTTTGAAAGGGGGCACTAATCTAATATTCCTTGCTAAATCAAAATTTTGATTTGAAGTATGATGGTGATTCTCACTTGCCAGCTCTAATTCTTTCATTTTACACTGATATTCCCTTTCTTCCTTCTCTCGCTCTCTCTCAATTCGCATCTGCTCTCTCTGTAATTCAAATGGTTTCCCTTTCTCCCTTTCCTGAAACTCCAGCTTCTTTAACTCTAATTCTCTCTCTCTCTCTCTCTCTCTCTCTCTCTCTCTCTCTCTCTCTCTCTCTCTCTCTCTCTCTCTCCTTTTTCAGATTGTAATTGTCTTCCTTTCTCCTTTTCTTGTCTCTCTCTCCTCTTTTTCTCTATCAATCAACATCTGCTCTTTTTGTAATTCAATTTGTTTTTCTTTCTCCTCTTTCTCTCTATCAATCCGCATCTGCTCTTTTTGTAATTCCATTTTTTTAAAACTCTAATTCACTCTCTCTCTGAAATTCCAGCTTCTTCAACTCTAATTCCATCTTGAATTTTAATTCTAATTCCTTCAATTTAATGTCAGAGTCT
The DNA here is from genome assembly GCA_029339505.1 of Unio delphinus. Classification (NCBI taxonomy): domain Eukaryota; kingdom Metazoa; phylum Mollusca; class Bivalvia; order Unionida; family Unionidae; genus Unio; species Unio delphinus. Next base: position 4,156,830 of record JAQISU010000051.1, read on the forward strand.
GGTGTAGACTTACTGACTGGAATCAAAGCACTTTGTTCCAAAACATCCTGTTCTCCCAAATACTGGACCAAAATCTTTTTGAAATCTTGTTTCGTTAAAGAAGCCTTCACTTCAAAAAGATCGTATTTTTGGGCAAGTTAAACCAACTCATCTTTTTTGAAAAGATCTAATTGCTCCTGGGTAGGATTAGAAAGAAATATTTCTACCTTAGATGTCATTTTAATACAAGCGTGTCAGTCTCACTAAAGATTTAACATTTTTCAAAACTAGGGGAAATTCAAATTTAATTTCAAATTTATTTCAATCCCAAGACGAGATCCCAATTTCTATGTTACGTGCTTAGGCTCGAATAAGCAGCAACACAGAAAGAGTGAAAACTAACAAGCTTGTATAAATTGAACAATGAATTTATTAAGTACAATTATTTTCATAAAAAAAAAAAAAACTTACAGTTTTAGAGAATCAAATCCAACATTAATCCAATATAGAATAACAAAAAAATAATCCACTAATGGAATTGCGAGAGTCCTGATAAATAAATGTTCTAATAGTTCCAGGTTCGAATCTTGACGATGTAATCCAAAATGGCTGACAATGTCACGTGATGCAGTTCTTGTTTAATCATCCAAATAAAAATCATAAACACATGTCCTTTTCCAGATAATTCTTCTTTCTTCAATAAATTGACACAATGTCCAGAATAAAATAATTATTATTAACACTCAAACATGAATTACACAACTGTTAATTTTAAAGCCCAAAATTCTACTGAATTGTTCTATCCCAAACAAGTCTATATAACTGTTTTTCTTAAGTAAACAAGTGATCACGTGATTTTCTAGAAATTCATGGAAGGTCACTACCTTCAGCAAGTCACGTATTCTAGATATTTCCTACACCCCAAGGACTAAAAATAAAGGGTATTCTTGAAATTAACCAATAGTTTTAAAGACCTGTTTATCAATCTGAAGCAAGGTCAGATAAAGAGGTAACCAAGCCAAGGTCAAAAACTTGTTTACAGTTAGAGTGGTCAGCCTGAACTTTCAAGAAAAAAAATCTCCCAATTAATGAACATTAAACCGTAAATGACAAATTTGGATTTAATAAATGAAAATAAATAAAATTAAATCCAATAGCTGTAACAATACATACTAGCAATGGATTTAGGAATTAAACGAATAGTATGGTAAAAGTTTATACAATGTTGAGCTAACAGAATTATAGTGATATTGAAAATACAATTATTATTTTGAACTTGTTTGGGCAGACTATTAAATCTAAAATATACCTTTCATTTTCTAACAAATACATGGAGATTTTAATTTTCAGACAAATATTTTACTATTTTACTAACCAGCAAGATAAACGATGAATTCTATTCTATCTATCTTGTATATAAGATGTAGCAACAGAGCGTTTGATAGTACTATTTGTATTAAATAGTAATTCTGCTTACATTTATCAAGCATTTTCCTATAAAATCCAGGGTCAGTATATTCCGTTCTGTCTTGTGTAAATTTATAATTCTCTATAATTCATCACATTTACCTTGATTTCTTTCATATGAATCCGGAATGACTGTATACGCATGCGAATTAATTATTCGGTCGTCTTGCGAGTGTGTATGATACACACGAATGCATATAACACCAATTAAGAAGGATCATTTTTTTTTGGTGATACGTGCTTGATCGTGATGGAATATGGGCTTGTGTGTGCTGTCAAGGCGATGTGTGCTATTCAACACGGACCTTGGTTCGAATCTCCTTAGAGTACAAGTTATAGAAACTATTATCAAGCAGTCTCTCTCTCTCTCTCTCTCTCTCTCTCTCTCTCTCTCTCTCTCTGTTTACATACACACACACGATTTACCTTTGTAACAAATCCATTAAATCATGTAAGTATGTGTCAATAAATAAATGTAAGCTTTTTTACATCCAGCTAAAATTAAATAAATTAACAGACAATATCATAATTTCCAATACAATCCGGATCTGCTCTGTGTGTGTGTGTGTGTGTGTGTGTGTGTGTGTGTGTGTGTGTGTGTCCTCTTCCGTACCATTGTGTCTGGTTCGTTATTTTTTGTGCTCCCAATAAAAACCAGACTAGTTTGTTTTATGTATTAAATATTAAAATCATTACATTTTGACATAAATTTATAATTAAAGGTTTAGTAAACCAGTCTGCTGGTTAACAGGAAGTGAGGTAGGACAATAGAAAAGAAATACCCGTATGTTGCTTTCGAAGCCACCTTTGGAAGTAGTGTGTAATGGTGAGTCTGATAAATTTTTAAAAGTTCTTTGGACGGAGGCATTTAAATTTCATAGAAACAACTGGACATGTAATTAAAGTTTGTATAAATTTAATTTCTGTTCTAAAATTGTATAAAGTAGTTATCAAAAGAGCGCGTGTACCGGTGGGCAATAGTTTACAATGCAGGATCAATGCAGTATGGCTTATCATGGGGATGTGGTACATGTGGTTACATACATTTCCAGCGGTCTCGTGAATGAAGCGCTGAATGTGCTTTCTGTTTTGATTAAACTGCATTTATTATGGTTTGTTGTTTATTGTTACTGTTTATAATTGCACAGTCCTAAACCTTGAGTGTTTTTGTCTTGACCTAATTATAAAGCAAGTTTACTGTTAATCGTGTTTTGTTTATTCACCTTTGCATCATGTTTATTAGCATACACAGTTGTCAATGATAAAGGTAAAACAGATTGAATATTTCTTAAAGATTGTTTACAGTTATAGTTATGATAACAAGTAATGTGTGGGTGATAGTATTCTATGATGCGTACGTATTCAGTAACAGTCATCTCACCTCGGCTCCTATAATCCATTTTACTTTTGTGCAAAGGTATATTGATGATATCAATGAAGGAAACAAATGCCTGGAGTACTACTTTATATCTTTATTGATTAAGGCAGAAAATAAAATAGTTTTCACATGATAAAAAAGCAGTTGCCATAAATATTAGATTTATGCTGTCTTCATATTAAAAACAAGTCTTTGAAACTAATGATAAAATGGTGATAGAAGGCATTGAAGGCAACATTCAGTATGCTGCTACAATATAGACTTTGTGAGACTTGTACATGCCCTATACTATATTTAATGATCTTAAAATGGCAACATCAGTAGAAAAATTAACATGTCAGTTGTGTCTGTGACTGGCATTATGTGCATAGCAGTTAGGAGTTTCATACAGTGCACATACATGCCAACTGTTATGCTTTTGGCATAATCATCATGCTTTTCTTCACTAAATTATGTGTAAATGGATATGGATTATGCTTTTCTGTATATTCACTTTCCAAAATTCAGTTAGTTGTTTTCTCGTTTTTATTAACATTCCATTAATCCCACAGACCATAGTTTATAAAAGATTGCTTTTACATAGCTACAATATCAGAGTATGTTTGTCCATGGACATGCATGCACTTTCCTAAGAGTATCATGTTCTATTTCTAGCATACCTGGTTCTACTTTCAAAAAACTTTCGACCTCAAATTCTATTTATAGCAATGTATGGTTTAGTGAGCCTAGGTAAGAACAAACTGGTTGTCCAATTTTAATCTTTATACTCGGATTCTTTGTTCTAAGTCATATTTACTGCAGAACCAGTGTAAAGGTATTTGGCACTTAAAAGTATATTTTATTTTAGTTTATGCATACGAGAGCAAAAATATCTCCTTTAAAAAATTTCACAGATGGATTAGATAAAGGAAGAAGAAAACAGGAAAAAAAACCAACAGAATCCGCTAAATATGAAGACATGCATGCAGCATCACATGACATCTATTTCAGGCCATGTGGAAAGAATTTTAATATTTGGTGCTAAGAGTCTTAAGATGGATTCTAGTCGATGTGTGTGTAAAGCTAAAAGTGCTACATATAAAAACTTGGAACACTAAAGGATGTTAAAAGATGAGAGGGGCAAACAAATCATTGTTTATTGAAATATTAGCATGCTATATGTGAATTATGCCTTTTCTGCCAGGATTCTGCTTTTTGACCACTTGGATTATGCTTTTTCCTAGTCAGCGGTTGGCAATTATGAGTGCAGGAATACTTGTGAATAACAAGTACAGTAATCATGACATCATATAAATGTTTTACTTCGTGGCATGTTTGCATTCTTCCATGGCATCATGGGTTTTGTTCATATATAGTATGAACTGCTTGTGAATAATAAGAATTATTTTAGACCATGAATTTGACAAAATAGTCTTTTCTGTTCTTTCATTTTCTTATTTGCATTTACATGCTCTGCTTCAGTATGAAAAGTAAATCATCAAAGAAGCCTAAGGTGAAAACCAGACACATTTTCTCCATTTGGACCAATGTGCAGAAAATACATATTACCATATATGTGCAGTTAGCATACTCAGTCAGGCTATGCTTCCTATGAAAAGTCTTGAGGACAGTTGCCTGTAGCTTGTAACACAAGAATATGTTGAAAAGAAGACTGATATAAATATTCATATGGAGAAAAGAAATTATTGATCATGTCTACACAAATTAAATTCTGTCAGTTTTATTTCAGTGAAACCAATGCTATGCCAGCAAGTGCATCTGATAGTCTTGGTCGTTTAGAGGAGACATTAAAAGCCTCAATTTCAAGAGGTCAAGGTGGATCTCTAGATGACCAACTCTACATCCATACCAAGAAAGTTCTCTTGCATGAAATTGCGTTTACACCTGCAGCGAAACAGTACTCTCTGCAGATTGACAATCTCCGGTCTAAGTATATCCCACTCAACCCATCACAGGGATTCAAGAAGTCACAGAGTAGACCTAGTGATGAGTCCACAGAGGGTGGGTATTTTCTTGCTTTTAAAACAGTCTACTACATCTCAGCACTTCAAGTTGCATCTTTTGCTAAGAATTGCCATCACCTTTAGAATCATAATGCAACAACTAGAACATGTCATCAGCACATTCCTGTATACAAGAATATTTTATGCTAAAACATACAGCAGATGCAGTTTGATTCACAGCATAATCTTTTTTCTGTTTTGAGACTTCCAGATTTTTCATTGTCACTGTTTTTACATGTGACTAATCTGGCTTATGATCTAATGGAAGTGATAAGTCTAAGATATGTCATGTTAATGAAACAAAGTTAATGGTATGGATCAGGAAAAATGTATACATGAAATATGGAAAATGCTGTTGACAGTAAAATTACTGTCTGCTGACAACACAGATATGTCAAAGGCTTGAGATAATCATCGGAAGAAAATGAAGGTTAATGCCCGTTAACAGCATTGTCAGATGATTTGAAAACTGAACTGAATAGTCATTTGACCGTAAAACACCAGAATATCAAGAGTCAAAAGTGAAATCTGAACAGTTGTTTGTTATTGAGTAGTGAGCTCATGGATGGGATTGTTTCTTTGGAGACAGAGTTGGAATGATCATCACTGGCAGGTCATTTCTGAGACCATAACAGTAAAGAAAATTTACTTGTTTGAGCCATGATGATTAATTAAGACAAGTCATTGTATGACAATTCAATAAATATCAAGAGGTTTATATCATACTTTGCTCTAAAGATATTTTTGTCAAATAATTATGACAACCAGATTTAGTTTCCTTCACAAAATCACTTGACTGGTAATTGCTGATGACATTAATTGTAATTAAATGTCGTTAAAGTTAAAAATTGCATAGGCTGTTTTCATATCAGGATTTTCCTCTCACAAACCTATTTTTGAAAGGATTCTAACTTCAGAGTATGTTCATCCAGGTGAGGCAGTTTTATATAGGATACTTTAATACTTAATAGATTTGGAATGGAACATATATTTTGTTTTGATATTTATTAGGTATGAAAATGAATGGTACTCAAGATGGCGGAGAAGGTCTGCCTTCACCTCAGATCATGTTGTATCCTGAAAACAAGATCAAACTGGAATGGAGCAAAGTTCATAAAGTCGGTGCTGGACTAGTAAATCTAGGGAATACCTGCTTTTTGAATTCCACTCTGCAGTGTCTGACATACACCCCACCACTAGTCAACTATTGTCTTAGCAGTGAGCATAATGACACATGTAAGTAAAGTCAATTTTTGACATAAATGTTTGCAGTTGTTAACAAAAATAATTAATTGATAAACAGGTGAATGCTTGAACCAAAGGATACATAAGACCTTTAGAAATGTTAGTTTTACATCCTTGTTTTTAGTTTAACATACTGTAACTTTATAGTGAATAGAATTTGAGAAGACATTCCATTGTAATTGAACACAAGCAACTTAATTCTTATGTAACCCCTTTCCAAAACACACTCCACCACAATAACAACTTTACTGACATGTATTTTGCTGATAATGTAAAAAAACATAAAATTTACTTGAATTTCATTGTTTTGTATGTATTTTCATTTATACTTTTCAGGCAAACAAGCTGGCTTTTGCATGCTCTGTGAACTTCAGAGACACATCCGACGCTGTTTGGAACAACCAAGCAGTGCCATTCGACCTCAGGCTATTCTGCAAAAGCTGAAATGTAAGTGGGTTATATAGTATCTTGCTCATGCCTTTACAGATAAATAGAACCTTCTCCATAAGTTGACAGGATAGAGAAATCTAATTTCAAACTAATAAGATTTCCATCAGGACCATTGTTAACTGGGTACAGATTTTACTTCATAACAAATTGAGATTTCCTGTATTTGCACATCAGAGACCCCTCAAATGTTTAACTTTACCCCCAATTTTGATACCAAAGCTTGTTTTTTACGATTTACTGTCAATTGCTCGCCGACAATTGCTCGTCGGTCAATTGCTCGTGGTTAATTGCTCGCTATAACAATTGCTCGCGGAATGTACTGCTCGTCGGTCAATTGATCGCAAGAACAATAGCTCGCCGACCAATCGATCTCTTTGAAAAGTGCTCTAACAGGTGTAACTGTTTCTGAAATATACTTAGCGGAATAATAACAATTTTAATTATTGTCTACTCAAATACATTCAATAAGGGAATCAACAGGTATATAAGGCAGGACAAATGCTACTTTTCTCAAACGTAATATTAACTTACTAGAAATTTACTAATAAAATTTCTATATTAAATATTATAATACAATTTGTTTTTAAATGGCTCTAAGATTTGTGACTAGCGAGAAAGGAAAGCGCAAACTTATTGATAATGGTCATGTATACATCAAAAATAAGTCTTAACGGTGAAAAAACTTTTTGGAAGTGCGAATATTCTAGAAGCAAAATGTGTCATGGCCGAGTTCATACGATTGGAGATATTATTGCGAAAAGGATTGGAGAACACAATCATTCTGGCAATGCATGTAGAGCGGAAGTTTTGGATGTCATGCATAATATTATTGACAGAGCGGTCACCACACATGATGGACCGCAGAACATTGTTGCAGATGCTTTAAATCTTGCATCTCAACCAGCACTTGGTCAGCTAACAAGCGTCAACAATATGAAAAGGGTGATTCGACGTGCACGCAAACGTAAAGGAGCAATGCCAGCAAATCCCTTGTCGTTGCAAGACTTAGTTATACCAGATGAGTTTAAGAAAACTCTCAAATCTCAAGACTTTTTATTATACGACAGCGGGCAAGGTGACAAAAGAACTCTAATTTTCTCTACTCATCGAAACTTGCAACTTTTAGCAAGATCACAGCACTGGTATGCTGACGGAACGTTTAAAACTGTTCCACCATTATTCGCTCAGTTATACACTATTCATGGACTTATTAACAATAATATTGTACCAGCTGTTTTCGTTTTAATGTCGGAAAAAACTGAGGAAAGCTATCGAATGGTTTTCAGCAAACTGAAACAATTGGAGCCATCAATGAGACCGATATCGGTGATGACCGATTTTGAAACGGCGACTGTGAAAGCCTTCCAGCATGAGTTTATTGGAATACAACTCAGAGGATGTTTTTTTCATTTTTGTCAGTGCCTATACAGAAACATTCAATCAAATGGTCTTCAACATCGTTATGAAAATGATGTAGATTTTGCTATGCAGATGCGCCATTTACCAAGTCTTGCATTTGTTCCTGTTGAAGATGTAGTTCTAGCATTTGAAGAATTACTTTCACGTGTTGATTTTCCTTTGGAATCACAGCCAGTACTTGACTACTTTGAAGATACATTGATTGGACGGCCTACACGAGGCAACAAACGTCGACCGCCACGTACACCACACTCAATGTGGAGTTGTTACGACAACATTAACGATGATCTTCCAAAGACGAACAACAGCTGTGAAGGATGGCACAGATCGTTTAGCGAGTTGATCGATGGAAATCATCCAATTATATGGAAATTTATAACAGTTTTGCAAAAGGAACAAGACCTAAATGAAGCTAAAATTGAACAATCTTTGGCTGGCCAACCTATACAGCCTCAAAAGAAGAGATACAGGGATGCAGCGTCCAGAATCAGAAAGATTGTTGAAACTTATAAAGAAATTGACTTGATGGATACTGGTTGTATAACTTGTCTTTATTTTTAATAAATGTTAAACAAGTATTAGTCATTTGGTTCTTCTTAATAATGTTAACTTATTCAGTTACAATTGGCGATCAATACACCTGCGAGCTATTGTTCTCGCGATCAATTGACCGGCGAGCAGTATGTCCTGCGAGCAATTGTTATAGTGAGCAATTGACCGGCAAGCAATTGTTGGCGAGCAATTGACCGGATACCGTTTTTTACTGTCTGATCACCACTTTTGACACCAATGAGATATTTGACTGTTTGCACCCCAAGGGGATACACTGGTTTTACTATCCTGCCACATGATTTTATTTTCATCATTATTTGTCAGAATTGTTGTTGTTGTAGGGTTTAACACCATTTTCCTGTACACGATATGCTATACATGGCAGCCAGTATTAAAGGTGGATAAAAAACAACTGAACCACAAGACGCTACTGGCAAGCCTTCTCACATACCCACATTGGCTGAATCTGAGACTTGAACACACGTAGATAGAAGTGAGATGGCATTAATCCCTAATGAAGAGCGCTTTAACCACTTGGGGCCCCTCAGAATTATTGAATATGAAAAGTGTGTACATTATCAACAGATTTCCTTATCAGCAGAGAGCTGGGTGTTATGAACTTATTGTAATCAGAGAGCAAGATAATAAATAGGAGAGGATTACAATACCCTTTGAATTACTGTGTTGTGATTGACAAATTTTGTGTGTCTATTTTTAAATGTCCATAAATTGTTAATTCTAAGACTATTACATAACAAATTAATTTCAGACATGCTGTTATCTATGTCCCTGTTTGTGGCAAAACGCATCAACATACAGAAATGCAGATTTCTTATTTTCTGTTAAAAATTAAAAATGATGACATAATTTTAAAGGCAGCTCTTAACTAAAAAGTAGATATATTATCTAGCCTGCATTTGACCTTAGGAAAATAATAAAGATACATTGTTATTTTCAGTAATTGCTCGACAGATGAGCTGGGGTAGACAGGAAGATGCTCATGAATTCCTACGCTTTGTTATAGAAGCCATGCAGAAGGCCTGTCATAATGGCTATACAAAGTAAGTCTCATTGCTGAAATTTTTATAGTTTCCTTGAATCATCAGTTTAATCTTTTACAACACAGTGAGGCTGTTCAATTTTAACATACAAGGTACTTCACTGATGCCACATATTCAAAACATAAACCTGGATGCCAAAGGAGTTCATATGAACATAAAGGAAAATTTAGTAAAAGAAAATTCTTAATTGCATTTGTAGGTAACTACTACATATTGAGGTTGTCTTCCCTCGGTTCCAAGTATGTTTCATTATATTTACATGTTAATTATATCTTTCTTTACATTTAGCTATTGAGCCATCAATGTCAAATCTATGTATAACTGTAATCATCTGATTGATTACCTGCCCATCTATTTCTCTATGGCATCAATCACTAAATAACTGTGCAACCATATATTTTTCGATTCATTCTTCAGGCTAGACAAATTCAGCAAAGAGACTACTGTCGTGAATCGCATCTTTGGCGGTTTCTTAAGGAGCCAGGTGCTCTGCCTACAATGCAAAGAAAGATCCAATACCTATGATCCATTTTTGGACATCAGCCTCGACATCAAGGTAAGGAAAATAGCATTTGATAAACCAGTTCTTTTGCGAATCTTACATCTGAACTCTATATATAAATGACTTGTTTTCTTTCTCACATTAAAAATAAATTTCATCCAACAAAACAGCTGAAGTCAGCTTTACTCTGCCATTATAATTTAGTGACATAACAACTTTGTGGTAACTAGCATACATACATGCATACAAACATCTTTGTGGCAACTAGCACACATACATGCATGCATACATATGTACACACATCAAGATATTCTTAGCTGACATGAAAAGTTTAGTGATTGAATACTTTTTTTTTTCTAGAATGTTCCATCGCTTGAGAAGGCATTTGAAAAATTTGTACACCCTGAAACTTTAGACATCGACAATGCTTACATGTGTGGAAAGTAAGTATATTAATTTAAGTGATCAAATAATGCTTTACATTAAAGAATGTGCCTAAACATGTATTTTTGTGCTTAAAATTGGGGAGAAAATGTAACTTGCAATGCTATTTAAATAATTCATAATTTAGTAACACTATTTAAATTTACAAATTAAATTCCTTAAAACTAATCCAAAGACTGAGTTGAAGAATTGAAATGAGATGGAATTTATAGTTGAATTGAACAGAGACAGGAGAATGTTAGCTACCGCTGTGTGAGCTTTTTCTGCCTTTTATAAATTAGATTCTGTGGTTAATACTTGCGAGGTAAGTTACAAACATTTACATTATTCATACAAATTAAGGCTGTATAATTTGTCCATAAAAAATTCAACATTCTTTTTCAAATATGGAATTAAATTCTTTTCCAGATGCAAGCAAAAGGTGTCAGCACAGAAAAGATTTTCTATTCACAAAGCACCCAATGTTTTGACCATACAGTTAAAGCGGTAATTAAATGATTGAGTATTTTTTTTTGTTCCTCTGATCATAGACCAGAAGAGCTTATCTTTTGTTTGTCACTGATTTCTTTGCAAGTGCTCTTTTTTAATTATTAATGTTTTCTTGTCATTACCACCTGGTCCCTTTATTGAAATCATTTTCCCCACTTGTTATTACTTGCACAAAGTAAAATATTTACTCTTAGTATGTGCCAATATGGCATTATGAAATATGATTACATATAATATGTTAATCAAGATTGGAATTTGTTCTTTACAATGCTTACAATCTTCATTGTAATGAATCACTATTTTAGTAGATCTACCAGTTTTTGCATGATAGTGTGAGTGAAGTGAATGGGTTGCTGACTTATCGAGGCACTGGTGACAATGTTGTAATTTCAAAACAATGGGGATAATTTAAAAAATATCTATCTACCTCATGGAGTTACAGCATGCAGATACCATCAACATTTTATATGGTCTTAAATTCTTATGAGTCCACTGTATTGTGACATGATTACAAACAGTAAAGCTGATGTTTCAGAAGATTAATTAAATTCTACAGAAATAAGAAAAGAACAATAAGCCATGGGTCTCTTGCCATATTTTTTATAGAAAATATTTTCATTATCTTGTGAATATTTTTAAGTGCTTTTAAAAGTGTACACGTTTGCACAATGAATTCTTGGTTCTTAAGTCCTGTAATACTGTGGACAGTTTTGGACAAGTGAAATTAAGGATGAACAGGTTTTTTAAGAGTCTGTGTCTGAAATAAACTTGTTTGACCCTTGAAATGCTTTACACTGATTGGATTTAAATCACATACTTGGTATTTGTTTTAATGACATATCAACTATTCTTATAAACAAAATCTCTAGAATATTAAAGCACTGTTTCAAGTTATCTTATATAAACTGCATTCTTTAAGCATTCATGATTTTTTGTTTCTTTCTGGTGACAGAAAATTGTTAGTAAGCAAATTAGCAAATTGATCTGTTTTTAAAAACTCCCCAAAAGAAATTTGAAGCTATACTTGTATTCATGTAGCAACGTTTTTGTTCAAGTTTTCACAAACATATCACTGAGAAATGTGAACTTGGGCCTGATTAATCATATATAATCATTAGATGGGCCTAATTATTATTCTGTCCTTTGATTCAATCCTTTGATGTGCTCAATCTTTCTTTTTTCATTTGGTTCACTCAGAACTTTTTTCATACAGATTTGACTACAACAGAATGTTTGGCAAAGTGTCCCGTCATGTTGAATTCAAAGAGAAGTTGAACATTCGACCATACATGAGTAGCAGACAGGTATGTGCATAGTACAGCGAAGAATGAAATCTTGGCAATTCACTTGTCACTGTTGTAAAAAGCAGTGTATTATTTTTTTTTCACACTGTTGCTAAGATTCTTGAGACCAGGTCTAACATTTACCCAATAATGCTGAATGCCAAGTGAAGGAGCTGCTATTGTAATCTTTGTTAGTCTTTGATATGACTTGGGTGGGATCATAACCCACAACATCCTGTATCCGAGGCAGACACCTTAACCTGTTAGGCCACCAAAGTGGTAGACAAGAGATTGTAATTTCACCTCAGTACAATTTCTTTGTAGCCAGTCAAACTTTCAGTGGTGATGGGGATATCTACAAAACTTTATCATTTCTACAACTACATCATCTTTAGTTCAAGTTCTCAATAAAAAATGCACATGCATACACAAAATATGGTACAAGAAAGACTTTGATTCCATTAAATTTAAAAAAGCAAATACACAAATAAAAGAGTAATTGTAGATTCAATGTAAGTGGTATGCTTATTTGAAATTCTTCAATGTGAAAAGCAATTGATATATGTATTAAAAATATTTCATGTGTAATTTATTCTCAGGGTGAGGCGATTATGTACCAGCTGTATGGGGTCCTGGTACATTCTGGATTTAACTGCAACTCTGGACACTATTACTGCTATGTTAAAGCACCTAGTCAAGTCTGGTACTGCATGAATGACAGTAGTGTAAGTTTTTTCATTATTATCTGATACATTTTTGTGACTTGTAAAATGTATGCTTTGTAGATAATTGTCCAAATTTTATATTCTTGAAATAAGAATATTTGTAAGTTTGCAGCAGACATTTATTAAAAGATTGCATGACTGTGAAGAAATTATTTAGATGTCCCGTATTTTCCGCCCTATAAGTCAGGGTGAAGTATAAGTCAAATTCACCAATTCGACTTATTTTCCATCCTTCGTTCATATAAAAGTCGATTTGGAGTATAAGATGAAATCAGGTCAATATCTTGGCTTCGTATTTTACACTAGTAATGGTATGGTTGTATGATATTCCGTATTACCTGCAATCATGAAATTGCATTACAGATGCTAGCATGCTTGTGATTTTACTTCTGAACAAATCATTGCTATATTCTGTTATCAATTGACACAGCTGAATAAACAGTCCATGCTTGTTTTATTGTAATTGAAAGCACGCCCATGTTGTAGTTCATTTTATTACCTGTAGTTACGGAAGTAACTTATATTTATGTTCAATGACACATTCCATATATAAGTATATTCGGAGTATAAAGCGAAGCCCCAACTTTCAAGTAAAAAAAAATATCTACTTATAGGCCAGAAAATACGGTTCTCTAATTTGCTGAGAGATGTGGTGGATAACTTTTTCATGTATTTTGGTAGTGTCTGAACCTTTGTTTCTTTTTCGTGTTGTTCGTTCTTTTCAGTTGGTGGTATCCTTAGAAGAAAAGGATTTTTGCACCACTACATATTTGTAAATTTAAATGGAATGGCTCATGTTCTTTGTGTATAAGTAAAAAATATTTTTTTGCTTTTGCTAAGAATACTTAAAGCCATTATCGTTTTGTGAACAGTGACATGGAGTTGAAAAGATGCAAGTAAAGTTATAAGGGTTATCAATTTGTAGCATATCTTTCAAATATTACAAAAGCCATCAATTTGACATTGTTTTTTTAAATATTTACTCCTTGCATTGTTTTCACTCTGATGCTTGAATCATTTTCTTTAAAATTATGCATATTAAATGAATGAATTTAGTTGTGGAAAAATGAAAAACAATAAAGTAAAGTGCATTATGTTTTTAGTGCTTACATGATTTTTAATTTGTGACTTCATAATTATTGAGTTGCTAATTTTTAAAATAATTTAAATAGGTATTCATAATTTCAGGTTACACCTGTCAGTGCTACAAAAGTTCTTGCTGCTGAGGCCTATCTCTTATTTTACATTAAATGCAGCAGTTCGGTGTCAAATGACAAACATTTGGTCAAGGTTTGTAAAAATCGGTGCTATGTTTCATATTGTTTTATTGTATATTATGGGTCCTTATGGTATATTGTGTATGGTATAGTGTGTGTTTGTTTGCTTTATATTAAATTATCAACCATTGATAGAATCAGACACATTTTATTCCATCTTTTTTGATAAATTTGTCTCCTTTAGCATATTATATCTCTATGTATTTTTTGTTTATGCACAAATGATGCATTGCATTAGACATTCATTTGGAATCTGTAATTTCCTTAAATTATCTTTTTAATTGCTAGTAAGAAATATTTTGATGAAATCTCTCTTTTGTTTGTCATTTTGGTCTTCACTGCTCAATCATAAGTCTTGTTTGATTTCAGAAGATAATTGGCCCAACATTTCCACCAAATCACACAGTTAGCTATAAAAGCTTGAAGACAGTAAATGGAACAGTTGGAGGTAAATATTTGAATTGCTCATTTGCATGAAATTTCATGCTTAGTAATTAAAAGTTAATTGATTACAGACATGATTTTTCTGTTTTAAAGTGGAATTCCGCTTTTCTCCTGACTCGAATCCAATTTTTCTTGATATAGTCCATTTTTTAAAATCATGTCCAATTTGTTTTTTCTTGTGTTTTTAACCCATTCGGCAATGACCCATGTAACGTATTTACTCTATATATTAGTTAGCCCACAACTCTCATAAAGAGTATTCTGATTGGTCAAAAGTTTAAATTCATCCAATGAATCTTCGTGTAAAGGAAACTGATGGCAATGGAAAAGAAGTGTGCTTGCAAAAAATGGCGTCCCTAGTTGTTGAGATAGACAATGACACAAAAAGTTTAGATAAAGGTTTTTAAAAAAATCATAAGGAAATGGGAATGGCTGGAACAAATTGTCAACAGAAATTTAGTTGGTCAGTTTATAAGAAAACTTTATGCTTGAGGACTGGCATTTTGTGACCTCTGCGATATGTACATTATGGAAGTCGTGGTTGAAAGAATAATGGAAACGCACCTATAAAAGAAGCTGCATATGGAAAAAAATTAAGCCCTCTGTCAGAATGTGCACTGCATGTCACCAATACAAGCTGGAGCTTGAAAGGAAATAGGCTCTTGTTGAGAAGGAAAAGAAACTATTGCACCAATGTTGGCTCAATAGCCAACAAAATCATTGGTGACAAAAAGGAAGACTAAAGAAATCTTTCTTAAATCTGCAAAAAGAGCTCAACTGGCATATCAACAGGTTGTGTTCAGTGGACAAAATGACGTGAATATATGGGATTATTTGTATATAGGTGATGTATTTGGGTGTTTATTTTACATATTGCTATGAAAAGAAAGAAGTGTAATATGTTGACAGCCAAATAAGCTAATTATTGACTTAATTACGATGTGAACACTGACATGCACATGAAATAGCTGAAGTACCAATAGTATTGGAGAACAAATTTCATGTCACAATAAATATTGTAAAATTATTCCAGTTTATTAGTTTTTCAAATGATTATTTTGTTACATATTATGATCACAAGTTGTACTTTTAGGCGGGGACCTTTTTCCCTCGTAACCCCTTGGTCAGAGGCACTGGCATTGGGGGAGTATTCCTTTTCACATTTTCAGCTCTTTTTTTTTTTTAGAAGAACAAAATCATGTCTGTGATTATTGGTTTTAAAATCTTTTTTTTGCTTGGTCACTTTTAGTTGACTTTTACATAGAAATATGGTTTTATGAAAACATTCAATTATTACGAAAAATATATTCTAATAGATGAGGGAGGTACAGTCCATGACCAAGAGACTAGGCAGTTTTTATATTTGATTTTAATACGTCTTTGTAATGTTTGGTTGAACAAAACAATGAAACAGATGATGGTATTGTGTTCAGGATTCAGATGGATTGCTTAATGTTTGCCAAGTGTATATACATGTTTGAATTAATATTCATACATTTTATTTTCTCAAACTATTTCAGGTGTGCAACCTATTAATGAATTGGGGAAACCATTGAAGAAAGGAAGCCCTGCTTCAACATTTACACCAACATTCCATTCTAAACCAAATACCTTTTCTTCAGCCACAGCTCTACCAGAAAAGAGAGACAAAGTGTCTTTTGGTTTGAAAACTCCACAGTCAAAATCTTCTTTACTGCAGCAGCAACCATCAGTTGATATCTCTTCCACACCAAGAATTGTCTTGAAGATCAGCCAAGGCAAGGCAACTGCTGTGGAAAGATCTCCAGATGGCAAGGACACAGTAATGAGTGGAGATGATGATGAGATTTCCACAGAATCTGTTGTTAAAAATATATCAACCTCTGTAAAGTCTAGATTAGTTCCCTACACAGCTGATTCTAACTCATCTGATTCAGAACAGGAGGCAAAAAGGAGAGCACGGGCTGAAAGAAAAAGAAAGTCATCCAGTAACAGCCCAGATCACAAGCAAAAGATGGCACGCCTTAATCAAGATGTGTTGGAGAAACCATCAAAGGCCACTGAAGCTTTAGTGGTGGATGACAGATTGAAAACTTGGAAAGGGGATAAATCAAATGGGATTCCTGGTAGTCTTATCTTTGACTGTAAGCTGAATGCCACCACCTCTGTCCCTGGAAATGCTCATCTCCTGGAAACAGCAGCTGCAAGAGACCGTTTGTCCCACTCTGCCCTTAATCTCATGATCAGCAAGCCTAAAGACATTAAAATGCAGTCAAGAGTGAATCCTCTCAAGAGGTCACTCAGTGAGAATGGCTCAATTAATTGTGTAACATCACCGATCCGATCAAAGGTCAATGCCACATCCAGCTGGCACATTCATCAGCAGGACTTAGAACCAAGTCCATCGGTAGGTTCTTCCTCCAGTAACATTAGCATCAACTCAACAACAGAATGGCAAGTGACAGAGAAGATCGAAACTGGTGTGTTGCCCAAAATTTCAGAGTGTCAGCATCCTGGGTGGAAAGTGGTGGAGGAAAATCAAGTAGCTTCAACAACAGATGCTGAAAGAAAAGGAATAGAAACATCGGTTGACAATCAGTTATGTCTCAAAGTCGAGAAGCCACTCAGTACAGATCTCGACAATAAGGTAGACTGTTCAAAGTCAACAATGTCATCAAATTGTAAAACTGATACTGACACAATGGCTGCAGCTTACAAGGCTTTGAGTATTGAGATGCAAGAAAAGAACCTTAGAAAATCAAAAATCAAAAATGGAGACATTTACACTGACATTGTCTCTTCCTCAGATAAACAGCATCTTTTGGAGGTTGAGAAGGAAGAAAGAACCATACTTGAAAAACATCACAAAAAACATAAAAAACATAAAAAACACAAAAAGCATCGTAAAGACTTTAAATATGAAAAACTGGTTGATCAGAGTCCATCAGATTTACATAAGAAAAAAAAGAAAAAGCATAAGAGGGATCATAAAAATGAAGGGCGTAGGCATGACCATGATGAGGAAAGACGAAGGCACAGAAAGAGAGTGGCAGGTGAAAATGGATGCGAGGATAGTAAATCATGTTCTTACCTACAGAAGGATTCTAGCAATAACAGAGATTTTGAATGGGTGGAAAAGACCAAAGATAATTTGCATGCAAAGGCTTCCAAGTCATGTCCAGGTTAGTATTCCTTATTTACTAATAGTCAATTTTCCAATTATTGGCAGGATTTCAAACAAGTTCTCAGTTTAAATGTTGAAACAATAAATTTCCCAATTGACTAAGAAAATGCTATATTTATGTTTCTCATTCAAATACATTCCCCAGTCAGAATAACATTAGAAAATAAGCTCCTCAACCTTTTGAATCCATCCAGCCTGGATTTGATGCCATGGTGTGGTCTTTGGAAGAGATACTAAGTTCACATTATCTTGTAATGATATAGTCAGTAATGTGTTAAAAGTCCCCAACAAAACCATTATCTCCCAAAATAATATTGCCAGTCCTATAACCAAAGTCAAGACTTCAGATGCTTTGTTACTGTATAACTTGCTTGCCATTTGAGAGCAAGGAATGAAACCTGGTATACTAATTTATCATCATTCATTGGCAATTGTGCTATAACCGATATTGTATTTTACATTGATTTTTATTATTGGGATTAAATGTGCATGAAGACGATGAGCTGTGCTTTAAAAAGGATTAAAATATTTCTACATTTTCACTTGAATGAAGAAACGATTTGAGTAAGTATTTCATCACATATTCCATTTATATTATAATTTCTTCTTTAATTTTCAGTAAGAGCAGTATCCCTTCTGCTTTTTCTTGTTTGTCTTTATCCTTATGTCACATTGATTTAGTCAAGTACACAATTGGATATCATGTAGATACATGGACCTAGCTCTAACTTATGATGATTTATAATTTTTTTTTAAAAGAATGAAAAAAATTATCAAACATTTGTGTATGATTTATTAGATAGCTTTGTTAATCTCTTGTAAATCAAAAATAGTTGAAATGTGAGGTGAGGTGGCTTCTGTTTCATACATGGCTCATTTTTTTGTTGTGGCCTTTAAATTTATGGTTCAGGGCAAAAACAAAAAATCTGCAAAAGTTGGTACCCCACACAAAATTACAGATACCACAGTATGAAAATACCAACATATGCAGTTAAGCAGAGTAAAGTTAAAACTTGTTTCTGGTGATGCACTCTGTCATTTAGGATATGGTCATATATCCACATCAAATCTTATAGGAATGTTAAAAACAAAAGCTAGCTCATGAATTAGGAAAATGACGTTTTTGAGGCCCAGATGTTTTTTCTTATTGAGTTTAAAAAGGTTTCATAAGTGAGTCGTGAAAAATTAAAATTTTGTCCAGGGAAAAAATACAAGGAAAGATATAGCAATACTTTTGAAAAAAGTGTGGTAGCCCTGCATACACATTAGGAAGCCCATCTTTAAGTACATGTATCATATAGTCTTTTCTTTGCTTTTCCTTTCTTCTTTAGTTTTTATTCTGGAACTACTAAACCAATTGTAAATTAAAGCATAGAACTGGGTATATTTGTTGTGTACCTTTTTGATGATCCCATATTTAGGGTCAGTGTTATGTGCTAGTAGTTTAGAATTCAGGTACATTTTCTCAACTGGTCTCTAGTTTGTGATACTTTGGTATTCTTGTCAATTTCTACTAGATGTATTTTGCATTCCATATTTGTCTTCAAGGTCAAGGTTACAAATTTATATTTCATGGTTTGTTTTGGTTCTTCTTGAAATGTTAAAAGTTATCAAGGTTCAGTGATTGGGCCATGCTATGGATATGTTTTTATTTGACAGTATTTTTGGTGTCTCAGACGAGGTTTTATCTTTAAGGTTCAAGTCTCTGGTCAATTTATTCACCGTTTCAGTGCTTGAGATAGAGCCTTGAAATTAGCAACTTTATGTCAGGAGAAATAGCTCTAGAGCTGTCGCAAGATCAGATTTCATCTCTATTCTTTTGGCAACATGACCACAGTAAGCATGTGACAACTATTCACTTAATTTGCTTGTTGATTCAGATATCCCAGCACAGAGGTGGGACCAAAATTCACACAGTGGCAATAAGAGGCCTTCAGAATCTAAAAGCTGTGAGAGCAGGTTGCCTACATGGGATGGACTCAGATCAAATGGAGTGGTTGAAGTGCTGCAGAAAATGTCATCTCAGGGATTTGGGTCTTCAGGTTAGTGAAACATTTGTAATACAGAATCAGTTTTTTTTCTATGCACCATGTGGAAGGGGAAAAAGTGTTAACTTTGTCATTGCTGTGAATCATTTGTACAAACACATTTGTCAATTAGAAATAAATGCATTGTTCTCAAAAGGATCTGATGGTGGTATATATCAGGTTTTCTCAGCACAGATCAGTTGTCTGTAACTTCCAGTTGAAAAATAATGGATGACCAATTGTTAATTATCACCTTTGATGCACCATAGAATTCATCTCTTTGTAAAAGAGTAATTTATTGAATGAGCAAAGACTACAAGTTGTTCTGGTGGTTTAGTAGTTAGAGCGTATGCCGTGGAAGCAGAAGTCATGGGTTCGATCCCCAGCCGAGTTATACTAAAGACTTTAAAAAATGGTACTAACAGCTGCCTTGCTTGGCGCTCAGCATTAGGAGGTTAGTGTTAGGTCTGGTCAGTCTGGTGTTTGGGTGTGACATCATGTGGCATGATGCCCCAGTGCTGGATATCGCTATAAACTGCCTCACTGCAGACATCATATCAATATGACTGAAAAATTGTTAAAACTACGTTAAAAATCCTAATCAAACAAAGACTACAACTCCAAATAGTTTTTGTGAAATTCTGGTTATTTTAGACCTTTACCTTTAATCAGCACCATATAGCTATTGAGCTGCTGTGCCAGTGAATCCTGATAATTTTTTTCACCAGTTTTCATGTAATCCAGTCAAGAGCGCATATTATCACTAATTTATGATTCTTTATCTTTTTTTTTTCATCAGTGATATCATGGGAAGGTGGTCCAAGTAATCTAGACAAAGAGGTGGAGAGAGAAAGGCAGACGTTAAAGAGAAAACACTGGATGGATGATGATTATGATGCTGAATATGATAAGGGCAAGGTAAGGAGACATGTATTAGTAATAATTCACATTTTGATTGATTAATTTAGAGTGGTTCATAATGTTTATTTTAGGTATAAACTGTTTACTTCAATAGGTCACCTAAAAGTTAAATAGCCTGTGTTAATATTGGAAGCTGGAACATTTAATTCTTTTTAATCAGTTTGCCATTATGTATTTTTAATATATGTTGTTGCAATCATATGCATTGGATAAAATACAGTTTCTTGATTTATGTACCTTGTATTGTATTTTCTTTTCCTTTTAGACCAAGAAAGTGAAAAAGCATCACTTAGAACCTATTAACAATGACCTGAATGCATTTCAAAAAGTGCAAGATGATAGAAACAGAGAAAAAATTCAAGTAAGAGCTATTCATATTTTTTTTCTTGATTAAACTTCATCCAGAAACATTGAATAAATTCTGGTAAAACTAAGGATTTTGAAGAAGTGAGACTTGTACTTTGTTTGGATTTTTTTGTTGTTGGATTTTTTTATAGCTATACTGACAATAGTTGAATTGTTTATACTGTTGGTAAAATAGATAAGGGACAAGTGAAAATATTGAATAAATAGAATGTCACACCTTACGAAGCTCTAGGTTTAAATGTCATTTTATGATGAAATAATGAACTAAACCACATCTTTGTTTATCTCTTCATCCCGTTACCTATTCAACACATTTGTATTTATTTCTTGGTTCAGTTCCTTCCTGCTTTGTTTACTTAATAGATGATAAACAAATAAGGAAAAAAATATAATTCATTCCAGTTTGACAGTTTCCTCACAACTGGGAAAAACAGAAGCAGTAGCAGCCATCAGTACAGTAACCAAATCTATGGTGACCATATCTACAGCAGCCCTTTTAACTTTGAGTACCTTCACAAAAGCAGCAAAAATTCGTACAGGCATTAATGTTAATTTTGTTTTAGTCCTTCACTTGTACAAGTTCACCATTTGATCAATGCTCAACTTCCACATGAACTCTGTTTACTTGAAGTGACTGTATATTTGTAATTTATTTAGCTCATTAGGCTGAAAGGCCAAGTAAGTTCATGGTGTGGCCTTGTGTCTATCAGGTTTCATCTGTTGTGCATCCATCATCAGTTACTTTTTAAAATCTTGGTGTCCATATTTGTGTTATGATTTTGATCTAACTTGGCATATGTGGTGGTATCTTGGACAATTCCGATACAGTTTGAGATCCATGAATGTTAATAATATATTGCATGTGATTAGCTCAACTTGATATACTGAAGAGACTATGTTTCTGATCCAATTTTGGTGATTAGAATTGAAATGTGGACTTGTATCATCAGGATCTTGGATTACTGGTGAGAACCTTGTATATTATTGCAATGGCCTTGCATCTGATTGGCTTACTTTCTTACCATTCTGGAAACCATATTTCTGATGCCATTTTGATCTTGAAATAGATGCTTATAAAGCTCTTGTAGAGTTTCTGTAATGAGAGAGTTCCTGCGTATGAATTAGGGGATCTTGCATCAGATTGGCTGGACTTGCTGCTACACTGGATGGTGTAATTCTGTGTCAATTTCATCAAAGTTGGAACCTGCTTTTTAAAAAAAGATCATGAATAAATTTAAGAATGAGCAAGATCCACTCATGTTCATGAGGTAATGTTGGATATGATTGGCTGAGGTTGTAACCACACTTAAGACTATTTTGATACAAGTTTGGGGAAATCTACCCGAGACAATTTTGCTTCAGATTGGCAGAGTTTTTCATCAGTTTAGTCATTCTCTTCCTGATCATAATTGGTTTTCTTATTTTCATAAAACTTGGTAAATAGGCGGTATATGGTACAGAATTCAGTGTCAAAACATAAGTCTTAACCTCAATTAAGGTTTTCCAAATGTTATATATTTAAGTTGCATGTGTTAATTTTGAAATACAAGATGAGGGACAGTTTATTTCTATATGAATGGAGAGATGTACTTTTAGACACCAGATCTTTGTTGTACAGTATCTTCAACAACATTGAAATTGAAACTATCCAGCTGATATTGCGATTGAGTGACAAGAGACACCAAATAACCAATCTTACTATAATAACATTAAGATAATTATTTGAAAACTAATCATTAATTAGTTGGAGATGCCAATTTTACTTTTTTAAATCAAATATTAAATATTTTAGAGGACATTCTACATGAAAAGTCTTGCATTAGGTTTAGGATGTTGGCATAAGTGTATTACAACCTTGTCTTGCAGTTTTGCTGGGTTCATATTTTTAAGTTGGACAATTTAAATTGTCATGTCCTTTATTATATCCTTGATTTTTTTTTCCTTCTCCATTTGACATTTTTGGAATCAGATACTCATTATGTCATATAATCGAATATGATGAGTCATATTCCATTTTCTGTTATTTTATTAATTTGTTTTTTGTTTATTGGGTAGAATGTGATGCCAAACCCAATTCACTTTATCATTCCATGGACTGGAGTCAGTGGGTTACATGTTACATTGTAGTTATCCAATATGCCCTTAACAGGATGTTTTTTCTTGTGATGATTGCACGTCTCAACTTTTTTTTTTCTTCCTGAAAGAATTACTGTATTGAAACCATTCTCACTCCTTTATCAAGAGCAGTTATTTAATCTTTATATCTAAAGAGGAGGTAATAATGTACTTATTATTCAGCATGAACAGAATCTGAAAGTATAAATTTCTTGGAAATCAGGGGGTAATCCTTAAACTGTTCCTGATTAAATTTTACGATAAATATCTTCTAAATTGAACAGATTTACCAATTTATATTAACTATTTTCAACCCATTCAAGGAAATATTGCATATAAATTGTTGTACACATAGATGTAACTGTGGCAAGAAAGTAGTTGTACTTTCATTTTATTGGGCATTTAAAAAATCTTGTTTTATATGACTTAAGGCTATTGTAAATAGGTAGCACATAGATGTAAACACTGCTTGATGTAGACAATGTCAGCAATCTTTTCCCTTGCTGCAAATTTGTCTTTCAGATGCCATATTTGGTTGGAAATTTTATTATGTTGTTTTGACTTTTATCCTGATTGCGGTAAACATGTACAGTTCAAAAATGTTTGGAAACTTATGAGATTGGCATTCAGCTTCTCTAATTTTGAAACCTGACATGTATTACATGAATAATACATCTAAATTTGGTGAAGAATAATGATTTTTTATTTGGTTTCAAAGATCTCTGCATGACTTGAAATGTACATGGTCATACTTTCTCACTAGATTGAATCCTACTGACCACTATCTCACAGATCAGCTGGGCATTATGGTGGCATTTAAGCACTACACCCTCCATGTGAACAATATAAAACTTGGGATTATATTTAATATTGACAAGTTTCATTTTCAATTTTTTTTTTAAAATACTGCCGTTTATTACAGACCAAACACATTATGACATCAGATTCTGTGCCATGTATCATGAAGATAGGTTTGATGAAGCTCTATGCACATTAAAAAGGAGATCTTGCTTTGGATTATGATTATTTGAGAAACTATCTTTCTAATTTGATTTTAATGAAACTTAGTAAATGGGATAATTTCATCAAGATACTGAACATTTAGTAAGATGAGTAATATATTTTTTGATTTTGACAGGCTTGCATCATCAGAATCTTGGAACCAATTCCACATGGTTCGAGACCATGAATATTAATGAGGTGATATTGCATCTGATTAACTCTACTTGTTATACTGAAGAGACCATGTTTCTGATCCAATTTTGGTCAGACTTGGAATGTAAGCTTATATCATTAACATTTTGGATGATTTTTGTCATGAGCAAGATCCAAGTCTATTAATGAGATTATCTTGCATCTGATTGGATGATATTCTTAACAACCTGGAGGCTTTATTTTTGATCCAGTTGTGATCGGAATTGAAATGTAGATTTGTATCAACAGGATCTTGGATGAGTTTGATAACTGGTAAGAACCTTGTATATTATTGCAGTGGTCTTGCATCTGATTGGCTTATCTTGTTAGCACTCTGGAGTCCATATTTTGGATCAGATTTTATATGACACTTGATATATATAGTTATGAAGATTTTCTTTGGTCATGATGGATACATAATGAGATTTTGCATGTGATTGGCTGAGCTTGATACCATTCTGGAGGCAGTACTTCTGAACAGATTTTTATCTTCTTGAAATAGATATTTATGTCATCAGGCTTATGTACATTTTTTTTAATGAGGGGATCCATGCATATTAATTAGGGGATCTTGCATCTAATTGGCTGGACTTTGTACTTCATACACTGAATGCAATAATTCTGTCCAAGTTTAATCAAAGTTGGAACCTGTAGTTTTTTTAAAATAAAGATCATGAATAAATTTAATAATGAGCACGATTCATGCATATTCATGAGGCATTGTTTTATGATTGGCTGAGGTTGTTACCACTCCTAAGACTATTTCTGATACACTTTTTTGGAAATCTACCTGTATTAATGAGGTGATTTTGCTTCTGATTGGCTGAGTTTTTAATCAGTTTAGTCACTCGCTTCCTGATCAGTATGTTTTTTTAAATATTTTTTTTAAAAAAAAACTTGATAAATGGGCATATGGTACATAATTTCTTGTCAGAAAATAAGCCATAACCTTTGTCAAGGATTTCAGAAAGATTTTTATTTATTTTAAGTTCTCCACATTAATTTTGAAATACCAGAGATATTGGAGATATTCATCATTGGTACTGTGTACAATTTTAACTTTTTTGGTTAATACAGATATAATTTAAGAGGATCTTTGACCTACAGTATTCTCAACAACATTGAAAATAACCAGCTGATAATGTGATTGTTTGACTCGAGTCACCAAAGGACCAATCTTTTTTAACTGTTTAAAAATTAAGATCAGTTTATGAAAACTGTAGTCATTAATTGGTTGCAGGTGATATTTTTCCGTTTTCACCAAATGTTAAATATATTAGAGGACATTCTAAATCAGTAGTCTTGCATTAGGTTTAGGTAGTTGACATGTTTATTACATCATTGTCTTGCAGTTCTACTGGGTTCATTTTCTTAATTTGGGTAATTAAAAGTTTCATGTCATTTATTATAACCATGAAAGGTCCCCCCCCCCCCCCCCATTTACATTCATGGAGTCTCTCTCATTTCATCATGTAATACAAGTATTGTGTGATGAACCATATTTTTTATTTGTTTCCATTTTGTTTTTGTTTGTTGGGTACAATGTGACGTCATACCTACTTTCACTTTATCATTCCATGGACTGGTTACAGTGCGGTACATGCTATATTGCAGTTATCGAATATGCCCTTAACAGGATATTTTGTTTGTATTTATTGCATGTGACAGCTGTTTTATTTTCCTGAAAGAATAAATGCTTTAAACCATTCTCAATCCAATATCAAAAAGTTATTTAAACTTAAATGAGGAGGTAACAATGGACATGACAAGAAATTGCTATCCATCAGGAACATAACCTGAAAGATTAAATTTCTTGAAAATTAGTTGCAATCATTAAACTGTTTCTGAATTAATTTAAAGGGAAACATTTTCAAAATTGTAATGATTGAACAATTTATATTATTACTATTTTCCATTCTACAAGCAAATATTGAAATATAAAATTGTTCTTTACATTGCTGTAACTGGGGGCAGAAAGTAAACACACTTTCATTTTGTCAACCATTTTAAAAATACTTGCTTTTTATGACTTGTAAATGGGTAGCATAATGATAAGTAAACACTGCTTGATGGAGATGTTAGCTATCATTCCATTTGCTTCAGATTCCAAAAACTTTTGAAAATTCTATTGGTGCAGTATTTTTTATGTCTTGTACCTTGAATTTGGTAAACTTTTCTTGTAAGGGCAAGCACGGTTGGAAATTGTGAGATTGGCATACAATTTCTCTAGTTGTGTAACATGACATGTATTACATGAATCTCATGAATTACAAGAATTTACATCTAAGCGTGGTGTAGAATAATGATTTATTATTTGGTTTCAAAGATCTCTGCATGACTTCAAATGTACATAGTCACACTTTCTCAGTAGACTGAATGCTATTGACCACTCTCTCACAGATCAGCTGGGCATTATGATGGCATTTAATCACTACACCCTCCATGTGGACAATATACAACATAAAACTTGGGATTGTCTTTAACATTGACAAGCTTCATTTTTTACAACTTTTTTGGAAATGCTGCCTTTTGTTACAGACCAGAAACGTTATGACATCAGATTCTGTGCCATGTATCATGAGGATAGGTTTGATGAAGATCTACGCATGTTAAAGAATAGATCTTGCTTAGGTTTATGATTATTATTTTAACAACCGACTTTCTGACCGGTAATGAAACTTCGTTTGAAAAAAAAGGCTGATTTGTCATCAAGATGCTGAACAGTTTGTAATGTAAGTAAGACCTATGTATAATGATTATGTGATCTTGGTTCTGATAGGCCAGTTTTTGCCACTCGAAAATCTTGTTTTTTTTAAATAGGAATTTGATAAAACTTGATAAATAGCCCTGTCATGAAATCTTCATTGAACATGAGTGAGATGTGAGCATAGAAAGATATGTTGCCTCTGCTACCTCTATATAATTAGAAACTTTCTCATCCATTTCTTCTCAGATTTGGTAAGTAGGTTTTATCAAGATCTTTGTTGAATTTGACTATGTGCAGAATACTGCATATTAATTATGGGATTGAAAGAAGCTTTTGTCATGCTATAGTAAAATGGGTCAAATCTGAATGAGAATGAAACTTGGAATATAGTTGACAGTAGTTGTGTTCATACAATATTATGCAAGTAGTTAACTTAAGTTATAAGCCAGGTGACCGATATCGGGTCCATTTGAGTTATCTTTTGTTTTCTTATGTTATTCTCCTATTAGCTTCTTCAGCACAGATTTACAATGCAGTCATAAAACTCCATTATCTTGAGGAGTTTTCATATCCAGTTAGATGATTATTTGTATGCCATGAGTGAATATTTATGTATCATGTTGGAATAAAGATTTTAAATGTTTTAGGTCTCTTTGTTTTTGGGTACCTTACAGTAGAAAGATGCAGTAAATTATGCTATTGTATTGCCATTCAGAAATCAAACATGGTGTTCACATCAATGGAACACTTGTTACTACAGTAGCTTTGCCTTCAAATATATTCACAGATTTTTGTACATAATAAAATGTGTACAGTTTCTATCCACCCTTTTGTTGCTCTCTTCTTTATTTTGCAACCTTGTGATTTTTGTATCAGTCGTACATTTGTGCAATCAATTATGTGATATTCATGATGATGTAAACCTGTTTTTTTTTTTTCTTCCAAATTACATTATAGCATCTGTTTAGATTATTTTGATGCATTTTCTTGTTATCATGCCCAGATTGAATGACCTAACATCTTTTAAATGCAGTTGTTATATTATAAAATAAGGTAGAAATGATGCCAGCAGCATGTTGCAGTCCTTGTATTCAATCACCTGAGTCTACAGTATTGTCTATTTCAGTAATCACTGGTCAAATCTCAGTTTGCTGTTGAAAAAAAGCCCATTCCTTTTTATAAAGATTAATACTTATTTAATCCACATAAATTAGATTTTAAGATTTTCCTTGTACATTATCTTGAGTACATAATGGTAAATTTTGTTACAGACTTTATTCTTTGAGATTATTTGTAAATGAATGTTAATTGCCTGTTGGTGCTTATTTTGGTTGTTTCAGGCATGGATTGTTGGCACCATTTTAACAGTAGTTGATCTTGACTGTCACATGGATTTATGATTGACTGCTTTTAATTTATCTATCCCTGTATTTATGACATTAACATTCAGTCACTGTTTTTGTCCATCTGTCACAGCCAATTGAGGAAAGTTGTATATCCATCTCTCATACCTCAGATATACTTTGCACACATCAATAAGTTGACACACATGCTGCACTTAACCAATATATATATATATATATATATATATATATATATATATATATATATATATATATATATATATATATATATATATATATAAATATACTATTCAAGATATGAAAGATTTTATTTTTTATTTTTTTGTCATTTTGCCTGAAAGTAGCTGTAAATTTTTCAGGACATATTACCACTGTTAAAGATGATTTTGATGAGAACTACAATTACATTTTAATTCTGGACTTTGGCCATTTTAATGAGATTAATAATTATGTTGAAATTACAGAGCTTAAACTTACTAGGGAACTTGTGCGTTCAAAGCCAAGTGCCAGTGATAAAAAGTTGCCAATGGATAGAAAGCAGCAGTGTGGAGACAGAGACAGATAGCTATTCTTAAAGTAGCTGCAAATAGAAATTGATGAAGCCTTTTCATTTTCCTGACTCACAAAAAATATTCTTAGAAATACTAATTTTTAAAACTTTTTTCAAACAATGTGGTATTTTAATAGCTATTGCTTTTTAAGTTTCTTGGTTCAGTTGTTAGATAGGTTGTAAAACCTATGTAATGTTATGTTTTAACTTTTTTAATTGTGCATGGTTGATGTCATCACAAGCTGCAAGTAGACAAACTGCGTATGCGTTTTTGTTTAGATGCTGTTTTTTGAATGACCTAGATCATTGTACCAATTGTACATAGTGAGAAACTTTGGAGCGATCTTTTAGCATATGTAAAAATTTCACCTTAATGGAAGTGGTGAAAACCGGTGACATATTCAATGTGGGAAATATGAAAGGTTGTACAGTAAATACAAATGAAATGTACAATAGAGAAAAAATGAAGCTTTTAAACACATGTTCAGGACGAATCATGCAGCTAAAATGTATGATAGTAATAACTAATTGAAAGTAACTAAAATCTAATAAGGATAAGAGTGGCGCTTGAAGAGTAATCAATCAAGTTGATTTTGAAATAAATTCTATTTCTATTTATAAATCAACATTTATTATGAAATTTTATCTTCTGCAGTATGATTGAAAATTATTTTTTTTTTATAATTGCTGGATGTTTTTTGAACTGTCATGCATTGGGCGTTCATTTAAATTTTTAATCAGTCTGCCAACGCTTTATTAGTGCATTTAGTTAATTTATCATTTCCAAGAAACTGCTATGAAGAGATGTAGCATACAGCATAAAAATTGGTATCTGCATCCTGTACATTGAAGACCACCATCTTTTTAAAAAGATTTTTTGCATGTGTTGAATTTAAAAAAATTGAAGACTAGGCAAGTATTTTGTTTTGGGTGTGGTATATTAGATCTAATGCATTAATCTTCATCACTCTTTGTATTGTTAACTTGTTATGAGATAATCGAATTCATACTGGCTACTACGTTATTTATTTTAAGATGCCACTTACAGCATTTTATACCAATAATAGATTTTCTTTTTTTTTCAAATGAAGACAGTTTTATTTATGTACTATTACAATGAAAGTAGTATGAATATATACAATTATGTATCACTGATATTTGGTCTTACAAAATGGAAGACAAAATAAAATGGGTTAAAGAGAATGAGTCTGATTCTTTATACATTTAGTAAAACTAGAGCATATTGTGTTATCATGTTGTCCATCCATCCGTTATCAGTTTGGTTACCACATAATAACTCTTAATTTCAATTATCTATACAGAAGACTTTTAAAATCGGACTGATCCAATAATAATGTAGCCGTTGGCGGTACTCGTCTTAATTGTGTGGACTCTTTTAGAGACTCTAGTATGATTGTAAAAGCATACGTAAACAAGATAAAGATAAACTCGCTGTCTGATCTAGGACAAGCATCTTAAACGATACGATAAAAGAACAGGAGCGGTCACAATCGCCGTGCGTGCGTCCATTTTACCAGAGTCGATATTAATTTGATTTTTAAGAACAAGCCTGTCTTCAGTTTCGAACTGCAGATTGTTTCCAAACCTGGCACTTATTTCATCTTGTGGCATGATATTCTAAGTGATCTTTTTGGTTAAACGGCTGTAGGTCACTCACCGATTAAATGTGGCAATCTTCTTGGACAGACGTATTAGAAGTGTGTCATTAGAATCCATCTGCATATACGTCAGCAGATTAGCTCGAAATTTATTCTTTTTTGGTGATTATACAGCTCCAGACGATTGCTTGAAAGCTAGGCATTTGTCGTTGAACATATTAAGATAAATATAATTTTACCACTATGTTGAGAAACCAGAAACAAATTGGAAAAATAACCTTTGCATTCATTTTAATATACGTTTCAAAATGCAATATAATATTACCATATAAGTTTGAGTTTCATATATATATATATATATATATATATATATATATATATATATATATATATATATATATATATATATATCAAACAAACATCAAATGGGCAGACCTTCAACCACGCCAGCTCGAGCTGCTGCCTCAGACAGAAAGCATTGGCTAGCCCTGACCAGAAAAGCCTGTTCCACCTTTGAGGTTGACCGCCGCCAGCGTCTTGCTGCAACTCGTGAGAGATGCCACAGAAATGTATCCCAGGTACCAACAACCACCGGTGTTCCATGCCCCACCTGCAAACCGCATATGTGTATCGGAATTCGGACTCCGGAGTCACATGCGCGTCCACCTTTGAATGAAAGCGCACAACTTGTCTTCCTCGACTCGAGAGACTACCAAGAAGAAGAAGAAGATATATATATATATATATATATATATATATATATATATATATATATATATATATATATATATATATATATATATATATATATATATATATATATATATATATATACATACATACATACATACATACGTGTTTAGGCTCAAGTTTATCTCCCTGGAAAAATGGAAAAAGAACATTGTTTTAAGAATCAAATACAAAAAAAGAAATCCATGAATAATCCACAGATTAAATTTTAAAAGTCCTGGTAATTAAATGTTCTAATACATTCAAGTTAAGAGTCCTGACGGTGAATCCTAGATGGAAGATGATGACGTATGATGTAGTCTGTATTGTTTTTCTACAATTCCTTGTAAAAACGCAATAAATAACAATCTGGTGTTGGAAATCCCAATACATTTTGATAAACTGTCTTTGTCGAAGAATTAAGTATGAGCGCTCAAATTATTTCCAGGAAAACGAATTAATCTTCCAAAACCGAATAATCTGAAGAAATATTAATATAACTCGAAAACTGGCTACAGCATAATAAAACACATGACGTCTAAGTGTTAAAAGCCCAGACTGAAATTATTTCTTTAAAACAAGGGTTATACCGTAACCTAAATCACAATTTCGGAAATCCTTCAGGGTCACGTGATCATGTTTATATCACGTACTTTTAATATGACTGACGAAAACCAATCGTTTTATTTTAAGAATAAGCATAACAAAGTTTGTTTACTTCATAAAAGCCATCCACACGCCCAAGGTCACGCATTTGTATAGCTCGATCTCGCTGTTATTGTTCTCCCAATAAAAATAAATTTAAAAAAAAGAACTTAATTACGTGGACGCTACTAATTTTGAATCAAAGCTAGGATCTCTGTCATCCTTAGGTGTTTAATACTAAACTGTCAGGTCAAACAAATTTCTGAAAATTATCCTAAGTAAAAAAAATATTAAATTATTTGTAGAAAATACAGATAAAAAGAATTTTAAACTTACAACCTAATATATATATATATATATATATATATATATATATATATATATATATATATATATATATATATATATATATATATATATATATATATATTAACGTCGATGAGATTACAATAATTCGACGACGAAGATTACTGGTAGTGGTTCAGTGAAAGCGATAAATAAGAAATTATACTAAAAGTAAATCTCGGTGATAACTTTAGCAGCAGCAGTGACAACGCCAACAGCGGAAGAGGAAGAGACGAGAAAATAAAGCAACATCATCATTAATAATTTAAAATAAAAAGCAGATAAAAAGTCAGCGTTAAAAATCTTCAAACGTTTGTGTATTATCAAGGTTTGAACTTCATAAACCCTTGCAAATAGAAGTTATTATTTTTGGCTTAAAACATAACAGAGATAAAAGTCAAGGATTGCAAATCTTTCTGTACAATATATTGGAATGCTTAATATGCATATTACTCAAGTGATATATGTTGGCACAATCATTACTCATCACCTTGGAGATAAAGAAAACAAGACACCTAAGATGGTATTAAATCGCTCATCTGGCTGGCACCAGTCCATCAGCAGCTAGCTACAAAAGATAGATCAGAAGGATAAAATCTCTTCTGACTTTATCGATTACATACACAAATATTATCAAAACTATTGTTTCAGGGTTTGTTGTTGTATTAGAGTTTCACGCCATTTGTCAGCACAATATAGGCTATACAGGGCCCCGAGTGGTCTAAAGCGCTCTCCGTTACGGATCACTGCCATCTCACCTCTGTCTGCGTGGGTTCGAGTCTTAAGATTCGGCTAATGAAGTTATGTGAGAAAGCTTGCCAGTAGCTTCTCGTGGGTCGGTGGTTCTTTCCGGGGATGTTCCCGATTTATTCCTCCACCAATAATACTGGCCGCCATGTGTAGCCTATCGTGTGTTGAAAAATGGCGTTAAACCCTATAACAACATAACAACATAGGCTATACATGGCGGCCAGTATTAATGTTTGAGGAAGTACCCGAGAAAACCCTTGAAAGAACCACAGACGCACGAGAAGCTACTTGCAAGCTTTCTTGCATACCCGCATTGGCCGAATTCAATACTCGAACCCAGGGTGTCTTGTTTCTTTACATTCATTCATGTTTCGTGTTGATCAATATTATTTGTCAGATATTGAAATGGTTCGTTGCCAGGAAGCTTTTTGTTAGAGTTGCCAGATATGCAAAGCATCTTTCTAAAAAAACATTTTAAAGTCATATAATTGTTTTACTCTTTTATAAATGGCCGCCATATTTGTTTGTGGGTCGGTAAAGGCCTTCAAGCTAGGACGAATAAGTAAATTCTGGTTAAAGTCCATTAAGACACTTTTTAGAAGAATGTATTAATAGTTTTTCTAATTTTAGTGATATGTGATAGCATATTGGTATCATTTGTACAAACATAATATCCGTCTAGTGCGCACACATGTGT
Source organism: Unio delphinus (assembly GCA_029339505.1). Classification (NCBI taxonomy): domain Eukaryota; kingdom Metazoa; phylum Mollusca; class Bivalvia; order Unionida; family Unionidae; genus Unio; species Unio delphinus. The sequence goes on from JAQISU010000051.1 coordinate 4,190,740, forward strand.
GCGGACGTAGACAAACATGAATAATGTCTTGATGTATGCTACATTTAATTCTTGTACAACGTCACATTTCAAGAAAACTTTTATATAATCTGGGCCGAGTGATATAAACACTTATAAGACGTGACGATAAGCAAGTTCAGATCAATCTAGTAAATAAATATTGTATTCTTTGATTCTATTTTTAAAAAGGTTCATCCGCTTAATCCACGTTAATAAACTAGGATAATATATATTTTGGTGCTACATTCCCTTCACAGGACCACATATAGAAAAAAGGTTTTATATTTATTTGGAGGCAGACGATTTGAGTTTTAAACTGCAAAATCATTGTTTTCTCAGATAATTTTGTTACGTTAATCGTTACGTGCTTAGGCTCGAATAAGCAGCAACACAGAAAGAGTGAAAACTAACAAGCTTGTATAACTTTAACAATGATTTTATTAAGTACAATTATTTTCATAAAATAAATAAACTTACGGTTTTAGAGAATCAAATCCAACAAATATAGAATTCACAAAATAATCCACTAATGGAATTTCAAGTCCTGATAAATAAATGTTCTAATAGTTCCAGGTTCGAATCTTGACGATGTAATAATCCAAAATGGCTGACAATGTCACGTGATGCAGTTCTTGTTTTTAAATCATCCAGATGAAATTATGAAACATATGTCCTTTTCCAGATAAATAGAATAATTCTTCTTTTCCAACGAATTGACACAGTCCAGAACAAGATATTAAACTCAATACACAACTTCTTTAAAATAAGCCCAATTTATATTCTACTACTCAAGTTAGCTTCTAAAACACAGCTATATATATTGTTTTTCTGAAGTAAACAAGAGGAATCATGTGAGTCTGGAAGGTCATGGAAAGAGCTACCTTCACCAAGTCACATGCTTAAAGAATGAACTAGAAGAATAAATCAGCCACTGATAAAATGTTGTCCTTGAAATTAACCAATAAAATTGAAGACCTGTTGACAATGTCTAAAGCAAGGTCAGGAACTAGACCACTGTAAGCCAAGGTCAGCCTGTTTATTAGTAAAGTATAGGTCAACTGAATTTTCTAGAAAAATTTCCCATTTAATGAATAATAAATCCTAAATGACAATTTTGGATTTAATAATTAAAAATAAATAAAATTAAATCCAATAGCCGTAACAATATGGAAATTCGATTGGTGGCAACCTACTTATTCTTGGAGATTTCAACTTTCACGTTGACTGTCCTAGAAACCCATAAACGTCAAAACTCCTAGATTTCAATCATGTTTTCAACTTTAAACATTCAGTTAACCAAGCCACCCATATACTTGGTCACATTTTAGACTGGTTTCTTCATAGAACTGATGATGCTATTATGCAATCCACCCTTGTATCCCACGAACTTGCATCAGATCACCTCTGCATTTTATGCCATCTCAATGTGTCAGTCCCTAACGATCCACCTTTATTTGCTACTAAGAGAAACCTCCGTATGATAAATGTAACCAAATTCATGCATGGCATCCAAGAAATCCTAGCTACTAAGTTAATCCTACAGCAGAACAACTCGATAACTGCCTGCGTTCATTGCTTGCAAAACATGCCCCAGCCACCAAATGCAGAGTAATAAAAAAAGTGTTCTCCATAGTATAGCAGTGTTAGGGACCAGCTTCGCACTGCAAAACAACGCCGTAAGGCAGAGAGGCTTTGGCTTTCCACCAGACTCATTATTCATAAACAAATCTATGAAGCCATTAAGAAGAACGTCACAAACATGCTCCATTTAGCAAAATTATCCCACTACAGTACTAAAATTACGTAGAGTTCCAGCTGCAAAGAGCTCTTCGAGGTAACTAACAAATTAATGTCAAGGAACAAATGTATACCACTTCCGACTACCTTCTCTCCAATAAACCTTCCGGACCTGTTTGCAAATTTCTTCCGTGACAAAGTACACAATTTAAATTCCCTCTTCATCATACAGTTATGATACAGAATTTCAGTGACAACCGTTTGGAGCATTTGAACATGTTTCTATTGATTTAGTACGGATAATCGTGATGAAAGGTGCACCAAAGTCTTGTAAACTTGATTCGATTCCATCATCACTGCTGCCTGAGTGCTTAGACTCAATATTACCTCACTAACTGTTTTATTAATATATATCTCTCTCATCCGGGGAATTCACATCATTTTTCAAAACTGCCAGGATTTGAAACAATATAGACCATGGTATATTATTTCACCGTGTCCAGCATGTATTTGGTATTCAGAATATAGCCTTACATTGATTAAAGTCCTACTTAGTCAACACGACACAAATTGTATCTGCAAACGGAATACATTCCATATCAGTTGATCTATGTTGTGGTGTTCCGCAGGGGTCTGTTCTTGAACGTGTTCTTTTCATTCTATACACTCAGTCGCTCTCAAGTGTCGTAGATCATCACCCAGTGTCTCACCAATTGTACACTGATGACACCCAAATATACAAGTCTAGCCACCCAACTGATATTGATGCTACCACCTATGGAGTAGAGAGGTGCATTTCGGATGTGATATCATGGATGCCATGTAACAAGTTGCATATAAATGATGATACAACTGAGACCACAACACAAAGACTTTCTCATTCACATCCTTTACCTCAAACAATAAGTATCAGCAACACCATCATCAAATTAACACAGTCAGTACGAAACCTAGGTGTTACTCTAGACAGTACTCTCACATTGCACCAACAACATGCCATGAACATATGCAAAGCTGCATATCTTAAACTGAGACGCATCAGTTCCATTTGCAAATATCTTTCAGTTGATGCCATTAAAACACTTGTGTGTTCATTAGTACTGTCAAGACTGGACTATTGTAACTCAGTTGTGTCTGGTTCGTCTCAATATTTACTCCAGAAACTTCAAAAGGTTCAAAACATAGCTGCGCGGATCATTTTTAGAGTACCTCGATCAGAGCACACATCACCACTGCTCTGTAGCCTACACTGGCTATCAATTCGATAAAGAATCAAACACCAAATGTATTCTCCGTGCTATGTTTCACTGACACACTCCAGTCCAACATACATATCCGGCCTAACCCATGTGCATACACCAGCATGATACGTACGCTCATCTTCTGACGATCGTATACTCATTATTCCCACTATGAAAACGAAGTCACATGGACAACGTTCTTTTGCATACCAGGGCCAGGCGATGTCGAACGAATTGCCCATAGAAATTAGACACAAAGGCACAGTGGTCCCTTTTAAGAGGGCTCTTAAATCTCACCTTTATGACTGCAGGAACAAATTTAGAGACCTAATAATGTTTTGTATGTTTTATGTTTTCAGCATTATCTGTTTTCCAATTTCATGGTTTTTGTTATTTATTTTTCTGTAGTGCAGTCATATCATTATAGATGTTGTAAAGCCATTAGGCGCTATACAAAGTAATCACACACACACACACACACACACACACACACACACACACACACACACACACACACACACATATATATATATATATATATATATATATATATATATATATATATATATATATATATATATATATATATATATATATATATATATATATATATATATATATATATAAAATGACAAAAGTTTTGGTGGACATGACTCTTCCTGCCACAAATTAGAAGAGCGATTGGGTTAATTCCCCTAAGCCCACTCAACTGATTGTGACTAATCCTTATAAAGACAATTAAATTGTATTGCCCTGATTACATCACTGCATGATTTTAAAAAGAGTATTATTATTATTATTATTATTATTATTATTATTATTATTATTATTCTGTTAAAAGTGCATACTAAATAGAGGCGCAATGACTCAAACATTTCTAAATCCTAGTTCATTTTGAATTTTATTCATAGAATAAAGCATAAATATTTTCAATATGTAATATGGAGGCATGGAATAAAAATCATCTCCTCTTTTAAAGCGTATGAATATTTCTCAACCTGAAAGCCTCCATGAATCTCCATACTACATCATGCATATATTGTGTTATCAGACTCGTTCCTTCCGCCAGTTTAGAAGAAAACACCTACGCATCTACACACACACACACACACACACACACACACACACACACACACACCGGAAGATTTTATTAAAACCTTAGTCGATCATAAGTCTGTGAAGAGAATGACCATTTGGTTAAAGATGATAGGAAACATTTTAAATTGAATTCTCTTGGTGATCTTCATGATCAATACGTAAAGAATTATAATGATATATGTCATTTTTATTATTAAGCACTCCTACCTTTGTGTTTAAGCAATTACAGACTAGACTTGTACATGACCATAGTGTACCTGGACAAAGCTTATGATTCTAGTTTGAGAGAAATTCAGGTGGAATGAGAAGTATTCATATATTATACTATTGTTTTTTAATGATTGTACAATGAAGTGGCATGATACTAACTAGATATGCTAAAGCAACTCATGAATGTCTCACGGAGAATGCTACTAATGTGAACATTGAACCAAGATATTATGTAAATTATGATACATCAGAATCATTGCAATTCATTGTGTGGCTATACATGAACAATTTCATAAATAGGTACAAAACAGTCAGTTTGTTATTTTTGTGATAAAAGTCATATTTTCATTATTCACTATCATAATTCGAATTTTATATTAAGTTAGGATGATACACAGATCAGATTTAATCCATCAAAAGACACTGACAAATGTTTGGAGACCAAATGGAAAATTTATGAAAGATATGCATAGACGAAAGTATATAATTTAAACTTCAAAAACAGGAGAAGGATACCAGAAAAAGTCACGCAATTAGTTTAAAGAACAAGAAAAAAAATTAGTAAGAAAATTTATGATGGCATTACAGTGCAAATAACCACTGAGTTACCATCGCTCTGATGGAAAAAAATATTTACTAATACTTTTATTTATCAAACTGTAATCGAAAGGACATTTGAGACGGATTCATAACTTTGCATGTTTAATATGATTTCATTTGTCTACAATTAATTATTTTATTTCATCTTGAATTATGTGATTTTCATCCAAATACATTTCCCATCCTTTGTCCTAACTGCAAATGATAACAATAAAACAAATGTTTTCAGAGAAGTAAAAAAAACCAAACCGCATTATATTTTGTGTTGCCACGTACACAAATATTCCGAGGTACCTACCATTGAATAATAACTAGGTTAGATTTGTTGATTTTGTTATTGTATTTCCATAATTGATGTTGCTGTGGTCATCAGTGAGAAGCAACCTATTAACTTCCTGGTATATTATATATATTTACCGTTTCATTGTCGCGTCTATAAATCAGTTTTCTTTTGCAAGTCTTATCTTAGATACATTTTTGATATGTGCTAACTATACACTAATGAAAGAATATAATTCGCTTGAATCAAATTGAATGCGAACTTGTCAGTTCACAAGACAGATAGATTATTTAGTGTTTTAGGTCGTTAGTAATGAACGCTTACCATCGATTCATTGCAGCGCCCTCCACAAGTTTTAATAGCGTATATAATAATATGATGACGTTCTTCTCAGAGAAGAAAGACAGACTAAAACAAATTCTATTGTTTTAATGATATTATAAAAGAATAAAATTTGTCTGAATATTTTGAACATTTTAACTCAATTCTCTGCATCGTCTTTAACCTAGAATCAAACGATATGTGGGGAAAACATCATAAAACACAACAAAGGAACGAAAGAACGAAAACAACAGCAACAAATGCTAAGGTTGAGTAAAGATATTAAATCCTAACCTTGGTATGGATACATTAAAACACTCTTCAGGTTTGTGAGTATTTGCTATGCATATTATGTGCTGGTTTATAATTTTCAGCATTCTGTTGTGCTTTCATTTGGGTCTTATTCTTTTTAATTGAAATTGCAGAACGTGTTCTCTTTGACACATATACTGATATTCCACATGAACACTATCACAACAATGGTAAATGTCTTCCTCCAGTTTTGAATCTTGCATCTGTTTTTATTTTAGAAACGGAAATAAATAGATGTATCACGTTTATTAATTTTTCTTTGGTGTCCAAAACCTCCCGCATTCTACTGTTCCAACTTAGTATTAAGTTTACAAGGATATAACACATCAGTTAGTTTAGGTTCTCCAGTTGCTAAATGTGCCCATGCGTATTCTTCAGACCATTATCATTAAGATAATAAAATATTTCCATTCAATTTATGTTGCTGTTCTCCAGATTAAACAATTGTCTAGAGGTAATGGCGTTGAACATCCAAACAGCAGTGACAGTGTTAACAATTGAATGTTGTGTTGTGTTTAAGACATTTTATTATGCAATTCTTTGTGATAACAGCAATTCTACCTCCGCGAGAGTGGCAGGGGAACAACTTGATGGAGTAACCGGCAGGTGTTAGATCCGCGCACTTCATCTTATCGTCTGATCTTTTTTGCCATGTTTCTGTCAAAAGAAGAAATCTATATTTTGATCGTTGAAAAAATTAACTATTTCTGTGAGCTTTCCGATGATCCTACTGATTGGGCGGTGAATAAAGCCCTACACAGTGGTTTCTTTGGGATAGTTGACATAAAGGTTGATTATTTAATAAGGATTTTCACCAGATTATCTAAATTAACGGAAGAAGTTTTAAATTGTTTAGCGGGAAAAGGTGAAAGGGAGATAACTGCAATTCTTCTTCTTGATCTACGCCGGCTAGCTTTGGTTAGTTTTTCGCTTCTGTTTACATTTAAGTAATGATGAATGTAGTTCCAGTTCATGTAGTCTTGAGCACAATGTAGTATAGAGAACCAATGAGTGGTCGTTTAAAGCAATTAATGAAGGTCTGTCATAGCATAAACGGCCTCACGTGATGGCGGTTTACTAATGAACAAACGACCTTGCAGCAGGGAAAAAGACAGCTGAGAAAACTTCTAATATTTCTCGTTTCCAAAAAACGTACATGAAAAAGAGATAGAGGTATTCCAACATTGTCTCCTTTGTGCATGTTACAAATGCAAACATCTTATCCATACATCATCACTTATTCATCAATGCATAATATCTTTAGAGCGTCCCTTTTATTAAAACCGATTTTGCGCAAGGGAAGTGGCTGTCTCTTCCATCTTCGAGAACGATTAATGGATTTTATAAAATGTGATTGAATGGTATATTAATCACCGCACTCTGATATTATCCTCTCTTAGATTTCTTCTAAATAAAAATGAATTGGATTCAAATAATGCACATTACGACATACCATTAATTACATGCTATCTTATATGAAAATGGCAAAGCCTTGGAGAACGAGAACTCAGCTTACGATCTGCGTAGTGACTAAAATATAGTGAGTGTGCCGACTGAACGTTTCTCAAACTTTAAGCGAAGTAGTGCGTTATACCAATAAGAAAATTATTGCCCAAGGTCATGGAAATGTTTTGCCTTATTTGCACATGTGATATGTCTGTCTTGAGTAGCTACATTGTGGGGTGCTTGAAATTATTTACCAAAGCAAATCCAGAACGACAGAGTAGCGCAAGAAAACCCAAAACATACAGTAAATTATCTTAGTGACAAAATATAGGACAAATCACAGTCAATGTAATGGCCTACATTTTGGATTACAAATGGACATTATTGTATAGTTTAACATCCCATGGACTCATTGGATACAATCGTCCAAGTAAAACAAATTTTATCTGATAAAATGGTTGCATTATCTGTAAATTCTATAAACTTTCTTAGAAACTAGTTCTTTGTATTATCCTTAGAAATCTTTAATATCAACACATATTTTATCACAATACTCAATACAAATAAATAACATTATCATACAAGCTAGAGAAGTTATAATTCGTATTCTACGGAGATATTTGAACCTTCTATTGCACGGCATGTATGCACCAACCCTTTACCATCTCGACAATATACACATCACGAAAACATAATGCTCAGAGTACGTGATATAGGCTTTCTTGCGCATCAGACAAACCCGATTGTCAACCAAGTAATTAATTCTCAACTAAATACACAAATCATTCCGGATTCCTAAGGCAGAAATTAAGGTATATATAATTAATTACAGAGAATTACTCATACATCAAACAAAATGGAAAGTGCTATCCCTCGATCCGACAAGATAATGAGCAGCAAGGAGGGTGAATCGGACATCCCTAATTGGGTTAGATTTCAAGAAAACAAATTTAAAGCTCTGTTTGCCAAATTAAGGCTTAACAATTTTAGAGCTCTCTTTGTCAAATTAAGGCTTTCTCGAAACCGAAAAAAAAAGATGTCCAAAAACAACACTGAGGTTTGAAACACAGACGCATATTTTGTTGTCGTGGTTTTGTTAGTTGTTATGGTTTTAACCGAATATTTTATCAAGTCCGATACGATATCTTGATTTAGGATCATGCAAATTTATCGTTACAAATCCATGTGGGATAGACTGAGCGTGACTAAAGAAATTTCTAAAGAGATTATAATCCATATCTCCACTGCACCAAGTCTGGTGAATATTTCGTAACGTATGAGTGTCAACTCCATTAAACACAGCAAGAGTATTACAGTTATCCCTGATCACTTTTGGTACTTGAGTATACCTCTGAGTAACATATATCACATCAGTAATTTAATACCTACCTCTGGAAAATATCCTAGCTGTTTTTTTTGTGATTGTCTAGCATCACATCATCGTACACAACTAGATTGTTAATACTTCCATCAATGCAATCAATACTCTGAGATTCTTTGATATCGGTTATAAGTTCAATAATATCCTCATCGATTTCAATAATATCCTCATCGATTTCCGATTTTGCTTTCTTGTTAAAATCCTTTAACACCTCGTAACATCGCTGATCATCTATGCTCGGGGCTACCAAATATAGTTTATCCCATTTCATCCATCTCGTTATCAAATTAAGAAAGAATTGTGTTTTACCGCTTCCAGACGGACCAATTATAATCGTTCTGATTGAATTCGGCAACATCGCATGGTGTTTAACAGGTTCCCGTCGTCGGGTAGCTGAATAATCCATTACATTCATGTTATTATAAATAAATTATGGATCTATATTGTGTTAAACGTAAGACACGTACTAGCACAAACGACTTGACAACAATTACAACAAGCAATAACAGATCAGCACGTGCCGGTAAGTGTGTACAATGTGGTACAACAAAATTTAGATTTGTTTCTATGAAATCGGTAATGATTTTAAAAAAAACGAGGTGATATTGCAGCAAAATTGACAAAATTGTCCGGGACTCGATCTAAAATATCCAGGAGAGAAACACCTTCCAGGGTATAGTTGTTGTGGCCCTGGAACCAGACTCGACATCAGACTTGATAGCCAAGACCAACCCCGACCCAGCGAATATCCAATAAACACTATTGATAAGGCGTGTCATGCTCATGATGCTGCTTATAAAAGTAGCAATCTGCAACATAGAGATATCGCAAATGTAAAATTGATTCTTGCGTTGATTTCTATTACTGATAAATCCTTCAAAGAAAAATTAGCTTTGTGGTTGATAAAATCAGCGATGAAAAGTAAATTATTGCTGGGTGTCGATAATTAATATCATGGAATCTATTTATTATTCCCCAAGAGGATACTGCCGGGGTAAATTAGCAATCGATCAACTCGCCAACGCGCAAAAGTAAAAAACGTTACTGCGGCGGATTGGTTATAAAGATAGGCGATATGGCAGATTTATCTACCACCCCCTAAACAAATTCACTTTGCACATTTTGATGTCAGCGTCCCTAATGAAGTTCATCAGGCTGATATATTATTTCTGCCTCATCATACTGTTAATAAATACACGCTAACCGTTGTTGATGTTGCGAGTAGATACAAAAATCTGAACCATTGTTGACGAAGTCATCAACTGAAGTAGCTTCTGCATTTGAAAGGATTTATCGACGAGGTCCTCTGCAATGGCCAAATCTATTACAGGTTGATCCTAGCAAGGAATTTCAGGGTGTAGTGTTATCAACATTGACGCAACATAATACCACGTTACGACGAGGACATACTGCAATACACCTGCGATCAGGCAATTGTTGAACGATTTAATCGAACACTTGCTGAGAGATTATTTGGATATCAATACGCGAAGGAATTCATCGAAGATAAACGATCTCGTGAATGGGTCAAGAGATTACCAGATGTAATTGCTGCGCTAAATAATGAAATTACTCGAATAATTAATATGAAACCTGTTATCGCGATCAAAAAAAGTATACACATGTACAAACGCGAAATGATTTTTTCAAAACAACGAATACTCGGCAATGTCACTGTAAAATATTTTTACGAGCCGGGTGAACTTGAAGGTGGTAAAAGAAGAGCTACTGATAATATTTGGAGTGTCACATCGCATACAATATCTAACATAGTAAGATCCACGAGTAGACCAGCAATTAATAGATTAGATTCAACTGCTCCTCAGCATGGAGTTACACGTGAACAGTTACAAGTGATACCCGAAGATACTCAGTTACCGCCGCTTGGTCTTAACTAGCACCTCTGCGTCTGTTACACTCAAGACAGGTCAACAACACATTATCTCTGGTACGGCCAAGACTGCTATTTTTTCTGTCTGCGGTAAACTGTCGAGGATCCTAATCCGATTACTGCAAACACATTATACAATTAGAGCTCGCGCAGTGATTATTCTGTTGTTGTTTCAGCGTAATTATACATTCAACATCAATATCAAATTCTCGTCTTTTTTATCCTGTTGTTTATAACCAGCGTTTTTTTATTATCTCATCGCTGACAATATCACTGATTGTGGTGTCATTAGCATCTAGAACAACTCTTAGAAGTTGATTTATTCTTCGTACTCTGGACACTGCGAGATAAACTAAATTCGATCACTCGATGCGATCATCTACGATCCAAACAATCGTATCGGATAAAGTCGATTCCTGCGAGGAACGTGTCGTCATTGCGTATCCTAGCGTCCACGGAGAATTATCAGCGCGAAATGCATCTTCGACAACACTGATATCAACTAACACAATATCATTTAACAATAGAGTTTGTTTCTCAATCTGACCAGGAATATCAACTTTAATATTCTGTCGTTAATTCGTAGGCCTATAACACAATGGCAGTGGAAGTGTTGCAAATTTTTCTTTATGTGTTTGAAACAACCGCACTTGGAGTGTGTCTCTGACTATCTTTCTACTTGCCACTATCAAATCGTTTGGCTCCACGCTTCCCAAAAAACATTAATGGGGTTTCTGAAATTATTTCACGCGTTATTTCACATTGGATTTTATCCGGTTGTAATCTGATTAATTTCTTGAACTCAATTCTGGACCAAGATATCTATGATCAGTATTAATTTCTTCATAATAATCTACAGAATTGTTCAGTTAATCATGCGGAATCAAACCGCTAATGGTGGTGGTTGATCATGATCGCCACACATTATCACAGTTGTATTTTTCGGTAACAACCACCCGAAAAACATTTTTAATATATCTAACGACACTGCGCATATCTCATCCCAAATAATTATTTCAGGAATAGACTCCTCACCCATTCGATCAGGAGTCCATGCGTCACCTTTACATCGAAATAATCTGTGATATGTGCAGGATTTAACTCCCCTCTATCTCATCTCTCTCGCACGTCTGTATGTTGGTGTTAGCACAATTATGTTTGATTTTCCTCGAAATAATTCGATCACTCGTGTTGTTTTTCCAGATACTCCACATCCGTTTAAGTAAACGGTTTTATATGTACATATTGGATCGGATAATGAAGGAGCTTTCGATAGTTCTGATAGCTGATTATTTTTCATGTAATTATCTTCAATCGTAACATCTGCTGATTTAGAATAATCGTGTAACATTCCTTGTTTTATTCTCCATGACCCCCAACACTCATCGGAATTTGTAAATTCAGCCACTGCTTCTTTATGTTTGATATCTATATAAATGAATCAGTGGTGACTCTAACCACAAATTCAGGAAATCTATTTATCATCGATAGCAAATTGATATAAACATAAGCCAGCATTGACGCCCTTAGATGTACGTATTGGGGACATTCTCCATCAATGTAGCTAACAATTGTACCGAATTTTGTTCCATCGGACAAGAAAGCATCTTTACGATTGACATATACACCTCTAGATGTTGCATCCGCGATTATAAAATTGTATTCAGCATCATCTAGAATTAATCGTGAATAATGTCGCTTGTGATCATATACTTCACCCTGGGTGAATTTACCAATTATTCTTCTACCGAGATCCTCTGCATGTTTATTAATGACTTCAAAGATCTCCTTGGATGCTTTAACAATATTTTCTTCGTCGAGATTAGGAAATTTTTCTTTGTAATCGTTAATTATACTATCAAGACTATCGGGTTGTGGTGACCAAATTTTAGTCTGCGCGTGATACGATATAATTGCCTCGGTATTTTACAATCGATCATATACTGTAATAACACTATTGGTACCCAGTGTTTTTCCAGATATATGTAAACCAAACATTACAGCATGGATGAAGTCCTTTAGCGATCTTGAATGTTACTACACGAGCGAATCCGGTTAGATCAAAATCGGGTAAAGGCCCATTAATGGCAACTCGTGTCATCAAATTGGGGGAGGGGTGGATGCAAAAATCGTTTTAAATAGCCAGCGCACTCTCCATAATGGAGAAAACTCCCTGGATAACACGCAATCATATCAACCGAAAATACACTTTTAGGATCATATTTGGTTTTCCATAATCCACTGTGTCCGTATTCTACACAACTGACTTGAACATCTGAGAGAAATTCAGCGCGTGCTGGTTTCCACAGATTTTTCTTTCTCGCGAAATGAGCTGAAACTGACGGGATTGTAAAACAGTTTGTTAGTAATTGCTCGTTATTTTCCGTTGAAAAATTTCGAGCTAGTTTTCTCATCGCGTCGTGAAGAAATTCAGTACGGTATATTTCACCGTTTGGTCTTACAAATTGGTCGAATTTACCATGTTGCTCTTCAAAACTCTTAAATAATCACATTGACACAGGATTGTTTTTACTCTCCGCGTGGATAAAATCAATCAAATTCCCCACATCCCCGAGAACTCTACGGGTATATATTTTATGGTTCTATCCCGTGGAAATATTGTTACTGCGTTAGTCCACGCATGTGCATTATGATCAATGATTTTGATTGGAGCTCCCTTTGATTTATATTTCGATTCGTATATTCCTGTTATAGTTGTTACGGTTATTGGGAATCTTAATGATGTATTTAGCTCAGCTACATTTTGAATTGTGGCCCCAACATCCTTGACTGCTAGTGACCATTCATTTTATTTTGTTACGTATTAGATCTGTCAACTTGTTTCCACGTAAAGCATTTGTAAAATGCTCTATTTTTCGTTCGGATACACAATTTATTCTTGACAATTTGATAGGTTTTAATTTATTGACACTCGGTTTTTCATATATCGGATAAATCCCATAAACAACCGCGGTTACAGAATAATCTCTCTCGTAATGCGATATGTCAATTCCAGTCAACGCTCCTGGTTTGGAATCCTGACTCACGGTGAGTCTTTTTATTTTCAAGATAGGATCGAATTTATCACGAATAATCCAACTACCTGTTTCTGAACGGTTAATGAATTTCACTCTGAAAAAATACTTTCGATGGTCAAGATGCATTATTATTCCTGCTGCCTTTTGGTCGTTCATGGTAGCATCAACACTATCAACAATTCGAAATGTTGACCAACACTGAAATGCTCCTTCGCGCTTAAATTCGTTAAACCCTTCATGGAGTTCACCTATCATTCTTCTATCACTTATTAGACCCTTATTTGGTGCATCTACGGAGACTCTATCGAGATTGAATTTAACGTTTTCCAGGGTTTGATTTTGGATAATCTATCAAACTCCTTCATATTATAATTAAAACAAGTATTTGAATATAGAATTTATATATAATTAATCACTGTAAATGGCTTATGATGGGATCAGTAACCGTTTGTAAAAAAAATCATGCAGAAACGAATTCTGTGGATATCATTCATAGAGTGTGCGACGTGGAAGCTTAAGTCCGTTACCTTGTATACGGTGTGGTGTTGGATTGGTAGGAAAAACACAGCTATACCTCCAATGTGTTGGTAAACGATACAGGGAGCTTAAGTGCTATTATGATAAACGAACCAAAGACTCTAGCCCAGACTCTGTCCCTGACAGCGTCTGCGACAAAATTATAAGAACACCCCAAGACTATATTACTAGATTCTCAATAAATAATAATTAAACCAAATAATAAATTAGACAAATAAATACTTATGTATATAAATGAGCCAAGAATTTCAACCACACCCCACGATCATCAACTATGAAGCGTCACATGATGGTGTAGTCAGACACTGCAGGCTGAAAAAGCCAGTAGGAGTTGTCAATAATACTGGTTATCTTAAATTTACTGCTGAAGGAAAAAGATATTATTTGTCTAGATTTAACTTCGAAGTGTATAACGGAGAAATCCCAGATGGTTTTGTGATTGACCATATTGATGGATGTCCCAAAAAAAACTAATTGCATAATCTTCAAGCTATCACTCAAAGTGAAAATACCAAACGCTGACGTACTGGAATGTACCCAAAAATTGCAAAATCTGTCAAAAAACTCAACATAGAAACTAACGAAGAAAGAATATTTCAATAATGACTGAAGCCGGCAAGTATTTTGATATTTGTATGCCTTCGGTTCGACGCGTTACAAAAAAAAATTACTAAATGCGCACTTTCTAAGCGATTTGGGCAAAAAATTCAATTCACATACATCTGAATTCCATATTTGGTACACGCGAGATAACTCTTTTAGTAATGTGTGTATAGCCCTATTACCGAAAGGAAATAACTCTTAGTAATGTGTGCATAATCCTTTTAAATGTCATTGATAATAATTATCTCTGTTGTTACGGAAATACCTCTGCAATCTCATGGGAATAATTACATATTATCTTTAATTTTATTTCTGATCTATTATTTTTTATTCTGTCAGAGAACGAGTCAAACAAATAAGTATTTACGACAGCAGTATTCTTTTTTTAACACTTCTGTCAGGTATCCTGCTTTGTTTAAATTCTGTCAACAATCATAATTAAGTGAAAACGAAACCACAAATCACAAACCCTTGTTGTTGATTTCCGTGTATAAGTTAGCTTATATAATATACAGCCGGTTTTACTGCTGTTACTCCAAGCCATGATCGAAGTTCAACAGAAAACCACTCTGCGTCACACTGTCACACGGTGTGAATGTGTTTTTAGATTCTCTCCGGACGATTTTTATGACGGAGTGTGGTTTCAGTTGAATGTAGATAAGGGTTCCGATATAATCCTTGTATGTATTGTCCCATTTAATCCTTCGTGTGTGTACCGTCCTATATAATCATTTGTATGTGCCGTCCTAATTGCAAATGTCTGTATATATTTGTATATATTTGTATATAATTGTATATAATTGTAAATAGCTGTAAATATTTGTATATGTTTATGTACTCTCGTTGAGCCTGTTGGATTGTCAATGGGACACACGGTAAATGTGCTGTCT
This sequence comes from Unio delphinus, assembly GCA_029339505.1. NCBI lineage: Eukaryota > Metazoa > Mollusca > Bivalvia > Unionida > Unionidae > Unio > Unio delphinus. The sequence continues at coordinate 4,206,325 of JAQISU010000051.1, forward strand.
TGTATATATATATATATATATATATATATATATATATATATATATATATATATATATATATATATATATATATATATATAATCCTTTGTCGTATTGTCCTTGAGTCGTAATCCACTTAACATGCCCTCTGAGGATCTAGAAGGTTGTTTAAACAGTTAGAAGCTCACAATGGGGATTGTGTTTCGTTCTGCCCCTGAGCCTACTCAGATGCGTAGGTATCTTTGGGGCTCTAATGGGGTTGTGTCGTCTTATATATGTGGCATCTGGACATCAAACATGTGATGACATTTTAGGAGTTCACATGGGGTCGTTCTTAAATACCTTATATGTATATCTCTACCGTAATAAGATGTCAGTGACACCTTAAAACGAATAGGCATTGTATTGTCGCTATATACCTTAATTAAGATTTTATGTATATCTCTACCGTGATAAGATGTCAATGAAATCTTAAAACGAATAGAGATTGTGTCGTATTGTAAATATGTATATACAATGCTGTAAATATACGCTTTAGAAAGAAAACGGGTAAAAATAGACCCCCGTTTTTTGGGATATATCTATTTTGGTCAATATATATATATATATATATATATATATATATATATATATATATATATATATATATATATATATATATATATATATATATATATATATATATATATATATATATATATATATATATATATATATATGAAAATATAATGACATAATATCTTCAATTACGGATTTGAAAAATCAAGGAATAAAATTATCAAATAAATTAGATTGTGATCATATTGTTTCTGGTTTTTAATACCTCGAAGACATAGCTTTAAGTAACAATTAAATTCTGCCATCTCAATACGGATTCATTAAAATAATACAACAAGCCGTTGACGAATCATTAGCATATAACAGCGATGTAAATAAATTCATTCCGCTATTTACCGCAGTAGAAAAGATTAGGTCTGACATTGGTCGACAATATGAAGTTAAAAAAATCCTAAAATTCCAGAATTAAAACAATTAAAAGAACTCATTAAACACAACAACACAATATCATGAAGTTAAAAACGAAATATAGTAACACGCTACCAGGAAGTTCTAGGTACTGAATGTAAAACTAGATCAGTGTTATCATTTTTTTTTTGCACCGCGCAACACGGAGGTAAAATAACTTTGATATCTTCAGACGGAAATCGTTTACGATGAAAATCTTAAGATGGGAAATCCTTTTAGGTAAAAGTCTTTAAGATGAAAATCCTTTGCGATTAAGATCTTAAGACGGAAATCGTTTATGGTGAAAATCCTTTTAGGTAAAAGTCTTTAAGACTTTATATACAACTAATTTGTAGTAATTCATTACCGTAATTTATTTACATACTCCTTATATCTTTTATTAAGGGAATCGAAATGTCCCAAGACAATAGCTGGATTCACTGCTAACAAGATACCCTCCTCTATCTCCAAAAACCAATTCCCATTATTGTAAGTAGTTAGATTTGTTAAAAATTGCATATGGATGCTCACAAGGGAGATATCATGATATGATTTATGTTCTGTGACATAATCAGATTTCTTTGGTTCAGGTATTTGTAAAAATGTCCGAGGTGGGATTTCATTCCATCTAAGCAGGTTCTTATAGAACTCTGATAGCTATCTACGAGGTACCCGGGAGAGTTTATCTCAATCGCGGATGATAATGTTGCTTCATGAACTGTTATAGCTATTTTTGATTCTTTTCCCGTAATGGATTTTATTATACGCTGTAATTTATTATTGATCTGTTCGATTTGGTAAGTCCCAGATGGTAAGAAAACTACATTCCAATCTGGAATTCCGTCTGGTTTATTTTTACTCGCAAACACCAAGGAATTATTCGGTTGCTGACACCAAATGATTTTGATCTAATATTTGGCCAACTGTTGTATACTCGTAATTTTGATAGCGCTATTTCTTTAACTGGAATTGCAGTGGGAAAATTCACACTGAAGTCAGGGTTGGTTGAAGTTATTGAGATCATGGTTATCTTTTGCGGCGTTGTGTTCGTGGCTATTCGCTAAAGTAATTCCGTTGTTGATGTTGATGTCATCGTCATTCTTATTTTTGTGCTAATTTACTAAATTTGATGTTGCTGAGTGGTAGATGTTCATCATCGCGGAGAATTCGTTATCTGATATTATTGTGTCATCGAGACTGGATATCAGCGACGACAATTGGGAATACGCGGCTCATGCAATATGTAACTTAATTATAAAGTCGTGTAATCTATTCTGACTGCATGTGGATATTTTTTGTGATGATGCTAAGAATCCCTGTAATTGTTGTCGCTGATGACACACAAATTGTGACAACTACAGGTGCCAGTGCTGTTATCGCTGGTAACAATATACCTGTTTCAGCAATTACACTTGAAACCAAATACACAATACATATAATATCAACTCTGGTAATTCGCCGGCTGTATTTTTTTTAATCTTCGCGTTATACCTGTCAAAAAGAGCTTTTAGTTTAGTTTGAAACTCAAGGACTTGATTATATCGATATTGTTGGACATTCATTATACTATTTACTTTAATCAGTTACAAATTCTACGTAGTATGTCATTGATGCCTGAGCTAAATTACCACTGACACAGGTTATTGTAAATGTTTCCATGGCACCCTTATATATTATTGCACTTGCAGTAATAATTCCCGTAGATATACCTGATGACACATTAAATTGTACTGGTGAAAGCACGGCCAATCTTTAGATACCTTTGACTTCAGCGGTAATATTAATAATATTATTTTCAGGTGTCCAGGCGAAAGATCCTTGATGTGTCGAGTACAATGTATTGATATTTTGACTAGAGCATGTATACAACTTATTCACCGACTAGGGCAAGAATACAACTTATTCACCGACTAGAGCATGTATACAACTTGTTCATCGACTAGAGCATGTATACAACGTATTCACCGACTAGAGCATGTGTACAACTTATTCACGGACTAGAGCATGTATACAACGTATTCAAGGAGCAAATCATTTGGAATGGAGTTACGCATACCTCCAGAAAGTTGAACATGATCCAGAGTACCTTCCTTGCCAGTATCAGCTTTTCATGTGAACCCAATTTAGGAGCCTTTTCACGATGAACATTTGTTTAGTTAGAAGAATGTGGTTTTAAAATTTATTTTGATCGTATATTTTAAGTTTTTTTATTTTGGCTTCATTATGATTTGTATACCTCGATTTTAATTGTAAGAATTTTTAAATCTCTGTTCTAATTATAAAGACAAATATATTTTACTCTTTAGGTTGGAACAATTAGCTTCTGAAGATAATGTATTTGCCATGATGCACTTTACAAACTATATATATAATTAGCAGAAAACTCTGGATAAACGTCTATGTCAACACTCTTACAAACATACTAATACAATACTATAAAATATATGCAAATATTTGGGTTTTCCCAGCTATTTTAAACTAAATTTGCTGTGTCAGTTCCATAAGGAAATCCACATTAATTATAAAAACTGATTGTATAACTTCCCCAAATAAGTAACAATACCATCACCCCTCTCTGATCCTGTGGTGTTGAGCTTGTTTCTTTGCTCCTACCGATAAACATATTTTTTTTCTTTTTACCCATACTAATTTGCCCTTTTTATTAGATTTTAGATATCCGATAAAGTCATTGATGAACTTTTTTTAAAAAATTTCTTTAAGCAAAAGAACAAATCCAGCAGAAGAGGGGGCGAATCGGACAACTTTGTAGAGGAGTCAATTTGGCAAACCGAGGCTTCCTCCAAAATCGTAAAAAGGCGTCAATTTGGCAAACCAGAATCGTAAAAAAAGACGCCAAAGTCTTTGTCGCACCCCCTCTGCTGCAATGGGTTTAATAATCATTGCTGAAATCGTAAACGATTTTCACGATGAAAATCCTTGAAATTGCTAGCAATTTAGGATTTCACAAACAGACTAATTTGCAAAACCTCACCTCGTAAATCAATCAGATTATTGGATTGGTCAGTGAGTCTGAAATTAATTCTCTTGAATGAATCGTTATGAAATCTCATATAGACTGGATTAGTTGGGTCTTCAATTATTAAAAATCCGGGTGGAGCTGTTGGTGCAAATGAATATAAAATATATCCCTGCTAGGCTTGATTTGATCTTTCAAGATTTATTTGATGGCTTCCTTCGATAACATCACATACTAAATTCAATGCAATCACTGAGGATGTATTTACGTTGAACGGAGCGATATGTCGCCCACCACCATCTAGGTCATTATTATGTTTGAGGATAGTTGGACCCTTGTGTTGCTGTCTCCATGAGGTGAATATCGCAGTAAATGTTTCATTGATAAAATCATTAACGGAATTTTTTAATTCGTTTCCGTTATATCAAGGAAATTTGAAATTTGGTAGATCGGCTTCTGTTATATTGTATTCAGTTAGGAAATTTCGTTTAGAGTAATTATTGTTGTCATCGCTATGATCAATTATTACTTGAATTACTCGCTGGTTGATATATTCCATGTCGGATACAAGTTGATTTAATATTTCAATTCGTTTAATGATTTCACTCCGATTAGACTCGTTGAAAGTTTGTTTCAGCTGTTGACTGTTTTTGGTTGATTTCTCTAAAGTACTAAATAATTCTGTTATGGTAAATATTTATGTATGTAATTGATTCTGGAGTCTGTCCAACCTTAAATCTCCAAAAAGCGGAATCCTGATCAACAAAATTAAAATGACTACCCGGCAGTGATGACTTTTTTTGTATCACTGAGGTGTTCTCGTTATGATGTGGTAATTTCATGGTATGATTGTTTATCCGTGTTATAATCAGATTTTTGTGGTTCAGGTGGAGGTGGATTTTCAGGCAATCCTAATATAGTTCTCATTGAGCTCTGATAGATATCTACGACATACCAGGGTGAGTTTATCTCAATGGCAGATGATAATGTTGGTTTATGAACTGTTATAGCGATTTTCGATTCTTTTCCAGTAATTGATTTTATTCTACGCTGAAATTCGTTATTGATTTGTTCGATTTGGTAGGACCCAGATGGTAGCAAAACAACGTTCCAGTCTGGAGTATCATCGGGTTTATTCTTACTCGCAAACACCAGGGAATTATTCGGTTATTGACCGCCAAATGCTACCGACTTAATGTTAGGCCAACTGTGATACACTCGTAATTTTGCTACAGCTATCTCCTTCACGGGAACCGGAATAGGGAAATTCACACGGAATTCAGGATTCGTTGAGGTTATTGATATCATGCTGGTTTTCACCGGGGTTGTGCTTTCCGCTATTCGTTGAAGTAGTTCTTGCGGTGTTGTCCTTGCTATTATACTCATGTTGTTTTTCTAATTTTGACATCGCGAAATCATAAACACGTACCATCGCTGAAAACTCACTATCTGATATTAATGTATTATCGAGTGACGACGATATCATCGAGAGGATAATTGGGAGTATGCAGTGGACACAATATGGAATTTAACTACGTAGTCTTGTTGTTTGCGCTGGCTACACGTTGATATTTTTTTTGTTAAAATTGAAATAATCCCAGCGATTGTTGTCGCCGCTGATATACAAATTGGAAGAGCTATCGGAATCTGAGCAATCATTGTCACCGAGGAGAGTATAATACCAGCTCAGGTGATTATACCCGATACCGAGTACACGGTAACATCAACTGCGATGATTCTTCGTCGGTATTTTTTTTAATTTTTACTTGATACTCCTAAATGAGGGTTTTGAGTTTAGTTTGAAATTCTCTGATTTGATCATAGCGATACTGCTGTGATGATAATACTATTGGTATTGTAGTTGATGTCAACATTGTTTATTTACAATAACAGTAATTTCAATTTAATTGTTTACTTAAATCTGCTACGAATTCCTCATGCTCTGTCACTGAAACTCTAGCCAAATTATTATCAGTCGTTGTTATTGTGAATCGTTCAGTTGTATCCTTGTAGATAATCGTTGATATTGTATTGTTGACCCCCAGATGAACTCATCAATGAAATATTAAATTGAGTCCGTGTCACTAGTGTTAATCGATAAATACCTTTGACGGCCGCGGTGATATTTAATATGTTAGTGGATGGTGTCCATGCAAATGATCCCCATTGAATCGCGTACACGTTATTTATGATATTTGTTTGTTCATGAGGGATTTTTATTTTTTCAAGTTCTTCTATCATCCTCGGTAGATCATCTTTGATGGTTTCAGTGATCACTTTAATTTCCGTGATTGTATCGAGTTTCGTGATGATACTAGTTAGATCTATTTTAATGTCATCGTGTGTCGAATTTTTTATACCAAAAAGGTAATCAATGGAGTCATCGGTCCAGCAGCAGTGGGGGCAAATCAGACAACTTTGTAGAGGCGTCGATTCGGCAATCTAAGGATTCCTCGTAAATCGTAAAAAAAGGCGTCCACGGGCTAACTAACACTTTCTCGAAGTCGAAAACAAAGGGTGCCAATGTCGTTGTCGCGCCCCTCTGCTGCTATGGGGTTAACCGAATATTTTATCAAGTCCGATTCGATATCTTGTTCTAGGATCTACTAAGTTTATTGTTACAAATCAGTGTGGAACTGACTGAGCGTGACTAAAAAAATTTCTAAATCGATTAAAATCTATATCGCTGGACCAAGTTTGCTAAATTTTTCGTAGGGTATGATTGTCAACTCCGTTAAACATACATAACAAATTGCAATTATCTCTGATCACTTTTGGTATTTGAGTGTATCGTTGAGTGGCGTATATCACGCCGGTGCTTTTATGTCTACCTCTGGAAAATACCCTGGCAGGGTGTAACAAGATAACCGGGACGGATATTTCGGATTGATAACAGAAGAAGTTTTATTATACAGATATAAAAATTATGGTTTAATGTGGCGATATAAATATAAGCAAAACAATGAAATGCGTGCTTAGTGTAATCTAAATATTGGATTTAATTAAACATAATTACGCACAGACTAGAAGATGCTAACAAATTATACAATGATACAAAACAATGAATTAATGATACAAAAACCCTAGATAAATATACAACAAAAAAATTAATACAGTTTACTCATGTAGTAAACAATGCAGGATTACTAATATAGTAAAAATGTATACGCTCAAGTAGCGAAACTATATTTGAAAATAATAAAGGGACACATAAGAACTTATCTTTCCAGTCCCAAAACATATACTAGGTTCCGCAAACCCATATTAGCCCACGGCTAACAAATTACAAAGAAATAGATATATCCGACTATTAGTATACAGCTCCACAGCTGATACAATTAAACTTCACAATTTCTACAGACTCCGGACACTCGGAATACTACGAAACATTAGACCCTCCAGACCCTCCAAATATTAGACCCTCCGGACACTGGTCATTTAGACAGCTCTACTGCTGGGTCACCCTTGTCACTCTTGACATTAGACACTCCGGACGCTAGACATGAGACACTCTGGCACATTTAACAGCTCTGGACACACCAGTGCATTTAAACACAGCTCCCGACGTTTGACAGCTCCGGACACCCCGGACGTTTAACACCCTCGTACCAATAGCTGAAAATATACCCGACACCGTGTACTAACCTTGATACAGACATAACTTAATGACGTTATACACGGTAAATTATAAAGACTATATTATAACTTCAAAATGACAGGTTCTATAGTAAACCTTCCCTGTTCGATAATGCTGATAGTAAACAATTCTATTTTAACAAAATATAGCTTTACATTACCAATCTAAATGCCTTGCAAACAAGAGTAGAAAATGCACGCATTACGCTGTGTAAGAGCTATATAACAAACTTGCAAAGGTAAATATAGTAATACAAAAGCTATCACTCAGTATCAAAAATGTACTTACCCCTACAGCTAAAGTTGTGCCAATCCTCCCTCCCTCGGATCAATAGCCCTACAGCTACAGTCCTTTAAACTAGCCGCTTGTTGACAAAACCCTTAGTAATTTGAAGATCCTTCACATATAGCAAAGTATTTATACGGATTCGTTCTCCGTATTGAGAACACTCTGCACGTGCGGCATTGAGCGAATTGTACTCACTATTCCGAAGTACAACTGCCCATATATAAAAATCACCCTCAGGTATCGTTTCACACGATAAACCAAACCCGAGTATATGTATTTCCTGAATAAAAACTACATCATTCCGTGACATAGGGTTCTTTTGATTGTCTAACATCACATCGTCATATACGACTAAGTTGTTAATACTTCCGTCGATGGAATCAATTGTCGGTGCTTCTTCGATATCGGTTATAAACCTAATAACACCGTCCTCGTTGACAATCTCTACAGCTCTTTCGTAGTCATCGTCGTTGTTAATGCTTCCATCGGGTTGTGTTTTCTCGATCTCGGTTATAAGCTCGCTGGCTCTCTCTATGGCTCTTTCGTTGTAGTCTTTTAGCACCTGGTAGCATCGTTGATCATCTACGGTCGGTGGCACCAAATATAATTTACCCATTTCATCCATTTTATTATCATATCATTTAACAACTGTGTTTTACCTCTCCCTGAAGGTCCAATGATAATCATTCGAATAGAGTTTGGTAACATAACATGATGTTTTACGGGATCTGGTTCTCGTGTTGATGAATAATAAATTACAGTCATATCCATATAACATAAATATATTATGGATCTATATTGTGCGAAATGTAAAAAACGTACTAGCACAGATGACTTGACGACGATTACAAAAAAAAAAACAACAGATCAGCACTTTCTGGTAAGTGTGTACAATGTAGTACAAAGTAATTTAGATTTTAAAAAAAAACCGGAGGTGATATTGCAGCCAAGCTAATAGAACTCCCAGGAACAGCATGGGCGAAGTATCCAGGAGAAAAACATCTTCCATGATATAGTTATTTTGGACCCGGAACCAGACTCGATATCAGACTAGATGATCAAAGCCAACCTCGACGTGGTGAAGAACCAATAAACGCCATTGATCAGGCGTGTAATGCGCATGATGCTGCTTATAAAAGCTGCAATCTGCAACACAGACATATCGCAGATGTGAAATTAATTCATGCGTTGAATTCTATCACTGAAAAATCCTTCAAAGAAAAATTGGCTTCATGGTTAGTAAAATCGGCAATGAAAGGTAAATTGATGTTAGGTGCTGCTAATTAATAACAACATTGAATTTATTTATTATTCTCCAAAAGGATACTGGAGGGGTAAAGCAGCAATTGGCTAACTCGCTAGCGCCACGGACTGGTTATCCAAACAGGCGATATGGCAAATTTATCTACCGCGGCCTAAACAAATTAACTACTCGCATTTTGATGTGACCGTTCCTAATGAGGTTCATCAAGCTGATATATTATTCCTGCCGCATGATGGTGTTTACAAATACGCGCTAACCATAGTTGATGTTGCCGGTCGATACAAACAAGCAGAGCCATTATAAATAAAATCATCAACTGAAGTCGCTTCTGCATTTGAAAGGATTTATCGACGAGGTCCTCTGCGTTGGCCAAATCTATTACAAGTTGATCCTGGCAAGAAATTTCAGAGTTTGGTTATATCAGCGATGAAGAATCATAATGTCACTATCAGACGAGGGCATACTGCACTACATCGCGGTCAGGCAATTGTTGAACGATTTAATCGCACACTTGCTGAGCGGTTATTTGGATATCAATACGCGAATGAATTTATTCACAATAAACGATCTCGTGAATGGTTCAAAAGATTACCAGCTGTGATTACCGCGCTGAATAACGAGATTACTCGAACAATCAACATGAAACCTAACAACGCGATTAAAAAGAAGTCTATACCTGAAAAACCACAAAAAGATTTTTCAAAACAACCAATACTCGGCAATGTCACTGTTAGATATTTATATGAACCAGGAGAGCTCGAAGGTGGCAATAAAATAGCTACTGATCCTATTTGGAGTGTCACCGCGCATAAAATATCCGGCATAACACGATCTACGGGTAGACCAACAATCTATAGATTGGATTAAACTGCTCATCAGAGAGGATTTACTCGACAACAGCTACAAGTGATACCCGAGGACACTCATTTACCACCGCGTTGTCTTAACTAGCACCTCTTCGTCTGTTGCACTCAAGACAAGTCAGCATCACATTTTTTCTGGTATGACCAACACTGCTATCTTTTCTGTCTACGGTAAATTGTCGAGGATCTTTATCCGACCAACACCAACTCATTACAGAATTGCAACTCGCGCGGTGATTATTCTGTTGTTTCAGTGTAATTATTAATTCGGCATTAATATCAAATTCTCTGTTATTTCTTTTATCCTGTTGTTTATAACCAGAGAGTTTTTTCTGATTATATCTCATTGCTGACAATATCATTGATTGTAGTGTCATTATCATCTAAAATAACTCTTCAAAGCTGATTTATTCTTCGTACTCTGGACACCGCCAAGTAAACTAAATTCGACCACTCGATGTGATTATCTATAATCCAAACAACTGTGTCTGATATCGTTAACCCTTGTGAAGAATTTATCGTCGCTGCGTAACCTAGCTTCCACAGGGATTTATCAGCGCGCAATGCATCTTCGATGACGCTGATATCAACCAGCACAATATCAATTAACACTAAATTCTGCTTCTCTGTCGAGCCAGGAATATCAACTTCAATATTCTGTTTTCGTGTATCCAAATGCCTATAACACAACGGTGATGGAAGTGTTGCAAATTTTCTTAATGCAATTCAAATAACTTCATCTGAAGTGTGTCTCTGACTATCTTACTACTTGTCACTATCAAATCATTTAGTCTCCACGCTTCCCAGAAATCATTCATGGGAGTTTCTGAAATTATTTCACGCGCTATTTCACATTGGATTCTATCCGGTTGTAATCTGATTAGTTTCTTGATCTCGCGTAATTGTTCATCAAGCGCTCTATGATCAGTATTTATTTCTTCATAATAGTCTCTTTAGCCATTCATGTGGGGATAAACCGACAAATGGTGGTGGTTGACCATGATCGCCGCACATTATCACCGCTGTATTCGCTAGCAATAACCAATCAAGAAACTTTTGTAATACATCTAACTACACCGTGCATATCTCATCCCAAATAAAGAGTTCAGGAATATATTTCTCACCCATTCGATCAGGAGTCCGTTCGTCGCCTTTCCATCGAAAGAAACTGTGATAAGTGCAAGCATTCACCTCTCGCTCTTTCATCTCTCTGGCAAGTCTGTGGGTCGGTGTTAGCACAATCATGTTTGATGCGTTTCTACGAAACAATTCAATCGCACGAGTTGTCTTTCTTGACCCACCACAGCCGTTAAAGTAAACGGATTTATATCTACATATTGGATCATATATCGGCGGTGCATTAGATAGCTCTGATATCTCATTATTTTTCAAATAATTATCTTTAATCGTAACATCTGCTGATTCAGAGTAATCTCTTAATATTTCCCGCTTAATACTCCACGACCCCCAACTCTCATCAGAATTTGTGAATTCAGCCACTGCTTCGCTGTGTCTCGCGTCTATGTAAAATGATTCAGTTGCGACTCTAACAGAAAATTCCGGAAATTTGTTTATCATCTAAAATAAATTGATGGAAGCAAAACTAAGCATAGACGCCCTCAAATGTGTACACTGAGGACTGTGTCCATCGATGTAAGTAACAAATGTACCTAATTTGGTCCTATTGGACAAAAAACCGTCTTTACGATTGACATATATACCTTTACTCGTTACATCCTCGATTATAAAATCGTATTCAACGCTATCTATAATCAACCGTGAAGAATATCTTGTATTGTCGTATTTTCCGCCTTGAGTGAACTTACCAATTTTTCTTCTACCAAGATCTTTTGCTTGTCGATCTTCGTTTACAATAGCTGTTTGGACCATTTCAAGATATTTTCTTCGTCGAGATAAGGAAACTGTTTTCTATTTTTGCTTATTATACTATCTAGATCTGGTTGTGGTAACCAGACTTCAGTTTGTTTCCGATACGATATAATTGCTTCGCTGGCAATCAACGATTTTAGCATACCACAATCAATCATATATCGTAATAGCACTATTGGCATCCAGTGTTTTTCAGAGAAGTGTCAAATCGTGAACCAAAACAAACCACACCGTCACGTGGTGTGAATTTTTCATTTTATAGGTTTGTTTTGGTTCATAACTTGGACGTAGGGTGAGTATCATCCATTGTCATTGTAAATAACCATATCTATTGTTTGTGCCATCCAATCAATGTGTACAACCGCCATAAAACTCGACTTGGGGTTGTAATGTGCCGTCCACTCATTGTGTACAACCGTCATAAAACTTAACGGGGTTGTAATGTGCCGTCCATTCATTGTGTACAACCGCCATATACACTCGACTTGGGGTTGTAATGTGCCGTCCATTCATCAAATATATCCTCTTGTTGGTCTAACACACTGTTTGGCGAATAAGCCCAACTCGCAGGGGAATATGTTTCATGAGATGTATTGTCTTATATGTAACCTCTGGGCGCCTTCGATGTAAAAAAACCGAAGGGATTCCAAATGGGGTTTTAATTGTAGCGCCTAGAAACCTAATAAAACGCGGTAACGGCATTGTGCTGTCCTTAATTAAGTATATGTAATGTGCCAAAAAAACCTCCCTACAAACGGGGTAATAGCATTGTGCTGTTTATAAAGCGGGTCAAAATTGACCCCCAATTTTTTGTTTTTTTTGGTATTAGAAATATATAATTATATATAATATGAATCCTGAAAATTTCAATGAAATCATAACTGAAATTTCAGTTTTGAAAAATCGAGGGGTTAAATTATCTGATAATTTAAACTTTGATCAAATTATGTCCGACTTTCAGGATGGCGAATTCGCTACTATGAATAATAAATATGTCCTTTCAAAGAAGTATAAGTTAATAAAAAGAATCCAGAATTCTGTCCGCAACTCTCTTGTATTCTGTGATGATGTTGGTGTGTTTGTCCCGTTATGTACTATCGTGGAAAGAGTAAGAAGAGAACTGGGCCGGGAGTATGAAACTAAAAGGATGATCAATTCGAAGGTTAGGGATATAAGAGCGCTAATTGATCAACATGAAAAACTTCTTTAAGAACCCCTGTTGTGTACAATACTACAGCTAACAGACATGTATCACAATACAGGTATATGCGCGCTACCAACAAGGTGGTTTTAGTCAAAAATAGCCGTGAAATTCTATGCTGGCTGCGCTACAACCAGGAAGTTGTAAATGCTATAGTAGAATATTTTTTTTTATTTGTTAATTCTAAAATATTTTAGTAAAATACATTTTTTTTAAATCATTGTTTGATTGATTTTAGTCGATTTTTGTCTGATTTTGGCCTTTTTTGGTCTGATTTTGACTGATTTTTGTCATTTTTTAAAGGGTAAAATCCCTCGGATTTCATTTAGATTAAATCAACTTTTCAATGAAATTTTCATCGAGCAACAACTAAAAAATGGCCAAAAATGGCCAAAATAGTCAAAAAATCACCGAAATGGCCAACAAATGACCAGCAATGACTAAAAAAACTGTTGGGTAAAAACCCCCGCATTTCATTTAGAGAAAATTGACTTTGTAATGAAATTTTCAATAAATCAACTTGATGAAATTCATTGGGTACAGTAACATCAAAATGCGAGAAATTGATTTGTTTAGGACGCGGTAGATAAATTTGCCATATATATATGGCAAATTTATCTACCGCGTCCTAAACAAATCAATTTCTCGCATTTTGATGTTACTGTACCCAATGAAGTTCATCAAGTTGATTTATTGTTTTTAGCACATGATAACGGTTACAAATACGCGCTAACCGTAGTTGACGTTGCGAGACGATACAAACAAGCAGAACCGCTAAAAACAAAGTCGGCCACTGAAGTTGCTTCTGCATTTGAAAAGATTTATCGACGAGGCCCACTACGCTGGCCAAATCTATTACAAGTCGATCCTGGCAAGGAATTTCAAGGCGCTGTTTTATCAGCGATGAAAGATCACAATGTCACCATCAGACGAGGGCATACTGCGTTACATCGCGATCAGGCAATTGTTGAACGATTTAATCGGACTCTTGCTGAGCGGTTATTTGAACATCAATACGCAAAAGAATTCATCCAAGAAAAGCGATCCCGTGAATGGGTCAAAAGGTTACCAGGGGTAGTTGCAGCGCTAAATAACGAGATTACCAGAGCAATCAATATGAAACCTAACAACGCAATAAAAAAGTATATACCACAACCACAGCGGGATAGCGTTTCTCAGCCAATTCTTGGTAGTAATGTCACTGAGATATTTATACGAACCAGGAGAGCTTGAAGGTGGCAGAAAAAGGGCTACTGATCCTATTTGGAGTGTTAAAACACAAGATATCTACTATAACACGATCAACAATTACAAGTGATTCCTGACGATACTCAATTGCCACCGGGGGGTCTTAACTAGCGCCGTTGCGTCTGTTGCACTCAAGACAAGTCAACATCACTGCAACGTAGTCGAGCCGACCCTTTGAGACTAGGTTGGGTTTTGAAGAAATAACAAACACGTTTGTTCAAATACAAATTATATTAAAAAAAAAATCATGATAGATAGATATATATATAATGAGCACGCGATACACACACAAATGAATCTATGGTTGTACACTGCTGTACTATTTTTCTATAGTTATACACTACTGTATTATTTCTATAGATATACACTACTGTATCTCTGGTTGTACACTGCTGTACTATTTTTCTATAGTTATACACTACTGTATTATTTCTATAGATATACACTACTGTATCTATGGTTGTACACTGCTGTACTATTTTTCTATAGTTATACCCTACTGTATTATTTCTATAGATATACACTACTGTATTATATATGTCCCGTCATATACTACCAACGTAGCATGATATTGACTATTGATACGATATCAATATCATAAGGGTTAATTGACAACATACTACTTGTGTCACACACGCAAAATATAATCAATGAAAACCCAATAATATTATCAAATTGACTTAACACGCTATTCGTGCTTTACATAATGAAGCAAACGTAGGGTTTTATTGACTGACGAACACGCTATTCGTGTTTTACAAAATAAAGCAAACGTAGGGTTTTATTGACTGACGAACACGCTATTCGTGTTTTACAAAATAAAGCAAACGTAGGGTTTTATTGACTGACGAACACGCTATTCATGTTTTACAAATAAAGCAGTCTATAAAACAAACCACGTGTGTTAACAATACACTTCCCTCCGGTGTGACAGTAATTCATTGTCCGTCTCCATTCCACCGGTCAACATTGGTCTTGAATACACATCTATTCACACGACCGGCGAGCTGAATATAAAAATAGACAGTTTCCCAAATAATAAAAACTGAATTAACACAATACATAATAAAATAACACAATACATAATAAAATAAACGTGCTGTTACGAAACTGAATATTCACCTGAAACAAGAAACCAAAATGGAATGTATTTAACTCACCCAACTTTTTGGCTCTAAAAATCCGACAAATGGTAACGTTTAGAGGTCTGCTCTAATGTCCACTGTGTCTTAAAAAGACCCTGCACTGTACTTATATATTAGTTGGCCGTACTTGTAAAAAAGTAATTCGCGTGAATTATCCGCGCGGCACGTGCAACTCGCTGTATAGGACAATTCACGTTGAGGAGTATGGTGTACCCTCTTCGCCATATCGGATATTGCGTAACGAGCTTAAAAATAATCCATGAAATACAGAAAGTCGACCAACACATTATATGACAAAATTAATGTTTAAAATATAGCTTAGAGGAGTATAGTGTATCCTCCATGCCATATCGGGCATTTCGTAACACACCTCCCCCCTAAAAAAAGTATATTTACTTTAAAAACCACGAAATTACACGATATGGATAACCAGATAATCAATGTCTACTGAGATAATCCGCACCTACATTTTCCGTACCTTTGATTGCCTCGATTCGGAATCTGTAAGGTTGTAACAACAAGGCCCATCGCATCAACCGTGAATTATTAATCTTTGCCTGATTGAGGTAAAGTAGAGGCTGATGATCTGTTTCCAGATTGAACTCTCGGCCCTGGAGGTAGGTTTGGAATTTATCTATTCCCCACACCACTGCTAAACACTCTTTCTCTATTACAGAGAAATTCTTCTCTCTTGGAAGTAATTTCCTGCTGGCGTAGGCGACTGGGAGCTTGATTCCATCTTGTTTCTGTAATAGAACCGCCCCTAGTCCCAACTCTGAAGCATCGGTTCTCAAAATGAATGTTTTGTTCAGTTCGGGCAATTTAAGTACGGGGGCTTCTGTTAGCAATTTTTTTAAAGTGTTAAAAGCCCTGTCTTGATTATCTTCCCACTGAACTTTGTTTGGCTGACCCTTTTTGGTTAGGTCCGTTAAAGGACTGGCTATGGCTGCAAAGTTAGGGATGAATTTTCGATAATACCCTGCCAACCCGATAAATGACCTAACCTGCTTCTTTGACGTGGGTGGCAATGAATCCCTGATTGCTGCAATTTTCTTGGGGTCGGGTCTCAACTCGTTTACCCTCCCAACTACGTGTCCCAAACACTCTAAAATCCTATACCCCACGTTGCATTTAGTAGGTTTTACGGTCAACTTAGCTTTACGTAATCGATCTAGAACTTGAGCAATGTCACGTAAATGCTCTTCCCACGTATCACTGAATATAAAGATGTCGTCAATGTAGGTTTCGACATGCTGCAATCCCTGCATCACTTTACGCATTAGTCTTACAGCGCAAGCCCCGGCGTTTACCAACCCGAACGGTAGAACACGAAATTGGTACAATCCACTTCCGGTGGCGAATGCCGTCATTTCCTTTGTTTCCTCCGACAAGGGTATCTGCCAATATCCCATTGTCAGATCCAGTCTCGTGACATATTTGTGCCCCGCCATACGGACGAAAATACTTTCAATGTCCGGTATGGGTTCGGCATCAAATACCGTACGCGCGTTCAATTGGCGGAAGTCGATGCAGAATCTGTTTGTGCCGTCACTCTTTTTCACTAGAACGACGGGTGATGCATACGGTGAGCACGACTTCTCTATCACTCCTAATTTAAGCATTTCTTCAACTTCCTTTTCGATGACATCTTTGGATGCATGAGGCATTGGGTACCCCTTAACTCGAAATGGTTCATGCGATGTAAGTTTAATCCTATGCTCTAGCACGTCTGTCATACCAGGTTTGTTCGAGAACACATCGGGATAGTCATTGATGAGATCCTGAGCCTGCTTTCTCTGTTTCTCAGTCAGATCGGGGCTCGTATTGAATACCGTCTTTCCCATGTCGCACTCCAGTAACCCACTCAAATTAAGACCTGGAACTGACTCTTGTTCCTCATCCTCCTCAATGATGGCTACCCCGACCACGTTTAAAATTCCTTGGTCTGGCTTTGCATTTGTACGTTCGTAGTAACGTTTCAATAGATTAGCATGAAACATACGGGACTTTCCACCTACATCGATGGTATAATCCATGCCTCCCTTTTCATCTATGATGGTATATGGACCTTTCCATTGTAACATCAATTTGTTTCTCTCGGTTGGAAGGAGAACCAAAACTCTGTCATCCTTTTTAAATTTCCGATCACGCGCTTTTGAATTATAGTAGCGAGCTGCGCGACTACTAGCTTGCCTTAACGTTTCATGGGCTATTGCACAAGTCTCTCTCAACTTGTCCTTCAGATCACATACATACTGATATGTCGTTCGAATCTCGTCATCTGTTTCGTCATCTGACCATAATTGTCTCAAAATTTTCATTGGCCCTCGCACCGTTCTTCCGTATAAAAGTTCAAATGGTGAAAACCCTAGACTCTCCTGAGGAACCTCTCGATATGCAAATAATACTGCATGGAGATATCTATCCCAATCGTTCGAACGCTCTGCACACATCCGTCGCAACATTTGTTTGAGTGTTCCATTGAACTTCTCAACCAGCCCGTTGCACATTGGGTGATATGGAGTTGTCCATAGTTGTTTGATTGATAGAAGCCTACTAACTTCTGCCATGAGTTCTGATGTGAACTGTGACCCACAGTCTGTCAGTATCTCTTCCGGAATCCCTAATCTACTGAACATTTCTACCAGGGCTTCGGCTACTCGCTCAGTTTCGATGGATGGTAGAGCGACGGCTTCCGGATACCTGGTTGCATAATCAACCATGGTCAAGATGTACCTATTCTTGCGGTCTGTAAGAGGTGATAATGGACCAACAATATCTATCGCCACGCGTTTGAACGGAGTTTCGATTAAAAGCATTTTACCGATAGGTACGCGTTTCACTTTCCCTTTGTACTGCGTTTTCTGACAAATGTCGCATGATCTGCAATACCTAGTTACATCCCCGTGAGCCCCTGGCCAATGAAATTCTGCACATACACGGTCTTTAGTTTTTGTAGAACCCAGGTGACCCCCCATCGTCGACTCGTGTGCTAACTTCAACACATGCGGTCTATAGTTTCGAGGCACTACTACCTGTGTAAACTGTCGACCTTCACGAGTAGTATGCTCCCTATGCAAGACATTATTGAGATATTTGAATCTGTAGCTACCCCCACCTTTACATTTCATGACTTCCCCTGACGCGGCTTTATTTATGATTATTGACAACGACTCGTCTTCATTTTGCTCTTCAATTAGTGCCTTTTTATCTATCATCGGTATGGCATCAGGTACTTTTAGTTTTGGCAAGGGCTTCTTACTCTTAGATGTATGTGCCCTAGTTTCAGCAGCCATGGAAGTTGGAACATCGGCCACTGCTTTGGCTGGCACAACAAAATTCGCTACTTCTTCTATATTACCTACAATCAGATCATACAGAGGTTGCTTTACACAGCATGCTGTCACTGTGCCTGTCAAATAAGGTGTTTTGATATGAACGCATGCAGTCGGCACTTGTACTGCGGTATTATCCATCAATCTGACAGATACTGTT
This sequence comes from Unio delphinus, assembly GCA_029339505.1. Taxonomy (NCBI): domain Eukaryota; kingdom Metazoa; phylum Mollusca; class Bivalvia; order Unionida; family Unionidae; genus Unio; species Unio delphinus. The sequence continues at coordinate 4,225,317 of JAQISU010000051.1, forward strand.
CCCCCAAGGTATTGATCCGGCCTTACCAAACTTTGCTTAACAACCACTGTATTACATCCCGTGTCTCTAAGTACTGAGGCCCTAACCCCATTCACTAATCCCTCACACTGTATTGATACGTTTGATGCATTTTGATTGGGGCCAAGCTGAAGAGCCTACCATATACGATACACCTACCGCCTTTGGTAAATCCTTTTTACGCTTCGGACATGCGCTAGACATATGACCCCACTCTCCGCAACTGAAACATTGTTTTCTCTGTCTATCTTGACTTTTAGGTTCCCTCTGATCTAACCTAACTAAATCACCCTTTTGGTTTTGAGGTAAACCCCTCCCAAAATTTGTTTTATCTGAATTGACCTGCTTATTTTCCTTAGGACCCCTCGTGTCCCGGACTATCACATTCACAACCCCTCCATGCGCATCAGCGAATATATCTGCTTGTTTTGCCATCTCGCTTGACTTATTATGGTTTTCTCTTTTAAATATTGGAATAGTTCCTTACTACATACTGCAAGCAATTGATCTCTGACAAGAAAATCACATACTGCTTCGTAAGTTTTTGCGACTCCCCCACAAGCTAACCAACGGAATAGGTAATTAGATATCCGGTATACAAATTGATCAAAGTTTTCTCCCTTTTCTGGCTTACTAGATCGGAAGTTTTCCCTGAAACCCTTTTCAGTAAGTTCAAACCTTTTCAGTAATGCATCCTTTAACAAATCGTAATCAGATGCCTCTGCACTTGGTATCCTTGAGTACACTTCTAAAGCCCTACCTTTCAATAAAGTGCTAAGGTGTAATGCCCAATCTTCTTTTCGGAGATTTTGCGCAGTAGCATATCTTTCAAATCTCAACAGGTAACTATCTAAGTCATCTTTATATTCTTCAAATGCTGGGAGTTGTGGTTTTTTGAATTTACTCGATTGAAATACCCTATCGTTCTCTAGTATAGACCTTTCTAACTCCAGCTTTTCCCTTTCGATCCGCGCACTAACTTCTAATTTCTCGCGCTCTGCTTCCTGTTCACGTTGAAACTTTTCCTTTTCAATGCGTGCGTTTATTTCTAGTTTTTCGCGTTCTGCCTGTATTCTTTCTTTTTCAGCCTCTCGTTCTAGTTCTAGTTTTTCGCGTTCTGCCTGTATTCTTTCTTTTTCAATGCGTGCGTTTAATTCTAGTTTTTCGCGTTCTGCCTCCCTTTCTTCGGCGCGTCGATCTCGTTCTCTATTTTGTTCGTCCTTGATAAACTGCTGTAAAGCTTCCCCCTCATAACCCAATTGCTTACCAAGCTCTAACAATTCCCTAGTGGACGACATGATTTTAGATAAACGTTCACTTCAAACGAGCGTCACTAAATTAACTTGTTTATCTAAGGGAAGATCAAATTCAGTTTCGTTTACAATGAAATGTAAAATAGTATTTCTCAAAACACTCCTGTCTCAAAGGCTTTCCCCGATACTTGTTGGATATGAAAGCTCAAACTAACAATCCAAAAGTTTGCTCGGATAGAAAGTACAATCCCACCGCTGCCACCAAAATTGTAACGTAGTCGAGCCAACCCTTTGAGATTAGGTTGGGTTTTGAAGAAATAACAAACACGTTTGTTCAAATACAAATTATATTAAAAAAAAAATCATGATAGATATATATATATATAATGAGCACGCGATACACACACAAATGAATCTATGGTTGTACACTGCTGTACTATTTTTCTATAGCTATACACTACTGTATTATTTCTATAGATATACACTACTGTATCTCTGGTTGTACACTGCTGTACTATTTTTCTATAGTTATACACTACTGTATTATTTCTATAGATATAAACTACTGTATCTATGGTTGTACACTGCTGTACTATTTTTCTATAGTTATACCCTACTGTATTATTTCTATAGATATACACTACTGTATTATATATGTCCCGTCATATACTACCAACGTAGCATGATATTGACTATTGATACGATATTAATATCATAAGGGTTAATTGACAACATACTACTTGTGTCACACACGCAAAATATAATCAATGAAAACCCAATAATATTATCAAATTGACTTAACACGTTATTCGTGCTTTACATAATGAAGCAAACGTAGGGTTTTATTGACTGACGAACACGCTATTCGTGTTTTACAAAATAAAGCAAACGTAGGGTTTTATTGACTGACGAACACGCTATTCGTGTTTTACAAAATAAAGCAAACGTAGGGTTTTATTGACTGACGAACACGCTATTCATGTTTTACAAATAAAGCAGTCAATAAAACAAACCACGTGTGTTAACAATACACTTCCCTCCGGTGTGACAGTAATTCATTGTCCGTCTCCATTCCACCGGTCAACATTGGTCTTGAATACACATATATTCACACGACCGGCGAGCTGAATATAAAAATAGACAGTTTCCCAAATAATAAAAACTGAATTAACACAATACATAATAAAATAACACAATACATAATAAAATAAACGTGCTGTTACGAAACTGAATATTCACCTGAAACAAGAAACCAAAATGGAATGTATTTAACTCACCCAACTTTTTGGCTCTAAAAATCCGACAAATGGTAACGTTTAGAGGTCTGCTCTAATGTCCACTGTGTCTTAAAAAGACCCTGCACTGTACTTATATATTAGTTGGCCGTACTTGTAAAAAAGTAATTCGCGTGAATTATCCGCGCGGCACGTGCAACTCGCTGTATAGGACAATTCACGTTGAGGAGTATGGTGTACCCTCTTCGCCATATCGGATATTGCGTAACGAGCTTAAAAATAATCCATGAAATACAGAACGTCGACAAACACATTATATGACAAAATTAATGTTTAAAATATAGCTTAGAGGAGTATAGTGTATCCTCCATGCCATATCGGGCATTTCGTAACAATCACATTGTTTCTGACGTGACCGAGACTGTTATTTTTTCTGTCTACGGTAAATTGGCGAGGATCTTTATCCGAATACTGCCAACGCATTATACAATTGCAACTTGCGCAGTGATTATTCTGTTGTTGCTTCAGCGTAATTATTAATTCAGCATCAATGTCAAATTCTCGTTGTTTTTTTTTTGTCTTGTTGTTTGTAACCGGAGAGTTTTTTTTATTAACAACTTTAACATCAACGATGCTAGCATCATCCATTGTGGTGTCATCATCGAAAACAATTCTTCGAAGTTGATTTATTCTTCGTACTCTGGATACTGCAAGATAGACTAAATTCGACCATTCGATGTGATTATCCACCATCCAAACAATTGTATCTGATATAGTCAATCCCTGTGAAGAATGTATTGTTGCTGCGTAACCTAGCGTCCACGGGGAATTATTAGCACGCAATGCATCTTCAACGACGCTGATATCAACCAGCACAATATCATTTAACACTAAATTCTGTCTTTGAAATCCTTCGGATTTTGGTCTTGGAATATCAACTTCTATATTCTGTTTTCGTGAATCCGAAGGCCTATAACACAACGGTACTGGAAGTGTTGCAAATTTTTATTTATGCAATTCAAATAAATTCATCTGAAGTATGTCTCTGACTATTTTTCTTCTTGCAATTATCAAATCGTTTGGTCTCCACGTTTCCCAAAAGTCATTCATTGGAGTTTCTGAAATTATTTCACGCGCTTTTTCACATTGGATTTTATCCGGCTGTAATCTATTTAGCGCTTTGAACTCGCGTAATTGCTCATCAAGTGATCTATATTCAGTGGTAATTTCTTCATAATAGTCTACAAAACCCTTTAGCCATTCATGTGGGGATGCACCGATAAATGGTGGTGGTTGGCCGTGATCACCGCACATGACGACTTTTGTATTTTTCAAAAACAACCACTCAAGAAATGTTTGTAATATTTTCAACGATACTGTGCATATTTCATCCCAAATTATGATTTCAGGAATGAATTTATCGCCCATTCGATCAGGAGTCCATTCATCGCCTTTCCATCGAAAGAAACTATGATAAGTACAGGCATTTACCCCTCGTTGTTTCATCTCTCTGGCGAGTCTGTGAGTTGGTGTTAGGACAATCATGTTTGATTTTGAAACGCTATCGTTTCTATGATAAGATTCAATTACACGAGTTGTCTTTCCTGACCCACCACAACCGTTTAAATAAACTGTCTTGTATCTACATATTGGATCAGATACCGGTGGTGCATTAGAAAATTCGGATTGAATCTCATCACACTTTAAATACTTTTCATCCATGGTAAAATCTGCCGATTCACAATACTCATGTAGCGTTTCCTTTTTAAATCTCCAACATCCCCAATTTGCCTCTGGATCTGTGAATTTAGCTACATCTGATTTGTATTTCTCGTGGATATAAATATAATCAGTGGCAACTCTAACTGCGGTTTAGGAAATCTATTTATCATCGAAAATAAATTGATAGAAGCATAAGCTAGCATAGAATTTCTCAAATGCGTATATTGTTTAATATATCCATCACAATAGGTAGCAACTGTACCTAATCGTCTTCCATCGGATAGGAAAGCGTCTTTACGATTTACAAGTTTTCCCTGTTTCGTTAAATCCGTTACAATAAAATCGTATTCAGCGATGACTATGATCAACCGCGAAGAATATTTTGCATTGTCGTTTCTTCCACTCTGGGTAAATTTACCGATTATTCTTCGTCCAAAATCTTTTGCTTGTTCTTTTTTAATTTCAAATAACTTCTTAGACCAATTCATGATTTGTTCTTCATTGAAATCTGGAAACTGTTTTCGCTGTTCGCTATATATACGATCTAGATCGGGGTGTGGTAGCCAAACTTCTTTCTGAGCTCGATAGCATATAATAGCTTCGGAAACAATCAACGATATTAGCATACCACAATCAATCATATATCGTAGTAACACTATTGGCATCCAGGCCTTTTCAGATATATGTCTACCAAGCCAAACATAACTACACGGATGTAACCCTGTAGCGAGTTCAAATGATATCACACGAGCGAATCCAGTTAAATCAAAATCAGGTAATGGCCCATTAATCGCAACATGAGTCATTTCATGTGTGTGGTGTCCAAATCGTTTAAAATAGTTACTACATTCTCCATACCCGTGAAAACTTCCAGGATAACACCCAGATATATCAATTGAAATCATACCGTTACGATGGTATTTTGTATTCCATAGTCCTCCATGACCAAATTTGACGCAAGTCAATTTAACGTCCTCGAGAAAATCACTACGTGTTGGACGCCATGAGTTTTTTTCTCTTGCGAAGTGAGCTACCACTGATGGAATTGTGAAGCTATCCGCGAGTAGTTTTTCATGGAATGAAATCTCTTTTGGATTTTTCGATGAAAATGGAAATTGCAAGGCAAATTCACTAGCGATTTTTCTCATTCTGTTATCTAATTCTTCAACGCGATATAATTCGCCATTTGGTCTTACAAATTGATCAAATCCTATTTCGGGATCTTCATCACTTCTAAGTAACCACACTGACACAGGATCATCCATCCTTACACAGCGTGTGAATAGCATCGAATAATTTCTCATTATAAAAAACATCCCCGACGAACTCCCCGGAAAATTCCGGGGGGATATATCTCACGATTCTATCTCGTGGAAATATTGTTACTGCAGCCGTCCACGCGTGTTTGTTATGATCAATAATTTTAATTGGAGCTCCTCGCGATTGATATTTCAGTTCGTATAATACTTCTCCGGTTATTGTCGTTACTGATATTGGGAATTTTAATGATGCTTCTAATTTAGCTATATCAGAAATCTTTGCACCGTGCTGTTTCACTGTCAGTTCCCGTTCGGTTATTTTCCTACGTCGCAGATCAGTTAGTTTATTTCTTCGGGATGCATTTGTAAAGTGTTCCATTACCCGTGTTGCTACACAATTCAGTGAACTAGAATATTTCATAGGAGCTAGTTTTGCAATATCGGGTTTATCATTTAACGGATATATCCCATAAATAATTGCTGTTACAGGATAAGATCTCTCTTAGTATGGTTTGTCAATTCCAGTTAGAATTCCTGGTTTGGAATCTGTACTTACAATGACAGTTTTTATCCTTGAGGATTGGTTCAAATTTATCCCTGATAATCCATTCGCCTTCGACTTCGATAATGAATTTTATTCTGAAAAAATACTTCTGTTGGGAATTGCTTTGCAATGGAAATCCTTTGGATTTTACACTCTTGAATTTCCAGCCCCATGGCGGGCCAAGGTGTGAAATTATCTCAGCTGCTCTTTCACCGTTCATAGTAGCATCGATGTTGGGTACATTGACATCTTCATCAATAATTCGAAATGTCGACCAACAGTATGCTGCACTGTCTCGGTAGAATTCATTAAAACACTCCCTGATTTTACCCAGTATAGTTCTATCACCGATTAGACGTTTTGGTGTATCAGAGACTCTTTCGAGATTGAATTTATTATTTTTCCAAGGCTTAATTTTCGATAATCTCTTGAACTCCTTATCGAGATTGAATTTAGTATTTTTTCAAGGCTTAATTTTCGATAATCTTTGGAATTCTTTCATGGTATAATCAATGAATTTAGTATTTTTCCAGGGCTTAATTTTCGATAATCTCTTGAACTTCTCCATGTTATAATTAAAACAAGTATTTAAATAGAAAAATATAGTATAATGAATCACTACAAGTGGCTAATGATTGGATCAACAACCCCGTGTAACAAATCATGCAGAAGCGAATTCTGTGGGTATCATTTACAAAGCGTTCGAAACGGTTCTTTCGGTCCTCTCCCATTCCTCCGATGTGGGGTGGGCGTTAGAGGAAAATCGCAGTTGTGTCTTGCTTGTGGGGGTAAACGATACAGGGAACTAAAACGCTATTATGACAAACGAATAAAAAATACCGTCATTGACCCTAACGATGACAAAATCATAAAAAAACCCTCAAGATTATATCCAGAGATTTATAATTAAAGCAGAAAATAAATTAGATAAGTAGTATTATTATACAAATGAGCCAAGATTTCAGACCCCATCCAGTGCTTGTTAATTACGAAGCCTCCAGTGATGGTGTTGTCAGGCACCGCAGACTAAAAAAAAAACGGTTGGATATCTGAATAATATGGGGTATTTGTTGTTTAGTGCTAGAAATAAAACATATCTCTGTCATAGAATTATTTTTGAACGTCATAACGGATTGATTAAAGATGGCTTTGTGATTGATCACATAAATGGCGTGAAGACTGATAATTGTCTTGAGAATGTTCAAGCCGTCTCACAAAGTCGGAATGCAAAATTAGGTGGAACTGGCAAACACGCAAAACGCCCTAGGGGGGTCAAATCGTTTGATTTAGAAAATAATGAAGAGAGAAGCTTTCAGTCGATAAATTAAGCTAGTAGATACTTTGACATTTGTGGGACTTCAATACGATTTGTTGTAGAAAATATAATTAAAACTGCTCTGTCTAAAAGAAATGGTCATAAAATAAAATTCGTATACACCTGAAACGATTCAAGGGAGATAAATCCTTATGTATAAGTCCAACCACTCATAACACTCTACTTACTAAGTTCCCTTGGATTATGACGTCAAAGAAATTGTGCTGTATGCTATTACCTGTAGAGAGTATACCTTGACATGTGCGCGCCCACGTGACTGTAATGGAGTAAATACATGAGTTTCGTTAGAGTTGTATTTATATCAACTTTAACAATTTCTAAAACCTTTTATTGTCGCTTGGGCTAAAACTGCATTATTTAAATAGTTGTATTTATTTAGACCATCTAAATTCAGCTTTTAATACCCTTTCAGTACAGACGTTCTTTATAATCCAGCGCAATACCTATGCGCTCAGCCGGAACGAGCAGGAAATACTAGTGTTTCCCATTCATTGAAGTAGGTAGGCGTGGTTAAAATTCCTTGCATACAGCTCTTTGTAATTTAATCGATAATGCATTTTGTCTAGAGAATTAGAACAGGGAATATATACGCTGTTATTTAACAACTGTATTATTTTGTTTAATGTTTTATTTAAAATATTTGTCTCATTTAAATGTTGTGAAACAGCATTAATAAGTAATTCGAGGAAATAAAATAACATACCCGTGAATCAACGCTGCTGTATTAGTCACCTTATATAGCATATCAAAGGTATTAAGGCTGGGGCTTTCGAAAGCCAATGCGACCGATCAAAACTAACCACCGCCATTAACCCGCGCGTGTGGTTGTCTTTTGTTCACAATCATGCAACCGGGTTAATTTAATTGGGTTGCTTTTGATTGGTTGGATTGGCCGTAGAAAATCCGCCCCGTCGTTTCATGTTTGTGCTGTCTTGTGCCGTCCCACATCATTACATTACAAATTCCATCATCGTTTCATTGAATATATCCATCCTTAATTAAGTTAATTAAGTACTAAAATTTGCCAAAACACTCGAGTGGAGATATATATGGCATTGTGACGTCACCCCCAAGCATATCTTCTGGGCGGTCTAAGATTACGTTTGTCACCTTAGGCCTCCCACCGGAGATGTATGTTTTGGGTCCCCTTGGGCTTACCTGGAAGTGAAGGCAACCAAGGAGTTCCAAAGATGTGTTGTCCTAACCTCTGGGTCTCTTTCACGTTATTTGACGCGAAAGGGGTTTCCAAATGGGGTTTTCATGTATGTGCTGTCCTAACCTCTGGGTCTCTCTGACGTCATAGGGCGCCAGCGAGATGCCAAATGAGTGTTAATTTTTTTTTAATAATTAGAGATACAGTATACTATAAAAATATGGATATCAAAGATGTAAATGTTATAATTGCTGAAATCTCAAATTTAAAAAATAGAGGGGTAGTATTATCTGAAGATCTCGACTGCGACAGGATTGCCTCGGAATATAAAGAAATTGAGTATCAGTCTAGTAAGGGTCGTTATGTTTTACCCAAGATGTACAGGCTCGTAAAAGGAATTCAAAAGTCCATCAATGCTTGTTTGTACGGTAACGACATTAATGCATTTATAACGCTATTTAGCACCGTTGAAGCAATACGTCAAAAGCTCGGCCAAGAGTATCAAAAATGAGCGGAAATTAGTTCTAAGGTTCGTGATCTTAGACAAATATTAAACGAGGAAAAACCAGTATCTTAACCACGTGAGCATTGCTATAAAAAAAAAGGCCTTCAATAAATTTTCAGTAAAAAAATTATTTTTTTTTTAGCGTTTATGTAACACTCACATAGGATTTTCTCCTGAAAGAATACTCATTAGTTTGGGCTTGCTCATGCAGTTATGTGCATACTGGATGATCTGGTCGTAGTAGCAAGTAATCACCACGACGCCTCCATTTTCACGTAGTTGTTGTTGCCGCGTCGTTAACACAAATCGTTCATCGCCTTTCTCAGATATTACAATTCTGAAACCCCCAGCGATGTTATTTCTGAAACACTCGCGGATAGCGTCGTACAGTTTAACCCTGTCGAAGATGGATACGTTAGCTTGATGGTACATTATTTCATAACTCATCTTGTAATTGTGATAGTTTCACATTTGAAAATTTAGTTCACAAACAATATTTGGTAGGTGAATCGCTTACAAGTAGATTAGCCCGAGAGCGGCTAGCAGCAATTAAAAAGTTTATACCGGTTCGAGGCAGACTTCGCGAGAAACTTCAACAACGACAACAAGCGCAGACTGACTTTTCTGTGTCAAGTGAACAACTGTTTACTCCGATAACAAGTGCGACCAAAGATGTGAAAAAGTTAACTGAAGCAGCGATATACGGAGATATTCCTGAAAAAGAACGAGCAAAGAAGGCGCCGCTGCTTGATACGCTTGAAAAGATAGCAGCAGAGACCAAACAAACACGCGCAGGGATACAACAGCTATCCAGTGATTTAAAATCTCAACACGAGTATGAACGATTAACTGATATTGATGATTCTGCACCTGAACCACGACCTGTTGATGTCGTTACCCCAAGAGATGTTTCCTTTATAAACAAACTCACCGAAGAAGCTATAACAGAAATCAAACAACCTGAATTAATAAAACTCAAAGATTATACGACTTTTGGTGATTTTGCCGCCCAAAGCTTTCATTCTAGAAAGAACTTTTTAAAAGACGAGTATAAAAACAGTAAAATAAGCCGGGATGAATTGGTTAATTGGTTGTATAAAACGAATAAGGGAACTACTGGTAATTTGAAAAAGGATACAATTGAGTATAGATCTTTCAAAGTAGGAGTTGATAGTCATGGTTTACAAAAACAACAAGAACGAGAAAAACAAAGTCGAGGCCGACAAAAGCAATTACTTGATGATAGTCAGGGCGCAACTGGTACAACTGAGGAAACAAGCGGAAAAGGATATTCGATTAAAAATCCCTTGGATTTCAACGCAACCGTGACATGTCCTGGTAATATTCTCAGTGATATATCACGGTTAGAAATACTTATCGGGGGAAAGCGAGCCGGAAACAACTCCGTTGAAATATTTACTGAAGCAGCTGATATCTGTAGACGATTATTTGCCGGCGGTATCATGGGCATTGATGTATATCGAGAACTCATTGCTGAATTAGTTAAAAATCACAGAGACGCCCATGGTTATGGTGACAATCCTATGGATCTTAGCGATTGATCACTAATTGAAAAACTACTAGTTTTATAACTAGATGATCATACACTACAACCATGATAAACCCGTAAGCGTCTACGTGGTGAACTCACGATTGCCTGTTTATAAGGCATATTACGGAGATGGTTTCGGCAATACCATTGCGGGGTTATTTACAAGAATGGCCCCAAAAGTGGCGCCGTTAGCTAAACAATTATCAATGAAGGCCATTGATATTATTCGTGGTAAGTGAAACAGCAAAATCGGAGATTTTGTTGGAAATCTTGCCGGAAAGGCATTTTCTGCCGCGAAAGATAAAATAATATCATTGGTGCGAAAGAAACCACCAGTGCTGCCATCAACTATAGTGATGCCTGCAAAAATCAGCAAAGCAATAAATAGCGCAGTGGAAGAAAAACTAGCGTCGTTGGCTGCTTCGGTGACTCCGGCTTCACCGGTAACAGATAGCGCTATCATGAACGCGATAGCAGGAAGTGGTTTGAGACGAAAACAAAAACGACGATGATTACAAAGAATTTCACAATTGAAAACACTAGTATGTTAATAAAATGTTTAAACGAACAGCTGATCTGGCCTTCGATATAGAAGCCCCAGTACCCAAGGACGATTCCGTCCGCGATTATCAATACTATTCCTATCATGCTATACAACCCGACCTACGATCGCGAATTGAACTACAAGTTCAAGATACCAGTAAATACTTTTTGCCATGTGAAGCATTTATTGAAATCGAGGGAAAACTCGCAACAAATGTTGCAGCTGATACCCCATATGCAAATGATTCAAATATCCGAGCTGGTTTTGTTAATAATGGCATAATGGCGTTATTTGAAAGTGCAAGATATCTCATTGATGGAAAAGAAATTGAATCAATAGACCGCGAGGTTGATGTTGCAACAACAATAATCGGGCTAGCAAGATACTCCGATGATTATACAAGGTCGGCTGGTCCGTCTATGATGTTTGCAAAGGATACCTCTGATTACGCTGACCACCTTTAATACATTAAAGTGTTAACACCGTAAGACACTTCAGTTGATAATCAACAAGAAGCGGTTAATCCAGAACGTCGAGCTAGACCCGGAGCTGCGTTTGATATTCTCGGAGGCGTTAATGGTAATTTCAATTTAGGATTTGCAACACGAAAAGGAGCATTGCACGGACAGCAGCGATATTTTTCATGTGCGATTCCACTCCATCACATATTTGGATTCTTCAGAAATGTCAGAAAAGTCATCTATGGAGCCAAACATACAATCGCGTTAGTGCGAAAAGGCAATGACAATGATGCAATTTGGCGTACTGGCGCCGCAGATGGTAAAGTTGTTTTGAGTAAAATAGTATTGTGGATGCCAGTAATGACACCATCAATTACCACGGAAGAGCGGCTACTTTCATTTATGGACACAGGTGGCAAATCATTGATAAGTTGGCTAACAACAACAACTGATGCCAAAGAGGATAATGTTGCTGATACATTTACATGGCACCTGGCATCAAAACAAGGCGTTTCAGCTCCACGTCATATATTTATAGCGGTGCAGAATCGGAATCGGTTAGGTTCCCAAGAACACAGTCATATGATATTTGATCGATTAGGAGTCAAGGAGGTTTCGCTGAGAATAAACGGACAACAAGAACCATCTGAGGATATACAACTTGATTACGACAACAACCATATAGCACGTGTGTATCATAGAATGCTGTCATATATGGGCCGTGATCAAAATGTTGATACTGGTTTACAAATATCGTAACTCGATTTTAAAAACTTATATCCAATTTATTACTTTTCGCTGGAACATCTTGATTTAACAAGACAATCCGTTGTTGACATACATTTTAGGGCTCGTATAGATCCTGGTGGTGTTGATTATAGAGCGGTTGCTGTTATTCTCAGCGACAAATCAATGCTACTTGAAGGTGTTGGTGGACGAATGAGAATCATTGATACACCAGTGGAAAATATGTAAATGAAACTTGAAGAGTTTCCAATTAGATCAATTGAAAGCATAAATGTGTTTTACAATAAAATGACATATAGTGTTGTTAGTGTCAACCTGACTGATGGTCAGGTCAAGATATTGCGATCAAAATCCGCTAAAGAATGTGGAACAACAATAACGTTAAAACCAGCGCAGATGTCCGGCGGTACACATAAAATATCACTGACGGATCGTCAAATAAAACATTTCAATGATGCGCTGAAGAATAAGCGAGGTGTTCAAATTGTATTTTCAAAGGCTGCAGTCGCAAACATGATAAAATCAGGTGGTATATTTCCATTGTTAGCTGCAATACCAGCATTGATTGCAGCGGCTGCCCCAGCGGTGGCGAAAGCAGCGGCGTTGGGAGCCGTTAGTACCGCGGCAGGGATGGCGTTGAAAATGCAACTGGGAAAGGATATAAAAAAGGGAAAGGGTCTAAGACTACCAGGAACCCCGTATTCATGGTACAGCGGGAGATCCGTTCACGGATACGGCCTGAGAATACCAGGAACGGTTTATTAGTTGAAAACCCAATTCTTCCCATGTCCAATTTTGATATAATTGATGCTGCTAAAAAACTAGCGATAAAAAACTTCAGAGGGGTTTTATGAGAGATCAATTGAAACCACATCTCTGACAGGTCCGACCCTCGCTGAAATTAAAAGCGCTATTGACGAACAAAAACGCACCAGTGAAATGGTTAATAATTTCTTTGAGGGCTCTGAAAGTTACAATATCACGACGACATATTCTCAACTCAACGGGCATTATGGCATGCAAAAAAGTATAGAATCTAACTTACTTTTGATTTCATTTTTTAAACGCCGCGATGGAACGATGATGAAATATACCGAAATCAAAAAAACCTATCTCGACGTTTACGACGATATTCTTAAACTAAAAGAAGATTTTGAAAAGGTACAAAACCCCACCAGCGACGTCGTCGATAAGTTTTTTGAAACCCCATTTGTGGCAGTCATGACTCTCGTTGAAATTAAAGCGGCTATCGATGAAAGTAAAACAACAGTTAATGCCACCAAAGATGATTTTCCAAAAACGATCGAACGACTTGATAAGGTAAAAATTCCACACCGCGTAAAAACCGTTGATAACATCGTATACACAGTTGCCAGTGGGACCTTTGATTGGATCCAAGGAAATGAAAATAGTTTACATTTTCACAGCAAATATGGTAGTATACCGGGTTGTTATCGATTTACAATAATACATCGCCGTAAATTTGATTTGGGAGTCGGCCCGTCGATGTATATAAGCGGTGTTAACACAGTGACGTATATAAACGATATGATACCCGAAGCGCCCGACCGAATAAGATCCCCTATTAGAAGTGATTTAACTACATCCGACGGGCCAGCGGCAGGGGTTAGGGAGTCGCTACCCTGGACGCTAGAATTTGTATCCGGTATTCCCCCCATCGACCATAAATCCAGGTACACAATCGAATAATTGAAAACACTAGCGGGTTTTAAATAGTAATGACATCGACGAAATCAATTGAACCTATAATAGTCCCAGAGGTATCACAATCGCATCGATATCGATATGATACCGTGAAAAAATTTTCCGCGAATTTGAAATCACTTTCTGAACGTTATCGTGAAAAAATGAAAGCGTAGCAATCATCGACATCACCGTGTACTCGGTGTCCGGTGTGATGGCCAGCGCCGGGGTTATTTTGTCGACGGTGACCATGATGGCTCCGATTGCAGTTCCAATTGCTATCTCCGCGGCAACAACAATCGCGGCAGTCGCCACCGCGATAACTAAAAAGTTATCATCGTGTTTTCAGAAAAAACTCGCCGATTATACAGCTCGGTATAGGGTGGTATTTGACGCATACTCGAAATTATCCGAGTTGATCTCGCTGTCGATAGATAATTCGTTCATATCCGATGTTGAATTTTCCGTCAGCAACCCAATAACGCACTGGTGTTCTCGTATAAGAATTAACCCGATGGTACTCCAGCGTGGGAAACTGTTTCGTTACCAACTGGGTCGTACCAAATTGAGCAAATCGATGCTGAAATTCAGCGTAGAATAAAATCAATCACTGGAAAAGAATCAAAAATAGCTATTAAACTTCATGAACCGACGTTCTCGTCGTCGATCGAAATAAGCACAGAGGGATACATTGTAGATATCTATAACAGCTCGTTAAGAACAGTGTTAGGAAGGCCTGAAAAACCACCGGAAAAATCCGCCACCGACTTAAACACGGACGTACAATCATATCATGAAATCAATCCCAGTTATCGAGATAATTTATCTGATATAAGAAAAGGAAAAATCGCCGATAGATTTATATTTACCAACAAAGACAGATTGCAATGGGATTTTATCATTAAAAGAACAGCTGACTCATCTGTTACTATTTCATTTACGCTAACTGACGTCCATGGTTATTTTAATGAAATTAAACAATTATATGAAACACAACTAGAACAACTACGGAAAACAAAATCGCAAAAACACGTTGAAATAATAAATCAACTTATATCTGGCATGGAATATATCTATGAACTAATTATTCAAACAATAATTAATGACAACAGCGACAGTAAACAACGATTCCTAACCAGTTACAATATCACAGAAGACAATCTGCGTAATTTCAAGTTTCCCAAATACAACGCTGATGAACTTGCAAGAATTGTTAGAACCGATATCAAGGCGCTACAAAAACCAGATTCAACTGTCCTCCTCAGGTATAATAATGATCCAGATGGTGGCGGTAGGCATATTGCCCCGCACAATGTGAATATTTCAACGGTGATTGCGCTCAATTTAGTATGTGATGCAATTGAAGGAAGCTATCAAATTAATCTAGAGCAATCAAATCAAGCTCAGCAAGGATATATTCTTTATTCGTTTGCACCAACAGCTCCTCCAGGATTCCTAATTATTGAAAACCCAAATAATCCTGTCTACATGCGATGCCATAATAATTCGTTAACGAGAATTAATTTACGACTCACCGATCAGTCAAATAATTTAATTGATCTATAAGATGAGGTGTTAGCGATTAGTTTGTTTGTGAAATCATAAATGATTTTCGTCCTAAAGACTCGATCAAATATTTGGTTGAAATCATTTATTATTTTTGTTAACTTGCAGCAGCAGAGAGGGTGATGACCACATCGTTGCGACCAAAATTGATTGAAAAATCGTAAATTCTCCGTTTGTTAAAATGGAGACTTACTTTTTTGGGTTAAAATGAGATTTCGTAGGAAGCCTTATTTTTGCTTGAAAACGTGGTCTGTTCACCCTCTCTGCTGCTGGAGATGTCCCTAAAAGGGATCAAGGAAAGAAGAGCCTCTTCTTCCTGTACTCGAAAAAATAGCAGAAAGATCTAAACAAACAAAAAATCTTTTCAAACACTTCCTGGTGATATAATAACTGCTGCAAGACAACAAGAACAACAATAACGACAACTTCAGGAAGAATTTGAACGATTAGGATATATTGATGTTAGCGCACCACCTGAACCAGAAGAACAACAAGGCGCTTTTGCAAGAGAAGACTATTCACCTGAAAATATATTTACGGCTGATGCGATAAATAGAATTAGAAGAATCAAAACATAATAAAAAAAAACATATAAAAGATAAGCATTTAAAAGACGACGAGTCTAGAGATTTTTTAAAAGACAGAACCACCTAGGCAAATAAAGTATTTTTAGCAAACCGCGGTAAAACTAAAATAACAAAAGAAATAAGTCCCGCTTTTAATAGTTTTCTAGCTGCACTAAAAGGTGTCACACGACCACAACCAGCATATACAGCAGACCCAACCCCAGATGAAATACAAATATTGGCAGAAGCTGATTCTGAAAAAGGTGCAACTGGTATTACTAAAAAACCAACCGGGAAGGGATTTTCCAGTGGGGTATCAGGTAGTGGTCTAGTTAGTTGTCCTGGTAATATTCTCAGTGATATAGCACGATTAGAGGTACTCATAGGAGGGAAACGATCTGGAAATAACTCACCGGAAATAATGAATGAAGCAGCTGAGATCTGCAGGGGGTTATTTCAAGGCATCATGGAAATTGAAACTTATCGTGATTTCATTGACGAGTTAGCCGAGCATCATGGTTACCACAGTGATTAATCACCGCATTAGATAAATATCATTTAAATAAGAATAATCATATACTACAATCATGATAAACCAATCAGCGTCTACGTAGTAAACTCACGATTGCCTATTTGCAAAGTGTACTATGGTGATGGTCTCAATGATACCATTGCAAGGTTATTTGCAAGAATGGCCCCAAAAGTAGCACCGCTAGCAAAACAGCTATAGATGAAAGCCATTGATGTTATTCGTGATAAGGATATTAGCGCTGTTGGAGATGTTGCCGGGAAAGCGTTTTCGGTCGCTCGGGATAAATTACGAGCGCTAGTTCGACGGCGAAGGAAACCACCAGCGATGACTTCGTCATTATTGGGACCACTACCATCTACAACGGAAATGCCTGCAAATGTTAGCAAAATAATAAATAACGCAGTAGATCGAAAACTAGCGTCGCTGGTGACTTCGTCGTTGACAGGAAGTGACCAAGGTAATATAACCGCAAATATGATAGCGGGAAGCGGCTTAAAACCACGACGGGGTCGTCAGCGACGACGATGAAAATCAAAGATTTTCCATTGATGACTTTGTCATTCGATTTAGATCAACGAATATATAATAAAATGTTCAAACGATCACCTGATACTGCGTTTGATATGGACGCCCCAGTGCGCAAGGATGATTCCGTGCGCGATTATCAATACTATTCTTTTCATGCAATACAACCAGATCTTCGATCAAGAATTTAACTTCAAGTTCATGCTACCAGTAAATACTTTCTACCGGCTGAAGCGTTTATCGAAGTAGAAGGAGAACTCGTATCAAATGTTTCAGCTAATACAGCATTCGCAGATGACCCAAATGTCAGAGTTGGTTTTGTCAATAATGGTATCATGGCGATATTTGAGAGTGCAAGATATCTCACTGATGGAAAAGAAATTTAATCTATTGAGCGTGAAGTTGATGTTGCCACAACAATAATCGGGTTAGCGAGATACTCCGACGGTTATACAAGATCGGCGGGTCCATCTGTGATGTTCTCTAAGGATATTACTGATCACGCTGATCACATTCAGTATATTAAATTACGGACACCAAGAGCAACGGCATCTGATGCACAACCCGATTTTCCTGAACACGAGGCAAGACCAGGTGGTACATTTGATGTTATAAAAAGTACTAATCCCAATTACAATCTAGGATTTGCAACAGGCGTAGCAACATTGAAGAGGCATTGTCGACAGTTTTCATGCGCGATTCCACTGCATCATATTTTCGGATTCTGTAGAAATGTCCGAAAAGTTATCTATGGAGCGAAGCATACAGTAGCACTCGTGCGAAAGGGTACTGATAATAATGCAATTTGGCGCGACGCTGGTGTTCCTGCCGGTAAAGTCATTTTAACAAAACTATCACTGTGGATGCCAGTACTGACTCCGTCAATCACAACAGAAGCATGATTACTATCATTTATGGATCAAGGAGGAAAGTCGTTGCTGAGTTGGCTAACAACGAGTACAGATACCAAGAATTCTGATGTTGATGGTACATTTACGTGGAACATGGCATCAAAACAAGGTGTTTCAGATCCACATCATATATTTGTTGCGCTACAGAATAGAAATCGATTAGACTCTCAAGAACGCAGCCATATGATATTTGATCAATTAAATGTTACTGACGTCTCAGTGAGAATAAACGGACAACAGGAACCATCCGAGGATATACAACTGAATTACGATGCCAACCAAATAGTACGTGTGTATCATCGTCTGTTGTCATATATGGGACGCGATCAAAATGTTGATACTGGTCTGCAAATATCACAGTTGGATTTTAAGAATCTGTATCCGATCTATTACTTTTCGCTGGAACATCTTGATTTAACAAGACAATCCGTAGTTGATATACACTTTAGAGCTCGTATAGCCCCTGGCGGTGTTAATTATAGAGCAGTTGCTGTCATTCTCAGTGATAAACCAATTCTACTTGAAGGTGTTGGTGGACGAATGAGAGTAATAGATGCACCAGTAGAAAACATGTAACTGAAAATCCTTTTGGATTTTTCCATTAGAATCAATCTGTTATTGTATAATTTCATATAGTCATATTAGTGTTACGTTGACTCCTGGTCAACTGAAGACATTGCAATCAGAATCAGCTAAAAAATGTGGAACCACAATAACGCTGAAACCCAATCAGATGACCGACGGTCAGAATAAGTTGTCGCTGACAACTCGTCAGATAAAACATTTCAGGAACGGTTTACTAGTTCCCATGTTCAATTTTGATTTACTCGATGCCGCTAAAAATTGGCGATTAAAAACTTCAAAGGTGTGTTTATGAAAGATCAGTTGCCGGCACAACCAAACAGCGTTGAAACCGGTATCATCAATCTTGATAACAGCATCGGACCTGGTACTCACTGGGTTGCATACGCGATTGATCCACGTGGAATCGTCTATTTCGATTCATATGGATTAGCGCCGCCGAAGTAATTCATGAGCTATATAAACCGCTTAAACACCCCTCGTTGGTATTCTACTCTACCAACACAACAATTAAATGACCCACCAATATGTGGCAATGAAGTATTGAATATCCTTGACGCTATTTCAACATCTGGAAAACCACCACATGTGGTCGTAAATGAATATACGAGTAGTCGCTTTGAAAATCAAAGATTTTAGAGAAATAATTAGTTTTACAATAACATGATTGCTATTTGGGGACGACCTCTATCACCGTCAAAGAAGCCTTCCGCCGATGGCACTGCAACCGGTGATATAAAAAAACTCATCGAAGATGAAATAGCTGAAACGTTGAACTTAGCAAGTGTTGATCCCAATGAAATAGTTGTATTTCAAGATCGTCAGAGTAAATTGAAAACTAGTAATATTTCCCTGGACGATATTTTAGTTAAACGACGCGGTGTAACAGAAAATGCCTTCGCGGTATTTTCCGATCAGGGTACACTCAAACCGGATACACTTCTTTCAACTATCATGAAACGAATTGATGATTTAGAACCATTAAAAACACAAAGCGATGAATACAACGAACATATAAAGACATTTAATAAATTTACCGATTTACAAAAATCCATCGTGGACAACATTGATAGACCCGTAGTAGAATTTTTTGGAAATCCACCAGTGACCACACCGAAACTCACAACGATAAAAGATTTTATGTTGGAACTAGCAACACTTCAAAGCAAATATGCAGATCACGTTGATAAATTTACATCATTTCGTAAAAATATCATTGAGAAATTCTTTGCAAACACGTTGGATAAAATTGATATAAAACTCCCCGATATTAAAAAACTCATCTTCACCGAGACAATCGAAAATGATGCATCGAGCATGATAAAAATATTTTTAAAAAAATTCCTCACGAAAGATCCAACAACGTAGTATACACGATTCAATACGGATCATTTACATGGACACCTACAAACAACATTTTACATATCACTGCGGCCGTCAAAGGTATTTATAGATTAACACTAGTGACACCGACTCAATATAATATATCATCGTCAAGTTCATCTGGAGTCAACAATACGATATCAACAATCATCGACAAGGATACAACTGAACAGTTCACGATAGAATCCACTGATAAAAATTTAGCTAGGGTTTCAGTATCAAAGTATGTCGAATTCGTAGCGGATTTAAGTAAACAACTAAATTGAAATCGTAAAACGATTTGAAAATAACATGGCATCACAACAATGTCGCTATGATCAGGTCAGAGAATTTCAAACTAAACTCAAAACCCTCACTGAGGAGTACCAGATGAAAATAAAAAAATACCGACGAAGGATCACCGCAGTTGATATTACTGTAGACTCGGTGAGTGGTGTAATCACTGGAGCTGGTGTAAAACTCTCCTGGGTAACAATGATTGCCCCGATAGCTATTCCAATTTGTATTTCAGCAGCGACAACAATCGCGGGGTATATTACGATTATAAAAAAAATATCATATAGCCAGCGCAAACTGCAAGTTTATGTAATCAAGTTCCATGTTGAGTCAACCGCGTACTCGCAATTATCCTCGATGATATCGTCGTCACTCGATGATACATTAATATCAGATAGCGAGTTTTCGAAAATGGTCCAATTGAGCAGGACAATAATAATGATAACAATGACAACCCCGCAAGAACTACTTCAATTAATAGTGGAGAACACAAACCCGGTAAAAACAACCATGATCTCAATAACCTCAACCAATCCTGAATTCAGTGTGAATTTTCCTACTCCGATTCCCGTGAAAGAGATAGCACTGGCAAAACTACGAGTGTATCACAGTTGGCCAAATATCAGATTGGTAGCATTTGGTGGTCAACAACCGAATAATTCTTTGGTGTTCGCGTATAAGAATAAACAAGACGGAACTCCAGACTGGAATGTCGTTTCGCTACCATCTGGGTCATACCAAATCGAACAAATCAATGATGAATTTCAGCGTAGAATAAAATCCATTACTGGGCGAGAACCAAAAATCGCTATAACGGTTCATGAACCGACGCTATCATCTGCCATTGAGATAAACTCGCCCGGGTATGTCGTAGATATCTATCAGAGTTCGATAAGAACCGTTCTAGGATGGCCTGAAAATCCACCTCGGACATCTTATCAACTACCATAACCTAAAACGTCTGATTATGTCAGAGACAATAAATCATATCATGAATTAAACCCTAGAATAATCGACGGCTTTTATACGAAACTTGTTTTTTATTATAATGAAAAACGGATCGTTGGAAAACGGGATGGTGGTTGTCTCGAACTTCTTTCATATCAAAACTCGCAAGCTTTTGATGCTTTTAAACGAGAACATAAGGATCATTTAGATAAATTACGGCAGAGATTTCAAGAACAATCTTCGAAAACTTTAATTATCAAATACACAGAAATATTAAATCAAATTGTACACGATATGGAATTGTTTCACACACGACTTATTCAAGGAGTATTAGATGCCTGGGACGATTCTGATAGAATAGAATTTGCAAGAACACGCAATATAAGTGCAGAAGATATTCTGACATTTAAGTTTCCTGAGTACAATGTTCCAGAACTAAAAAAATCAACCAATGATCTCTTCGATGAATACTTTCCCCAAATACTCGCCTTATGCACTAAATCGCCACAACCAGAAACAACAATCCTCAGACATAGTATTGACCCAGACGGAGGCGGCAGGCATATCGCTCCGTTCAACGTCAACATTTCCTCGGTAATTGCATTGAATTTAGTATGCGATGTTATCGAAGGAAGCTATCAAATAAATCTCGAGCGATCAAATCAAGCTCAGCAGGGATATATTCTATACTCTTTTGCACCAACAGCTCCTCCAGGGTTTCTAATCATTGAGGACGCAACTAATCCAGTCTATATGCGATGTCATAATAATTCGCTAACGAGAATTAATTTCAGACTCACTGACCAGTCCAATAATTTGATTGATTTACGCGGCGAAGTTTTACAAATTAGTCTGTTTGTGAAATCCTAAAAAGAAATTTTTAACCAATAGCAGCAGAGGGGCGCGACAACGATATTGGCGTCCTTTTTTATCGACTTCGAGAAAGCGTTATTTAACCCGTGGACGCCTTTTTACGATTTACGAGGAAGCCTTAGATTGCCGAATCGACGCCTCTACAAAGTTGTCTGTTTGGCCCCCTCTGCTACTGGTCGTATTAAAATTCTTACGTAACGTAGTAAATTGAGACACATGAGTGTTATAATCCGATTGTAGTTTTTGAAAACATCGTTAGCTGTTTTTATCTCTGTTAGCTTCGGTGTGGTCACCGATGGATTTTCAAAGAAATCCAATATGGGTTTGTTAATATTGTTAATTCTATCCACAATAGTTGAAACAAGTACACCTGGTTTGAGTTTACCCTGATCGGAAAACAACGCAATAGTATCTTCTGCTGAGTCGCGTTGTTTAACTAAAATATCATCAAGAGAAACATTACTCGTTTTCAATTTTCCCTGACGATCTTGAAATACAACTATGCTAAGTTGAACATCACATCGGTTTCATCTTCGATTTTCTTTTACACCACCGGTTGCAGTGCCATCGGGTTTCTTCAACATTGGTAAAGATCTCCCACAAATATCAATCATGTTATATTATGTTCTTCTCTTTAAGTAATTCATTATTGTGTATTCGTAAAGGACTTCATGGGGTAATGGCGATGACGTTGAAACCGCCATTAACAGTTCAAGGACTTCTACTCTACACGAATTATTATCATATAGGCCCAACTCGGGCAATTCTGAATACCAAACTGGAATGGAGGGATTCAACTTAGATATATACTTTAGAAATGTTCTCGAAGGAGTAAATCCATGCGGGTCAAAATAAAGGATACATTGTGGATGTATCATGTAACACGCCAAACGCGTTTCAGAATTGTCCCATCCAGTCTTAATTAAACCGGTTTCAAAAGTATTTGGTTGTATTGGGAATTGATCCTCTGAAATTACACCTCTGAAATGTTTTATGGGGAGATTCTTTACTATGTCAGCGAGATAAAAATCGGGTTTTTTAATTATAAGTTTCAGTGACATGTCAGCTAGATTAAAATTGGAATTTTCATCCATGGGTTTCAATGATGCATTTTTCAAAGTATCATCAAACATGTTTATTTTATATTACTTTCTCTCTCTAAAATGCGACTACTAGTATATTTATTTACGACTTGATGAGGTGGTTTTTGTAACAGAATTGTTACCGAGTGGTTGGTGGATTAAATGAACAACACAAACACAATATGCGAAAGATGATATAAATTTATGAAATAAATTATTAATGAAAAATAATGATGTATTAACACAATAACTCATGTGTTCAACCCACGATCACACTTCACAACAATTCACAATTTAAAAATAAATTAAATATTAATACAAAATAAACACAGATCCATGGAACCTCCTGGACTACACAAATGTTTCATATAAAATGGAACCTTTACAAAAGTTATATTATCGCACGTATAAATTGCGATATCAAATACAAACATCAAATTACATTATCGCACGTATGGATTGCGACAAGTACTAACATCTACATGTATTAAATCAAGTTACTAAGCTTTATTGAGATTCATGTAATCCCTTGGAATCCTACAGATCCACGTGACGGTGTGATTTATGATTGGTTTCATTATTTGAGCTTCGGTTAAAAGCCCAATAATATATGGAGACAATTTGGTTTATATATGTAAATTAAAAAATTGGTAAAAGTAAAAAGAAGTATGTGATCTATATATCTTTCGTGCACTTAATAATGACTATTGCTAGAGTTTAAGCAAGACCGAATACTTGAAAAAACACAAAAAAGAATACAATTGTTTGTAAATATCGCGTATTTGATAAGTTTTCTTACAAAATAGATAATTGATTATACCCGTTGAGATTCACTACAATTAAAACCAACCAATGGAACCCATAGAGATCAGGTGACACAATGTTTTAAAAAAAAACATTGAGATCCGTAACTCTTTCATAAGCCGACATACCCGCACGAGTTATCCCCCTTTCTTGTTATATACATATAGGTACAAAATAGAATTTAGATGTAAATGAATTGAATTCTGTTTTTAAAACGCTTTGAAAAAGCAGACCGATATATTCCTTCTGCAACAAATCGTACTAAGGGTATACAAATATCGAAATATCTACTGGCTTCATATATCAATTGAAATATTTTTTCTTCGTTATTTTGTATATTAAGCGATTTTATAGGCTTCGC
This sequence comes from Unio delphinus, assembly GCA_029339505.1. Taxonomy (NCBI): domain Eukaryota; kingdom Metazoa; phylum Mollusca; class Bivalvia; order Unionida; family Unionidae; genus Unio; species Unio delphinus. The sequence continues at coordinate 4,249,759 of JAQISU010000051.1, forward strand.
AGTTTTCGAGTATTTTCTAGTCACTCCTCGTTTGGTGTTTTCACTCTGCTTGTAGATTCGATACAAAAGTGTTCTTAGGATTGGAATCAATATGATCAATAACAAAACCATCCTTGATCAATCCATTAAATACCTCGTGGACGAATCGAAGACAAGAATATGTTTTCCCTCCAGTGGTAACTATAAGATATCCATGATTATTCACAGCACCAACTGGTTTCTTCAGTCTGTGGTGTCTGATAATACCATCACAAGACGCTTCATAATTAGAAATCACGGGAAGCGGTTGAAATTATTGGTTCATTTATATACTAAACACTATTTGTCTAATTCAATATTTGGTTTAATTATTACATTACTTGGGAATCTATCAATGTAGTCTTGAGGTGTTCTTATGATCTCGTCGCTGACACAGTCAGGGTCAGAGTTTTTGATGGAGTTTTTAACGGAATCTTTGATGGAGTTCTTGACTCGTTTATCATAAAAGCGCTTCAACTCTATCGTTTACCACCGCAACTGAGACACACTTGCGATTTTCCTCTCATCCCTACTCCACATCGGATACAAGGGAGTGGCCCAAAACTTTCGTGACGAACGCTTTGTAAATGATATCCACAGAATTCATTTCTGCATGATTTGTTACATGTGGTTAGTGATCCTATCATCAACCATTTGCAATAATTCATTATATAATAATTTTCTTATTTAAATAATTGTTTTAATTATAATATGGTGGAGTTCGAGAGATTATCGAAAGTTAAGCCTTGGAAAAATGTTAAATTCAATCTCAATAGAGTCTCCGTAGATGTACCAAAGGGTCTAATAAGTGATAGAAGCATGATAGGTAATATTCGTGATAGTGTTATTGAATTCAAGTGCGATGGAGCATCTCACTGTTGGTCAACATTTCGAATTGAAGGTAGTGTTGATGCTACCTTGAACGACGAAAGAGCAGCAGTGATAATCTCACATCTTGACCAGAAAAAGTAATTTTTTTAGAGTGAAATTTATTATCCGTTTGGAAACAGGAGATTTGATTATACGCGACAAATTTGAACCAATCTTAAAAGTTAAAAGAACTGTCACTGTGAGTCAGGATTCCAAACCAGGAATTCTGACTGGGATTGACAAACCGTACTACGAGAGGTATTTTCCTGTAACAGCAGTGCTAATGGGATATATTCGTTAAATGGTAAACCGAGTATTGAAAAACTAAAACCAGTGAAACTGTCATCGTTGAATTGTGAAAGCAGAACGAATAATAGAACACTTCACAAATGCGTTGAGTGAAAACAAATTGACGGAAAAAAGACGCAAAAAAATAAATGAATGGGAATTAACAGTTAGGAAGAACGGAGCAACAATTCAAAATATAACTAAATTAGAAACATCATTAAGATTCCCAATAACCCAAATAACGATAACAGGAGAGATATTACACGAATCAAAATATACATCAAAAGGAGCTCCAATCAAAATTATTGACCATAATGCACACGCTTGGACATTGCGGTAACAATATTTTCGCGAGATAGAACAATAAAATATCTACCCGCGGAGTTCTCGAGAGAAGAATTCTCTGAAAAAAAATTGTTTGATTTTATTTACAAGTTAAGTAAAAACGATCCTGTGTCAGTGTGGTTTCTTCACAGTTTTGAAGACGAAGAGGGAAAATTCGATCAATTTGTAAGACCAAATGGTGAATTATACCGCACTGAAGCCCTCCACCATGAGATGAAAAAACTAGCTAGTGGGTTTTCAACAGAACACGACGAACAATTATTAACAAATTGTTTTACAATTCCGTCAGTTGCAGCTCATTTTGCGAGAAAGAAAAACACGTGGAAACCAATATGCGCAGAATTTCTATCAGATATCAAATCAAGCTGCATCGAATAAAACCATGGTGGATTATGGAATACAAAATATGACCCCAAAAATATTATTTCGGTTGATATGGTTGCGTGTTATCCAGGGAGTTTTCTTGGGTATGGAGATTGTCCTGAGTACTTTAAACGATTTGGACATCCCACACATGAAATGAGCCGTGTTGCGATTAATGGAACACTACCAGATTTTGATTTAACCGGATTCGCTCGTGTGGTATCATTTGAACTGGCTTCAGGACTTCATCCGTGTTGTTATATTTGGATTGGTAGACACATCTCTGAAAAACACTAGATGCCAATAGTGTTATTAGGTATATGATTGATTCTAAAATGCTGATATCGCTGATTATCAGTGAAGCAATTATATCATATCGAGCGCAGACTGAGTCCTGGTTACCACAACCCGATAGTCTAGATAGTATAATCAGCGAAAATAGAAAACAATTTCCCGATCTCGACGAAGAATATATCTTGAAATGGTCCAAACAGAAATTTGAAGTTAGAAATAAACAAGCAAAAGATTTCGGTAGAAGAATAATTGATAAATTCACTCAAGGTGGAAAAAAATACGACAATAACCAATATTCTTCATGGTTGATTGTAGATAGCGTTGAATACGATTTTATAATCGCGGATGTAACATATAATGGTATATATATAAATCGAAAAGACGTTTTGTTATCGGATGGAACAAAATTCGGTACAATTATTACTTACAAAGATGGATACAATCTTCAGTATCTACATTTGAGGGCGTCTATGCTGGTTTATGCTTCTATTAATTTGTTTTCAATGATAAATAAATTTCCTGACATCACAGAGTAGCCACTGATTCATTTTATATAAACGTAAAACACAGCGAAGCAGTGGCTGAATTCACTAATTCAGACGAGAGTTGGGGATCATGGAGAATTAAAAAGGAAATACTGTTTGATTATTCCAAATCAGCAGATGTTATGATTGAAAACAATTACTTGAAAAATAATCAGATATCAGAATTATCTAATGCACCGTCGATATCTGATCCAATATGCAGATATTAAACCATTTACTTAAACGGCTGTGGTTGGTCGGGAAAGACGACTCGTGCGATTGAATTATTTCGAGGGAAATCAAACATGATTGTGCTAACACCAACCCACAGACTTGCAAGATAGATGAAACAACGAGAAATTAATGCTTGGACTTATCACAGTTTTTTTCGATGGAAATGCGACAAATGGACTCCTAATTGAAAGGGCGAGAAATTTATTCCTGAAGTCGTGATTTGGGATGAGATATGCACGGTGTCGTTAGAAGTATTACATAGGTTTCTTGATTGGTTATTGCTATCGAATACAAAAGTGATAATATGTGGCGATCATGGCCAACTACCACCATTTGTCGGTTTATCCTCTCATAATTGGCTAAAGAATTTTGTAGACTATTATGAAGAAATTAATACTGATCATAGAGCATTTGATGAACAATTACGAGAGTTCAAAAAAAACTAATCAGATTACAACCGGATAGAATCCAATGTGAAATATCCCGTGAAATAATTTCAGAAATCCCATTAAATGATTTCTGGGAAGCGAGGAGATCAGATGATTTGATAGTGGCATAGTGGATAATAGTCAGAGACGCACATCAAATTTTCAACACTTCCAGTGCCGTTGTGTTATAGACCCAATGATACACAAAAACAAAATATCGAATTTCATAATCCAGGCCTGACAGAGAAGCGAATTCTCGTATTAAATGATATTGTGCTGGTTGATATCAACGTCGTCGAAGATGCATTAACGCTGATAAATCCCCATGGACGCTAGGTTACGCAGCGACAATACATTCTTCGCAGGGGTTGACAATATCCGATACAATTGTTTGGATCATAGATAATCACATCGAGTGGTTGAATTTAGTTTATCTTGCAGTATCCAGAGTACGAAGAATAAATCAACTTCGAAGAGTTGTTTCAGATGCTAATGACACAACAATCAATGATATTGTCAGCGATGACATAATCAGAAAAAACTCTCTGGTTATAAATAACAGGATAAAAAAAAATAACAGAAAGTTTGACATTGATGCTAAATTAATAATCACACTGAAACAACAAAACACTGCGCGAGTTGCAATTGTATAATGCGTTGGTGTTGGTCGGATAAGGACTCTCGACAATTTACCGTAGACAGAAAAAATAGCGGTATTGGTCATACCAGAGATAATGTGATGCTGACTTGTCTTGAGTGCAACAGACGCAGAGGTGCTAGTTAAGACCACGCGGTGGTAATTGATTATCCTCGGGTATCACTTGTAGTTGTTCACGAGTAAACCCACGCTGAGGAGCAGTTGAATCCAATCTATAGATTGCTGGTCTACCAGTAGATCGTGTTATGCTAATTTTTTTTATGTGCGGTGAAACTCCAAATAGGATCAGTAGCCCTTTTTTGCCACCTGGTTCATATAAATATAAATATCTAACGGTGACATGGCTGAGTATTGGTTGTTTTGAAAAATTATTTTGTGGATGGACGGGTATATACTTTTTTTAATCGCGTTGTTCGGTTTCATGTTGATTGTTCGAGTAATCTCATTATTCAGCGCGGTAATCACGCCTGGTAATATCTTGACCCATTCACGAGTTCGTTTATCCTGGATGAATTCCTTCGCGTATTGATATCCAAATAACCGCTCAGCAAGTGTCCGATTAAATCGTTCAACAATTGCCTGATCGCGGTGTAATGCAGTATATCGTTGTCTGATGGTGACATTATCATGCTTCAAGTTGATAACATTACACCTTGAAATTCCTTACCAGGGTCAACTTGTAATAGATTTGGCCAGTGCAGAGGACCTCGTCGATAAATCCTTTCAAACGCAGAAGCCACTTCAGTTGATGATTTTGTCTTTAGTGGTTCTGCTTCTTTGTATCGACTCGCAACATCAACTACGGTTAGCGCATACTTGTAAACACCATCATGTGGCAGAAATAATATATCAGCCTGATGAACCTCATTAGGGAAGCTTACATCAAAATGCGAGTAGTTAATTTGTTTAGGCGGTATTAGATAAATTTGCCATATCGCATGTTTGGATACCCAATCCGCTGCAGTGGTATTTTTCACCTTTGCGGCGCTAGCGAGTTTGCTGATTGCTGCTTTACCCCTCCAGTATCCTCTTGGAGAATAATAAATAGATTCAATGCTGCTATTAATTACCAGCACCTAACATCAATTTACTTTTCATCGCCGATTTTACTAACCATGAAGCCAATTTTTCTTTGAAGGATTTATCAGTGATAGAATTCAATGCGTTAATTAATTTCACATCTGCGATATGCCTGTGTTGCAGATTACTGCTTTAATAAGCAACGTCGTTTAAGAGTTTAACGTTGTTTTTTCTGCGTTCATCGTGGTATAAACTGTCAGTTGCCGACTCACACAGCAAATAACGCCCGAAGGGCGTTATGTAAGCTGTGTGAGTCGGCAACTGACAGTTTATACCACATGAACTCAGAAAAAACAACGTTAAACTCTTATAATTGAAATTGCAAGGAATAATTATTTTATTTTATTTTCCCATCATAGCAAAAATAAACAATTGTGCGTAGTAATAGTTTTCTCGGGTTTCTGTTACGTAGCTATTTATAGCTCTTGGGATTGTCCTGCTTGTAAGTCCGTCATCCAATGGAACCCACGGAAGGAATTTGACCATTTTGAATATTTTATTAGAATGAACACGTATATTTAAAGTTGAAGTTCAATATTTAAAGTCACGATGTCATGGCTATAAGGATATGTGCTTATTTTAGATTGACCTAATGTGATTTGGCATATTAAACGCTGTTATGACAAGTTAGTAATCTGATTTCGTTCTTCAAAACCTATTTTCGTGTTATAAATAGGCTGTACTAATACATGTAGGTGTGTGAAGTTTGTGAAGTTTGGTTATAGAAAGTATGTGATCAGTTTTGCTGGCTCAAACATACACATACACGCACAGTTCTAAAATAATTAAGTACTTATTTTATCCCTCTAGTTATTCCACGAGTTGTTTTGTGACAATGGTTCATAACCGGATGACACATTAATGTACTTACTATTTTAAAAAAGCAAATAACGTGTTAGTATTGATAGTTTACATGGACACTTTACCTGAAAATCACATACATGCAATCAAAGTAGCTGGTAGAGAAAAGTAATGAAAAACTGTATGACACATTAATGTATTTACTACTTTAAAAAAGCAAATAACATGTTATTAAGGATAGTTTACATTGACAATTTACTTGAAAATCACATATTTCCTTAGTTTGTTTGAACTTACTTGTTTCAGTTTGAACTAAACTGGAAGGTGCAGTTATTGAAATGACAGGTGGATTGTGTAATGAAACCTGTCATAGTGTTCATTGCATTATGTGATAGTGCTTGTAGGGGATTTTGAAGAGATTCAGTAATATTTACTTGGTTTGTACTACATGGTTTTTGTATGGATTTTTTGAACATTTTCTTGAGTCGTACTACTCGAGTTTGTTGGGGTCATTTGAACATTTACAGTTGCATGAGATAGTACTGCATAAGAGTCTTGAGCAGACAATGCTACATTTGCACATACATTTGAAAGAATGTTACTCATTTGTTGTTTATGTTGAGTGCTGGACCTTGTGTATAGTTTCAAGGATAGTTTATTCGAGTGGTGAGACAGAGACATAATATGCCTAGCAGGAAGGTTGCAGTCTGTCATTGCATTCAAAGCTGTGGCACGAAGAGAGTGAGCAGTATATCTTGCAGATATATGGGCATTTTTGCATATGTCTGGCATAAAACTGCTAAATTGTCTGTGTCCAACACATCTCGTTGTGTACCATGTTTGACAAAATTGGGAATTTTCAAAAGCATTTTTATCAATGTGACAAAAGCGTGATTCAGCTCTTGGATTAATGCGTGTGAGGTAGTATTTTACTGACCTGACTGGGCAGTTTTGACCAACAGTTGCATACATTCTTTTATCAAATTTTCCTCCTTAGCACTTAAGTATCCCTGATGATTTGTTTGCATAGTCTGATGGGTAAAAATGACATATTCAGACCCAGTTTCATCAAATATTATTTCAAGACTTGTAGGTGTCAATTGGCTGTGGAATTCTAATCCACGTGTAACATAGTGGATGGAGAGGTATAACCAAACCCTGAGTGTGATAGGATTAACTTACATCAGGTATTGATTGATTGCATACATGTCTGATGGAGGAATAATTGGTTTGTGTTGTGTCGATCTTGATAAGCCAGTCTTTGTGTTTAGTTTTAATTTTCCATTTAACATGTTATTTGCTTTTTTAAACTCAGGGTCTGTAATAATATTAATGGAACGACCACATTCATCCTGAATGTGGCGATTAATAGCAGCCCTGACATTTTTAAAGGTGTTTTATGATATTCCTCAGCTTGGGCTTCAGGGAACATCCTCTTTCGTGCTGTGGTGACCTTTGGGGCTTCTTCGGCATAAAATATAGCTAACATTTGGCCCAAATTTGCAGACTCAACTGTCATCAGATCTACCTCCATATTCTTCTCTTTGCACCATTATGAAATTCATGTTTTTTGCTTGGTAATAACTATTTTTAACATTTAAAATATTTAGATCTTTGGGATGAATCATTCATGCATATTTTCTTAATTTATATTTATACAACAAATTGTTTTACATTTTTAAGCTTTCACAAATATTAGTTTAAAGATAAACTACATTTTATTACTTCAAAGTAATTTAAATCTCATTTTATTTTAAAAAACGGCCTGAATGATGTTATTGGTTTTTCACTGTAGCATAAAAATAAACATTTGTATTGCTTTCTTAAAATATATAATTTAAGAATATAATAGATTTAGAGCAATTTCAGTATCAAGCAATACTATTTAAGCTTAAATTAATGAACAGTCCAGTATACTGGTTATTGTTATTATTATAGTGAATTTATTAAAATTATTGAATGAATGAATAAATCTTCATGTGAAGGTGTTGTAGCCCCATTTAGTGTTTTTCTTTGTAGATTTAGAGTACATCTGTTCTGAAATTTTACGAGATCTTCTTCGTTTAGTGATTTGAACCGTTTTGGTTTGTGGTCATCCTGTTGATCAACTGGGAATGGATTTGGTTCATTCAAACTAAATGTTAAATTTGTTTGTAATTCTTCTTACAATTCAAAAGGCTCGTCAAATATCGATGGATCGAAATTTTCAACATCATCATGCGTGAAATCTATTTGATAAGGCAAAGTTATCGAAAAATCTCCAAATTCTGACATTTTAGTTTCAACGTTGGATAGCCACAATACCGGTGACCTTGACCTAGCGCACTTTAAACATTTTTTATCCATACTTTTCTTCACAAATTTCATCAAACAAGAAATATATTTTGCTTTCATCTTTCAAACTAAATGTATTCAATTATTGTTTAAAAAATTGTAAAAATGGTTCTTTTTCTTTAATGTTTACTTCGTGTCTGCGTTCACAAGCAGTGTTTATCTTCTGCTGTACAAGTGACTCTATTTATTTATAGACGTGGGTATTTTTTTAGAAAAGTAGTTCATACCGAAATGAACGCAATTCATTTTGATCACATGGTAACATTCTGACCAATCGAAACATTACTTCCCTGTACCAGCTACTTCGATTGCAATTATGAGCATGACACGCCTTATCAATGGCGTTTATTGGATTTTCACCGGGTCGGGGTTGGTTTTGATCGTCAAGTCGGATATCGAGTCTGGTCCCGGGTCCACAATAACTATACCCTGGAAGATGTTTTTCTCCTGGATATTTTGCCCATAGTGTTCCCGGTAGTTTTACTAACTTGGCTGCAATATCACCTCCTCGTTTTATTTTAAATCCTTAGAAACAAATCTAAAAATTTTTTTGTACCACATTGTACACACTTACCACAAAGTAAGTGCTGATCTGTTATTTTTAGTTGTAATCGTCGTCAAGTCGTTTTGCTAGTACGCTTCTTACATTTCACACAATATAAATCCATGATATTATTATGCTATATCTAATGGAAGTAAAAATAAAAACCTGGTCGCCGAGTCTGATTACTGGTCCACAGTAGCCATGTTTTTCCTGCGTTGTAAATACTTCTCATATGCACCAGGGGGTTCCAAAGATATTGGCAAAATGTTTGAATAATCCATAGTTATTTTTACAAATCGATATTTTTCTGCACCACAAATTTCACACTTACCGGTGACCGCTTTTCTTTTATTTATTATGGTAACTTTCGTTGGGTCAAGAGTTGGTGTCCATTTCCAACATTTCACACAATATAGATCCATAATTTAGTTATAATAATATGAATATAATTGATTTTTCGGCGATAAAAACAAGAGAACCAGTTAAGCATCATGCAGCGCTACCAAATTCTATTCGTATGATTATAATCGGACCATCTGGAAGTGGCAAGACACAACTGCTACTTAATTTAATAACGAGATGGATGAAATGGGACAAATTGTATTTAGTAGCCCCGAGTGTAGACGAACAGCTATGCTACGACGTGTTAAAAGATTTTAACGAGAAAAGCAAAATCTGAAATCGATGAAGATATTATTGAGTTTATAACCGATATCGATGAAGCACCGAGCATTGATGATATTGATGGAGGTATTAACAATTTAGTCGTATATGATGATGTCATGTTAGACAATCAAAAGAATCCTGCTAGGATATTTTCCAGAGGTAGGCATAAAATCACTGACGTGATATATGTTACTCAACGATACACTCAAATACCAAAAGTGATTAGAGATAATTGCAATTTATTATGAGTGTTTAACGGAGTTGATACGCATACGCTACGAAATATTCACCAGACTTGGTGCGGCGGTGATATAGATTTTAATCTCTTTAGAAATTTCTTTAGTCACGCTCAGTCTATCCCACATGGATTTGTAACGATAAATTTGCATGATCCTAGATCAAGATATCGCATCGGACTTGATAAAATATTCGGCTGAAATCCTAAATTGCAAGTGTTAAATCTATAGCAGCAGAGGGGGTGCGACAATGATTTTGGCGTCTTTTTTACGACTCTGGTTTGCCAAATTGACGCTTTTTTACGATTTTGTAGGAAGACTCGTTTTGCCAATTGTCGCCTCTACAAAGTTGTCCGATTCGCCCCCTCTGCTGCTCTTCCTTATTGGACTGTCTTTCTTACATAGAAGATGTTAATAGTAGAATTGTTTACCCAGTATAATTATCGAAGCGTTACTTGGCAAGAAAAGAAAAATTGTATGGAAAGGGGACAGAACCTAACGAAGATGTATTTTATTTGGATCAATTATCTAATTTCATCGTTTCACTTTCTTTGCATACGTTGTAAGAGGGGTAGTTGTGATTGACCGAATCGTGCCATACATCAGTTTAAAATCAGAATGCGTACTCTAAAAAAGAAAGACCAATAAATGATTTAAATGATTCATCTTTTCTGCTCCTTGTTTGACTCAAGTCATACACGTAATGTATAGCACATGCGCACATTCGCCATAAACTATAGAAAATGTGACTAAAGAATGTGGTGGGGGATGGCGGGAGGCGAATTCTGACATTTTAAAAACATACAGTAGTTAGCTTTAGTTAGCGATCATAATTAAGTTGGGAAAGTATACCAAAAACTCTAGGTTGCACGGTTACATTGGACTGCGTTGTTTTGTCGCATAAATGCAACTTCAAGCGGCGAGTCCTATCGAGTTTTCGCTAGATTGTATAGTGCTCTAGGAGAGTATTATGAGCTATCGACAGACATTTAGTAGACAATTTTGTATCAATCTAATTAAAATCGACATCTCCAATATAACGGAGAGCTGAAGGGAGTCTAAACGTTCTGTTGATGTTTCAATTCATCCATCAAATTATAGGTTTCACATTTATGAAAGAGGAAATCTTCGTTCGAAATTTAATGTTTCTAACGATAACTCTCCCCAAACACGAAAAGCAGCCTTTAATCTGATAGGGTACATATATAAATTATAGGTTACCCAACCGTAAACGTGTATTAGTGACTACCATATTTGAAATTACCACATACAAAAGATACATGTTGGTTGTAGTGGCATACATGTACTTAAGAAATTTCCACTAACCTTCATATCCCGTTTTATGTCTAAACAGATCTCGATTTTGATCAGAGAGGGCTCTTGCATTACATGATTAAAGAGATGAAATGGATTTTATTTGTTATGGATAAGAGGATAATAATATTTGTACACTTATCAGATTTACTTCATTGTCGTAGACTTTGTTTAAAGCAACTGTTTTATGCTGCTACCGAGTTGTTTGGGAGAATTTCATAATTTAGACGGAACAGCCCAACATAACAGTCCAGTATGTGGGAAATATGAGAGTAAAATTGGACTAGTACTTTTCATGTTTTATAGACTTTTCATTTGCAGATATAACTATTTCCAATAAATTATTGCACGTAGAACTGTTTCCAAGACACAGTGTATACAAAACTTATTTTCCAAGACATAGTGTATACAAAACTTATTTTCCAAGACATAGTGTATACAAAACTTATTTTCCAAGACATAGTGTATACAAAACTTATTTTCCAAGACATAGTGTATACAAAACTTATTTTCCAAGACATAGTGTATACAAAACTTATTTTCCAAGACATAGTGTATACAAAACTTATTTTCCAAGACATAGTGTATACAAACTTATTTTCCAAGACATAGTGTATACAAAACTTATTTTCCAAGACATAGTGTATACAAAACTTATTTCTGGATATTATTTCATATAAAACCGTTTCTTAGACATTTTAGCATGTTTTACTATTTTCTACACATTTTTTTATGCTAAACTATCTCGTGGACGTTATTGCATGTAGAACTGTTTCCTAGATATTGTTGTATGTATAAGTGTTTCCTGGACATCACTGCATACATAACATTTTCCTGGACATTACTGCGTATAGCTATTGTTCTTAGACATTATGGGATGTTTAAATATTCCGTAGAAATTATATCATGAAAAACTGCTTAAAAAACATTATTGCATATATAACTCATTCTTAGAGTTCCTTGCATGTTTTACTTTTTCCTTGTCATTATTATAAATAGAACTGGTTTCTAGACAATACTGAACGTTTAACTATTTTCAAGATAGTATTGCGTGTTTAACTATTTCCTAGACAGTAATGCATATAAAATTGTTTCGTAGATGTTATGACACGTAAAACTCTTTCCATGACTTTATTGCATGTTTAACTATTTCCGAGACATTATTGCGTATAGATGCTTCCTATACATAATTGCATTTTTAAATGCTTCCTAGACATACTAGCATATATAAAAAGACTTACGTAGACATTATTGCATATAGAACATATGTCCTAAACATTACTGCATGTATAACTATTACCTGGACATTGCTGCATGTATGGTCATGCAATCAGTCGTGTCCATTGAGGTTGGTCATTTACGCTAATAACTATAAAAGGAATTATGATTGCAGTGACCAACCACTCATGAAGTAGATTTGCTAACGTTTTGGTCCATGAGGAAGACGACAAAAATCATTAAAAAGTTCTCGTTAAGGTCATTCCTGACACAAACCATGACTGATTGGTATCCGTTATAAGCTTAATAGACACGAAAATCTCACTGAGTTGATGTCATGGATGGGATATGAAGTATCAACTCTGCTTCATACAGGTCAAGCTGCGTACTTGCTTCGTACTTTTCAATCAATATTATCCTTATGAATCTCTATGATCGATGATGTCGCTGCAGAATTTCCCCAATCCATAATAGTTAATGAGGACTAAAAACAATAACAAACCAGGTCTTTCAACCAGTATAGTTGTGCGTGGTTTGGTTTGAGTAATATCAGTACTCTTTGCTTTAAACCGGAAATCTCAAACTCAACTCGACATGAGTGCCATATGAGAACCAATAATTGGCCACAGGACCATATCAGTAAAATCTGTTCATACAGAGATAGTGGTTCATAGAAAAGGTAGCCACTTGAAGTGTTGGAAACAATGAGTAAATTATTTAAATATACGTTTGTTTCAGAGATCCGCGAGTCATGTGTTCGAAACCCCTCATTTAGGATATTTGTTTACATACTTGAATATATATATATATATATATATATATATATATATATATATATATATATATATATATATATATAATTACGTTTCCAGAGTTTGGCACATGCATGGCCGTATGGACCAGGCCATCCGTATCGTGACTGTGCCTGTATAAATATTTCTCCTTAAGCCAGAAACACCTCGTGGCTTGCCTAAAGGTCTATCATTCATTCCGGAATAAATCGTCAACCCAATAACATGCTGTAACACCTTGTTAAAAATACAATTATCCTTTTGTATGTTTGTTAAAATTAAATGCACATTCAATATATGTTAACTGAATATTAAATTATGCCAAATATATTTAGGTGAAATTGCACAAGATTTGTTGGTGGAAGTGGGTGAGGGATTCATTATAAAATGGATTCCATAATTCTTGTCAACTTGAGAATAACCAGCATCACTTTTCCAGTTGAGACTATCATCATCATCATCAGTCTTTTGACCTAGTGTGGTCGTTGAGTCACTGTGCTGCTGAACATCTGACCATTTCTCTCCACTTGTCTCAGTTGAAATTAACAAGTCAAAAAATATTGGCAACATATATCTTGTGACAACCATTGATTCAATTAAATTGTCAGTCGTAGTAAAGTACAACTTCATAATCCAAAATGTGTGTAATATGATCATTGTCTTGCAGAAATGGCAGACACATTAATAACAGTGAATCAATGTAGGAAGGGACTAATTGAGACATCGTTGTATACTTCTAACTGAAGAAATATAATCCATATTACATCTACCAAACTGATGCTTGTAATGAAGGCTCTTCGTACTTTCTTATAGAAAATTACAATCAGTATTTAAAGTGTTAGAACAATATTCAGTTTATACTATTAATGGCTATAGAATTTCTGACATTGATGTGACCACAAATTGTTTAACCACTCTTAGTATTATTTGATAATTATATCACTGTTTCAACCTTTCATCATTTTATTTTAATTGCATAGCTCTGCATCGAATATAATCTGACACGTGTCTATCCTGAAATTATTCTTATCTAAACGCTCAAACACTAAGGATCAAATTGTAAGGAATGATATATAATTTATACCAGGCACACATGTAAACGAACTTATTAATCGCATTTCATCTATTATGTTAACTTTATCTAATTTGGATGGAACCGCAGGATAACTCCAGTATCAAGCAATTACATTTACAGCTATACGATCGTAAGGATTTCAATGGGGCTTCTGTATGTACCTAAGTACAAGATATGTTAGTATTACTGGTCTTTAGCACTATATCAGAAAGCTTTGCTAAGTCAAAGATATATTTCTATATTAGTACCACTTCAATATACATATGTCCAAAGTTTTGCTACATATATATTAAGGTTGCTGTACTCAAACATTTGTTTTTATTTTGCAAATTTATGACAGATCTAAAATTAAATTAGTAGATCTCATTGTGAACATACGTCTGTCCTTCTGTCTGAATATAGGTCCATATAATGATTCAGTAGACGTCGTTAAGTTCAGTTATACGAGTATAAAGGTTTCCAGAATTGTGTATTTTTTTACAACTTTCCACTCAAACAAATATAAACAGGTTTTTCATAGTTTTCAGGTATAGTTAAACTGCATATGTCAGAAGATAAAACTTTTAATGTTGATTTTGATAGTTTTTGCAGAAACCTTCGAATTATTATTGTTAGATTTTCTTCTATTTTTTTTTACTTTAACAGTCGCACAAATTGAAAATGTAAACAACCTTACACTTCTCTGTTTGTGTCCCAGTAATAAATAAAGCTCAAAAACATTTGAAGAAGATTTAGTTATTATAACTATGCGTTCTACACAAAAAACGGACTCGTCAAACATTCTGTACAAAATATTGTCGTCAAGCTCAACTAACTCTAATTACGTGGCAGTGGATGCAGCGAAATCCTTATAATTTTATTGTTGCTACTAACAGTACTCTCGTATTATCCCCAGCGATAACAGTAGCTTTTTTTTTGCCTATTATTTAGTGCATTCCTTAGCATTACACACAAATGTTGACATTATTGAATAGTTTCAAAAGTATAGTAAATAAATCATTCCATATATTTTATAAGTGAACTATTATTAAATATTTCAAGTTGAAAAGTCGTTACAGGTTAGGTGTGCGATACGGCATCACAGACTTTGGGTATTTGTATCGAACAACACATTAGGCAAGTATGATTAAATGGGTATTGTGTCTTTTTTTCGATATCAAATCATGTTGTCAAACCTTATAATTTCATCAATATGATATATGAGGTGTCTAAATGCACCTTACTGACAATAGCTACATTGCACAGTTGATATATTTAGTAACTAACAAAGACTTATTATATTATTCCAGCGAGAGATAGCTTTTCATGGATGGCACGTCACATGATTGTCTTACTTTTTATGTCGTATGTCATTTTCATTATTATTACATAATAGGTACAGTTTTCCTACAGTATGTGCAGTTTTATATTTTTGATATTACCACAAGGTAAAATATCACTTTATGTGATACTGATTAGGCTAATTAAGCCCATGAAATTATTACGCAGTATCCTCTTTACTGATTTGTTGGGATAGTGGGAAACGCTTTTAACTCCGCTTTCTGGAATGTTTTCTTTTGAATGAACTGTTTTGACGGACATTTTGTAAACTCGACTCGCGAAATGAAACTGAGGTAAAATGATCTCGGATATGTTACCCCCACTGGGGTTTGTTATTTTATGTAGAAGTCATGGTTAATGAGACAATTGACGTAAAACTACAATATGTAAAACTATGGGTATTACATATTTTATGTCGGGTGGGAGAGGGCGGTACTTTTGTAACATATATATATAATCTACCACAGATTTTTTTTTTTACATAAATGGATACAACTTTATCCAACCATAGCATCTTTATGCAATATATATGGGATGCAAAAAAGACTAAAAAAGAAATGTGTTTACGTCTTCTTTGCAGTCTTTTGTTCCTGCCAAATAGTGAAAATATCCGGTCACAAATGCATTGCAGTAAATGAGTGAATGTCTCCATCAAATAATCATATTGCACATGAAAATCGCAACAATGTTATGTTTTGTTCTGAAAAGGACATTCTAATATAAACATGTACTCTATGCCTACTGTGTAACATATCAAATAATCTATGCCTACTGTGTAACATATCATCATTCTGTTTTTTCTTGTTGTAAAAATGATTTTGAAATTATAAATTGTTCTGTTTATTCGGATTTAAGCTTTTTATTTGATTTATATATTGTAGAAAAGTGCAATATACTTTTCCTAGTTCAACTTTGTTAGGGTCTATATGTTATGCAGAACAAATGAAAAGTGCACCGTATGTCAGATTGAGCGCAATTATTCGTTTTTCTTTCTATCTAAATAATATCCACTGGGGAAAAAAAAACTATATTATAAAAAGAATCTCAAAATGGGTAATGATTTAATATCAAATTTATGAAACCAGTTGAATAATATCCAGCATCTGGAAGTCTTGGCTTGCAAAAGCTGGACATTATTCAACTCATTTCATAAATTCATTCGTATATCATTACCCATATGAGATACTCTATTTATGACGTTACGCACTTTCATATGACGCTATCGTTTTAAATCCTAAGTGTCATGGAGTTGAAATAAATGACATTTTAACTGGTCAGCAGAGTTTGAATGCTTTTTATTAAAATATAAATCGTTTAATAAAACAAGAATGAACATTAATTTTTTTTAACAAGTAAACTTATCACATTGACCTTCGCGTTGTTTATTATGCTAGTTTACAGGTTCATACAGCTATTCCTTTATTCCTCATATAAGTAACAGCGCCAACGATCAGCGCTCAGATTATATAATGCCAGGAAATAAAATATCCTGTTTCCCACGACAAAATTTTGTTTCTCTTTTGTCGACCATTGGAACTCCACGTGAAATTATACTAGAGGCATCTCTCGGTTGAACGTGTTCCGAGTAAACATTGAAAAGCAGAAGACAACGCTTTGCATTCCGAATGTGGATAAAATAAATACAGTCTTGGCAAGTATAGATTCGTTAAACAAAAAAAAAATGGCGGTTGCAATTAAATGCTTTATAGATTATTTAATAGAATGCGGGCGATATGAGCACTCCATAGGGCCTACAACACAAAAGGTAGTTTGGACAGAAAACTCGCATAGCATGGCGGTGGTCACCTCACGTGTTGCGCAAATGGTCAGGAGAAGACGTTACCTTTATCAGCCTTCATCAGCTCGATGTACAGAAAAGGGCACACTGCTTCAACAAATCCATTTTCTTAGGGGCAAATCTTTGAAGTCAGTTACAAGTTGTCTGTCACAGGATGAAGCCGGGTTTGGACTGGATTAGTCAAGACACTGAAAGCAACTGCGTTAATAAGATGTTTATTTAAAAAGGCAATTTAAATATAAACAAATCTGACACCATTATAAACAAATGATAAGGAAAATTGTAAAGTTCCTAACATGGAACTATCAATAACAAGTAACTCAATGAAAAAAACTGAAAGGATGATTTCAACGAAAGGAATTTGAAACTAACGTGAATAACGTCTTATCACCCGATCAACAAATACAAGTATATGTATGAATTTACGAATATATTGCTCGTATAACGAGACTGAGATATAAATGCCTGTAATTTTGATTTGATCGCTCATATAGGGGGCGCTCACCAGTTAATATGTACTTTTCAGATAGTGACGTATGTGAGGTGAAGTTGTTTGCATTTGTAACATGCACAATGGAGATAATGTTGGCATATCTCAATGCTACTTTGATGTAATGTGGCTGATATTTCTTTGGATACTGCACTTGTGGAAATTGTAAATGATCTAAGCGCATGGTATAACAAAATGGATGCTCCCATGTGCTTGAAAAATAAGCCAGAATTAATCAAAAGTACACTAACTTTAGCAGTTATTAAACTAGGGAAAACGAATTTTGCTGAAGTAGGCAATAGCAGCTTCTGAAAGTGCAATGAACAAATTACAAAATATCTGAAAAGTAAAAAAAGTTATCGTACCATTTTTCTACAATTTACCTCTGAAGTTCAGGGAGTGAAAATGACCATGCGGAGCTAGCAGTTTGTTTACATGAGCACATCTTATGTTAGCCCAAGCTGTATACTCTAGAACCTAAAGTACACCCATCAATCATACATCAAAATACAGGGAATTGATAGTTCTTCTCCCAACACCTAAGATATACAAAGTCTTTATTATATTGCCAGTATAACCAGTGAAGAAATCCCAGAAACCCAACCATACACAAGCACCCAACCATACACAAGGCAGCTAAAATTAAAAGAACTAAACCGTGTAATACATATAACACGGTTAAGTACTTGTATATTCATATATGTTCCGCATGCGCGCACATAAATTAGTTACCCATTTACATTAAACGTTAAATGCATGCAGCATATAATTAAATTTAATTTGTCTGTTCAGTTACAACAAATATCTATCTCGAAGCAGACTATAGTATTTCTAATATCATGTCGCTAACCTAGGTATTTACTTTGTAGAATTTAGAATAAATTCTAAAACACCTGATATATAAAACAATTCTGTCATATAAAAGGAATAGCAATAAGAATACAATCATAAACTTAAATACCTCTACAGCTGAAGATTCTACTCCCGTAAAGTGGTAAGCTTCCTGACTAGACTTGTTGTAATGTAATGTTTTGAGAGAATTGTGACAGATATGCGCAGCTAGGTATTTAGGTTAAAACTGCAGGCAATATGCACATGCATCATGGGTTGAGATGCGCTCAGTATTTCGAAAAAACTAGAGCCAATAAAAAATAAACCACCCTCGGGTGACGCTGTATGCGGCAGCGAAATCCAATTACATTTTTGACCATATATACAAATTTATAGCGGTCTATCACAATTTCGTGACATTGTCAAACATATTGTACTCAGTACATTTCCACCAAATTTTCTCAATGACTATCATATTTAATTAACTTCGATCAAAGTGTGGCAATGATAATCTTTTAGTAACTTGTGTTAGCGCAAGGCATCAAAAAGACTGGAACTATTGAACTTCCTTGACCATGTGAATAATAACAGATGGTAATAAAAGTAAGCGCTTTGAAAATGTATAGGAGAAAAGTTGCAAATATATTACAAGAAAATCAAGCCGAACAATATACGCTTAACATAAACTTGTGTTAATCGGTCCAAATCACATATGTATGAAAATAGCATCCCGTACGAAATTGACAAAAATTATACTGAATGAACCTTGTCGAGTCGTACACAGAAGAAATATTGGACAAAAATGCACTGTACAAAATACGACAATAGGAAAGGTTATTAAGACACGGAAAATGTTTACACTGTCACAGTAACAAGAGTGTATCAAATTATCCCGTTTCTTAGAAGTCACAGTATAAATTAAATGGCAAGTATACCTACTTTACTTACTGTATATATATATATATATATATATATATATATATATATATATTAATGTGTATATATTATTTTAATATATTTGTATGTAATGTTTGATCCATAATGGGTGCATGCACAAAATGTTTATGCAAATGATAACACGATTATGTACCGATACAATGTGTTCGTTTTCATGTTCCCAAACATGGCATCAATACAAGCATTTAGAAAATTGATGGTAATATTGTGGATTTATCTTTATTTACTAATGACTCAATTTTCAAGAAATAAATGTTTTCCGATACCCTGAAGTTAAATTATGTATAATCAGTGTAAATGATTCACATATGAGGAGTATTATAAAGCCGTAACACGTATAACTATAAATACAAGTACTACCATCAATGTAACTCATACAGATCACCGCTTCGGTGGCCTAGTGTTTAGACCGCCTTGTATGAAGGAAATAATGGGTTCGATCCTAGGCCAAGCCATACCAAAAACTTATAAAAATGGTAATAACAGCTGCCTCGCTTGCCGTTCAATATTAAAAGGTTAGGGTTATGATTGGTCGGCCTGGTGTCAGAATAATGGGACTGGTGGGACATCATGCTACATGTCTGCGACATGATGCTCCAGTGCTAGACATCAATATAAACTGCCACACTACATACATCGTAACAATATGACGGAAAAATTGTTAAAGCTAGGATAAAAATGTGAATCATAACACGCACATTACAGATCGTAAAAAGATCAGACACAAAAAATATCTACTGTATTATTACCTTGTTATACTCTTTTTAATATAATGCCAAATGGAGTTGTAAGTCTCTACTGTTAGTACAAAATCATTCAAACATTATCGCGTTTTCTTCACTAATTTAACCTTCAGTTGTCCTCTATTATAATTGGGTACAACTGTTTCATCTACAAAATTAAAAAAGATTCGAGCCCAAACCTCTTTTTTAGCATCCATGCGGAGCAGGTGCAATGTGCAAACGTTTTACAGCATATATACATGCATTCACCAACCTTAAAACAAAGTCTTTATGTGCATCACGTGCCATTCTCACACCTGCATCTACATGTTCCATATTACAATTATAACCGGCTCAGTGTTCATGTTGCTTGTCTCGTTATTCCTACAGATAAGAGAACTATGCAGTTGTTGTTGTTGTTTATGTTGTTGTAGAGATTAACATCGTTTTCAGTACAAGATAGACAATACATGGCGACCAGTATTAATGGTGGAGAAAGAACCTAGAAAAACACCGGAAAGAACCACCGACCCAGCTACCGGCAAGCTTTCTCACATACCAACATTGGTTGAGCCCGAGACTCGAACCCGAGCTATGCTGAGATTTATTAATGTGTGAAAGGGTTTAAATGTTACTAGGGAAAATGGAAAATTTATTTCTGAAGGTAGAAAATATAAGCAAGAAAACGTAACATTGTACCAAGTTTATAATATTTAAAAATGAATAATTTGGGTAATCGTTTGCCACAAATTATATCTGAAAGATAATGTGGACTTGGCTAATCTGGCAGATTTTACTACCAATGCAGTAACAACTTAATCCGTTGATACACGGCTTCTGATAACATGTTTTTGACAGTTTTTGGTTTTAATCCAACAAAAGTCTATCTGTATCAGTTCAATAAATCACTCCGGAGCGTTTTAACCAATACTTCTTATGACACAAATGTTATCGACACTTCTCTATCTTAAACCAACAAACATGGCTAACTCAATAAAAGGTAATTACTCTGAAGCATAATCTTCTTGGTGTATCCAATTCACTCTAACAAGGTCATTAGCGAATTCCCCACCTCCACTTGCGATGTCACATAGATTGTAAAGTCTTGGACGTTTTGTTCGTCATTGACTGAACTATGGTCTCTGAAAGATTAATGTTGACAAGATAATTATGTTTAGATATGTCACTTTTGACAACATTCCCAACATAAACACATCCAGCATTCCAAATGCTGACATTTGTATGTATTAATTGTTTTAATTTAATACAAAACAAACCATTTGGAATATATTTATCGGAATGAGTTTTAACATGTATGTACTTATTGACAACTGATTATTACCATTGATTCCTAGTATTGCTATGGGAAGTGCACTTGTTAACATATAATGGATATTGTGACACTATTTGGATGGGAAGAAATTGTCGTTATGAGATTACATTGCTTTTGGATCATGTAAAGAAATAATTAATTACTGATTCATTCATGATTATTTTGAGGAGTTATCAGTAACAAATCGGATTTTAAAAAGACTGTCGTACATAAAATGAGTGAATAATTTGGGATTGATATTACAGTTTCAGTTGGAACAGGAGAGAAAGGTAGTGTCTTGCATAAAATAATAATTATGAAATCGGAGTTTTACTAGACTGACTATCTGACTCACGTGATAATTTGGTGTGATTGATATCCAGTGATCCATCTCTGTGACGAAGAAAATTGAAGTATTTTGGAATTTTGTAGGGCAGTCATGTGAAACATTGTAGCGAAGGTCTTAACCTTCTGTAGGATACTTCAATGTTTACTTTACCTCGATATATGCTATCTTCGACATCTTTGGTACAGTCACAGTATTCTAAATTAATAGGACGGTTCTTTACAATTGCTTTTTGGAATGCAGGATGTATTTCACTGGTTGGCTCTCCAACAGATACAGTAACAGGACGTATATATTCAAGAAGTGCGATTATGATCTGCAGCCATTTAAATATAATATACAAATATTATCAAATCTTTACAAATTGCATAGAACAGAGAATACAATATTTTCTGGTAAAATGTGTTTTCCGTTTCTTCATTTATAATGGAAGACTAAATAATACATTGTTTTTTCTTCAAATTGCTGACGATAGATGAAGCCAACATATAGTTAATATATTACGCTGAAGTGACATTGTGTGAAGCCAGTATTTATACTTTTGCGATTACACGTTTTGAATAGATCCAACATTTAATTCCTGTATCTAACATATTCATTAATTTTGGTTTGGCGAACGTTTTCACACGGCAAATTGTGTATAGTCTATGATAAGGCGATAAAACATGGCATGCATTCCAGTAATAAACAATAAAAGATGTGGTCGAGCAGCACTTGCAATTTAAATGTTTACATCACAGAATCGGACATGTAAGAATAATTCAAATAAGTACAGATGGCAGTAATGTTAAACGTCAAAATGATGGTAAAAACAATGTTTTTTTGCAATATCAATAGTGATTGTTGCAGCAACAAGAACAAGATAACCGTAAGTAGGAACATCTATTACAATAAAGCTGTATGTCATTTGTAATACTTTGAGTACTCGTGTAGTAATGGGGATCAATAGGAGTTGCAGCAGTGTGTTTAAGGACAAATCGCTCTATTAAAATCAAGATGAAATTTACTATGTCAAGTGCTTTGAGAAGATTGTTGAAAATAAGATAAACGTTAGTATCGTGTATCAAACATTTTGAGGACAAATAATATTAAGATATTATATAAATGGATATTTGAGGATACTAGTGTAATCTGCTTCTTGATAGAGATACATTTGGAATCCAATCTTCATTTTTTCTTATTGTTGTAAGCGTCGCTAAAATTCTATATTATTCTACAATTCTTTAAAGTCGTGTAGGGCCTACGAAATGGCTATAATCACTTTGTTTGGCCTTAGACGCAAGTAATATGAAGCCAAAAATCGATACGAGCATCTACATACTGCATTACACACCAGCGACCACAACGAATATACTTAATTTTTTATTTAGCAATACAGTGATGCATTCAATATGGCAAGATCAAGTAAATGTAAAGTCAAAAAATAAATGTGGTGCCTTTTACAAGCATAAAAAGCACACAGATTCCTGCTGTGCAATGATTTAATAGAATTTTATAAACATGTAAGGATTCCATGGGTGGCAAAGGGGTCTAAAACGCTCGTCTTTTACCTATCACGGCCATCTCACCTGTGTAGCAGCAGAAGGGGCGAATCGGACAACGTTTTATAGGCGTCTATTTGGTAAATTAAAGTCTCCTACGAAACTGAAAAAATAACGAAAAAAAAAAAAGAACCAAAGCTTCTATCTAACCGAGTTATTCTCCGAGGTATTCTCCAAGATATCTCTTACGGGTTATTATTACACGCATGATTGTTTTTATTTTAAAACGCATATTTTAAGTCGAACACTCTCTGCTGCTACGGATTAAATCATATCATATATCAGTAAAGGTAGGTTTATCATTAACTACCCGGTGGGCACGAGAAAGACTAGCGACGATTCAGAAATTTATACCCGTCCCTGATTCTGTAAGATGAAATTTACAAGAAAGACAAGAATCTCAAGTTGATTTTGCAGAAGGTTCTGAAAAATTGTTTAAACCTATTACTGCAACACTTAAAAAGTTATATATGGAAAAAAAGGAGAAGAAGAGTAAAAAGGTTCTCTTCCTGAACTTGAAAAAATATCAAAAAGTACTGGAGAAACATCGAGACTTTTACAAAATCTTTCTGGTCAAGTACTTCAGCCAGCAAAACTTCAAATCTGGTCCGGAAAAAAACCGACGAAGAAATAGTTGAAGAATTACGTAATAAATTTACTGAAGAGGTTTTAAAAGCAATCGATAAAACTAGTCCAGAAGAATTTCCAGCTCTTATTGTTACGACTTATGGAAATAGAAAAGTAATGTCGTAACATAAAAAATATGAAGAACTAAAACAAAACAAAAAATTGAAGAACAAAAGCATCGAAAACAAGCACAAAAACAACAACAGCAAAATAAAAAAAAACAAAAATCTTGCAAGCGAGAGCCTTCCTATCAACATCCTCCGTCGCAACAAGAAGAAGAATTTCATGATGCTCCTGCTGCTACTGGTAGCTGCTTTTAGGGAATGGTCTTGTTGATTGTTCAAATGATATTCTTTCCGACATAGCACGATTAGAAAATTTCATAGAAGTAATACAAGCTGGAAATAATTCTCAGGAAATTAACAATGAAACCACTGATATTATTTCAACATGTTTATCGGCGTATATCGAGAATGTATCTACGAGCTTGTTGGTGGCTATCATAGTGACTAAATGTAACCACGATTAGACTTAAAGATAGTAAATAAGATGATCATACATCTGCACTATCATAAACCTGTCATGATTAGAACAATAAACTCGCGATTACCCGTTTATAGAACAATTTACGGAGATGATCTTGGTAACGTTATTGAAAGGTTATATACAAGAATGGCTCCCTAAATAGCACCAATTGTAAAACAATAATCGATGAAAGCTATTAATGTTATTGGTGAAAATGCTCCTGGTGCTATTGGTAATATTGCCAGTGAGGCGTTATTTGCAGTCAAAGAAAGACTATCGCGATTAATACGACAAAAAAAACCCCACAACTACCAGTGAAATTACCGTCTACGGAAATCATGCTCGCGAATGTTAGTAAAATAATAAACCGAGCCGTGGATTAAAAACTAGCAGCCTTGATAAATGAAGGATCTGATCAAGTACATAGAAATATTACTGCAAATTTAATACTGGGAGTGGTTTGAGATCGCGATTTAGATCGAGAAATATATAATAAATGTTCAAATCTTCACCCGACTCCACATTTGACAAAGACGCACCGGTTTTCAAAGATGAATCAGTACGCGATTATCAGTTTTATTCTTATATTGCAATACAACCGAATCAACGAAGACGAATTGAACTTCAAGATCAGGATACAAATAGATAGTTCCTACCCGCTGAAGCATTTATTGAAGTAGAAGGAGAACTTGTAACTAATGTTGCGGCTAATGCAGATCATGCACGAGTTGGCTTTGTTAGCAATGGAATTATGACGTTGTTTAGTAGCGCTACATATATGATTGATAGAAGAGAGATTGAATCAGAATGATGTTGATGTTGCCACAACAATAGTGGAGTTAGCTAGATATTCTGATGATTATACAAGATCAGCCGGTCCATCAATGCTATTTGCTAAGGAAATTACTGATAACGCTGATAGTGTTCAGTATGTCAAAATGAGGACACCATAAGCTACTGCATCTAAACCACAACCAGCTGGATATGACGCTAGACCAGGTTCTGCTTTTGATATTATAAGAGATGTTAGTGCTTTTTTTAATCTAGGGATTTTAACATGCGCAGCAATGTTGAAAGGGGCACTTAGATTATTTTCACGTGAAATTCCACTGTCTCATATATTTGATTTTTGCAGAAATGTACAAAAAATTATCTTTGGAGCTAAACACTCAGTAGTCCTCGTAAGAAAAGGTGACGATAATGATGCAATCTGGCATGTTGATGGTGTTGCTGATGGTAAAGTAAATATAACAAAACTCTCATTGTGGATGCCAGTAATGACTCCATAAAACGCTGCAGAGGACAAATTATTATCATTTATGGATACAGGTGATAAATCATTATTATCATAGTTAACAGTGACGACAGATAGTATTCAGATTACTTTTAACAGTATTATCATGGCATATGGCATCACAGCAGAGTGTTTCTGCGCCTTGATATATTTTTGTTACGCTACAGTATAATACACGATTAAATTCTCAAGAGCGGAGTCATATGATATTTGATCAACTGGGTGTTTCTGAAGTCTCGTTAAGAATAAACGGCCAACAAGAACGATCCGAAGATATTTTACTTAATTACGGAAAAACAAATAGCACGTGCATATCATAATTGTTGACAATTATTTGACGTGATCTGAATGTAAATACTGGTCTGAAAATATCGCAATTAGATTTTAGAAACCTATATCCAATGTATTACTTTTTTGTTGGAACATCTTGATTTAACCAGAGTGTTGTTGATATACACTTCCGAGGTCGTGTAACTCTTCCGGTTGCTCCATCCCACCTTATCTCTAATTACGGAGCAATAGCTTTTATACTCAGTGACAAATCGATGTTACTTGAGGGTGTTGATGGACGAATGAAACTCATTGATGCTTAGTAGAAAATATGTAATACAATCAGATCACTCGTATTATTACAAATGTCATATAGTCAAGTGTTACTCTCACTCCTGGTCAGATTAAAAATTTACAATCGGATTCAGCTAAATAATGTGGAACTTCAATATCGCTAAAACACGATCAGATCACTGTTGGGGAAAGTAAACAATCACTGACAACGCGTTCTGTAGGCATTTTAATGATGCAACCTATAAAAAAAAACAGAAAACCTCCCACAAAAACAAACAAAAAAAAACAACAAAAAAACAAACAAAACAAACAAAAACAACAAAGAAAAAACGGGTGTTCAACTTAGTCTATCTGCGGGTGCAATTAAAGATACAGTTAAATCAGGTAGTATATTTGCACTTCTCGCTGTTTTAGAAGCATTGATTGCCGCGGCCGCACCTGCCATTGCAAAATTAGAGCTGCACTTGGTACTGTTGGTGGACTTGCAGTAAATACAGTTTTTTGGAAAGGAATTCTACACAAGAAAGGAATTAGGAAAAGGGAAAAGGTCTAAGGTTACCAGGGAGTCGTTTCACTTATGGAAGCGGCCTGAGATTACCAGGGAGTATTTATTCGTAGGAAACGCTTTAATACCGCTGTCAAATTTTGATTTACTCGATGCTGCTAAACAACTAAATATAATAAAATTTAGAGGCTTTTTGATGCGAGACCAGTTACCAAAACAACCACACGCGTTGAAACCGGTATCAATAATCTCGATAACACAGGACCCGGAACTCACTGAGTTGCATGTGCGAATGATCCACGTGAAATTATTTATTTCGATTCGTATGGGTTAGAGCCCCACCAAATGAATTTATAAAATACATTAGTGATATACGAGTTCCAGTTTGGTACTCAACGCTACAAACATAAACAATAACTGACCAACCAAAATGCAGCAGAAAAGTAATTAATGTCGACGCTATTTCAAAATCAACCAAACCACCTGAAAACTGTACACGATTATATAAGTCAGCGTTGGAAATCTACCGATTAGCGACGAATAATCCGAACTGTTAAATCTTGCAAATGTGGATCGAAACGAGGTGGTTATATTTCAAGACAAGCAGTGAAAATTAAAAACGATTAATCTTTCATTGAACGATATTATTATTAGACTTAATGGAGTAACCGAAAACTCCATAGAGTTATTTGATTTCACTGATAAGATTAGACACGAAGTTCTTTTTCCAACTGTATTAGATAATATCCGTAGTCGAGTATAAAAATCAGGTGATACAATGACAGGCGAGCTCAACATGAACTGGAATAAACTAACGACACTTAGTAATGTAGGCGCGTTTGGAAATCTTTGTAAGAATTTTAAAAAATTTGATCTTATCGCGGATAATTTCTTTGGAAAACCACCAAATATCCCCATAAAACTTTCTGATATCAAGACGAATATTGAGACAGTTAAACAAACACAGGATAATATCGTTAGTCATTTTGCTGCTATCGCTGAGAGGCTTGATAAGATTAAAATACCGCATATACAAACGGTGTACTCGACACAACATGGGTCTTTCGCCTGGACACCTCAAAATAACACCGCTCAATTTACCGCATCTGTCCGGGGTATCTATAGATTAACTCTGATTTTAACAGTACAGTTTAATATATCAAGTACGTCTAATGGTGTTAATAATACAGATGCAATAATAGAAGATGGATCCACAGAAACATTTACAATAACCCTTAATAGTTGTAATTTAGCATCAGCGTCAATCACATGGTATGTAGAATTTGTATTGATTTAAGTAAAAAAAATATAATGAACGGCCTTCAGTATAGATACAATCAAGTGCAACAATTACAAACTAAACTGAAAAATCTCATTGACGTGTATACAACAAAAATAAATCAATATCGTAGACATATTGTCATTGTTGATATAGTTGTATACTCGGTTTTATATGTTATTGCTGGAACTAGTTTGTTGCTACTTAGCGACAACAACAGTAGCAGGTGTTGCTAAGATAATTGCAAAAATAAAATCCACATGCAGTCAGAATAAATTTAACGAATATGTAATTAAATAACGTACCGCGACGACTGCATATTCCCAATTATCATCATTGCTGTCAAAGAGTCTTAACGACAAAATAATATCTGATGACGAGTTCACGGCGATGACTTGGATTTACGAATCCGCGATAACAAACAACAATTTGAAAGAGAATGAAAATTTTAATGTCTCTGGAACTACAGGAACATAGAACAGCAAAAATAACCCAGGCAAGAATTTTCCAGCTGCGATTCCAGTAAAGGAAATCGTGCTTAACCAATTACGAGTATACTACAGTTGGCCAAATATTCCTTCAAAATCATTCGCGGGTCAACAGAAAAATAATTATCTAGTTTTTTGGAAATAAAAATAAATCGGATGGAACCCCTTGATTGGCGCAATTGTTTCTGTTTCCAAAGGAAGTTATGATGTCGATGATATCAATGATGAATAATCCATAACAGGAAAAGAATCAAAGATAGCTATAACTGTTCACGAACCATCCTTGTCAGCCACAATATAGATACATTCTCTTGATTACGTCGTGGATATATATCAAGCATCGATCAGAACAGTGCTAGGATGGCCTAATACCTCTCCTTGGAAACAATCATTAATACCAAAACAAAAAACCCCAAAACAGAAGATTTTATAACAGATGTAAAGTCATTTATTATAGTTTCCAAATATCGAAAACTATATCCATGGAAGGGAACTAGTGATGAATACGATGTTTATGTTTACCATGGCGAGAAGAGATATTCTAAAGGTTTTAAACTATTTATCGATTTCTATCAATAATGAAATCAAACAAACAATCGAGCAACTACAAAATCTTTTTACGTCGTAGTGACAGAATTATAACGTAGATTTAAAACAACAAATAATGCGAATGTTACAACATCTCAATCAGTAAGAATCTGGTCGTATTATCTTTCTTGAAGACTTTCGTACTTTAGTATCTCAACATGTTAATTCAATTCGACGTCCTAGAAAACAATTTCTCGCTTTTTATTCCATAATAGAAAGAGATACTGAAGATGGATTTGTCTATTTTATTATAGAGACTGGTAAAGAAGAAGAAGAAAATAATATTAAAGACCTTCATAGTAATATCAATGAAAACTTTCCTCGAATACTCGCCGCATGGAACAATGAATCAGTGGATAATATCCTTAGATACAACAAAGAGCCGTATGGCGGTGGTAGACATATATCATCAGGAATAGTATATATAGCCTCTGTGATCGCGGTCAATCTTGTGTGTGATGCCGTTGATGGAAGTTATCAAACAAACACAAAAGTATCAAATTAGGCACAACAGCAATATATTCTGTATACATTCACTCCTCAAGTATCTCCTGGAAGTTTGATCATACAAGTACCAGTAAACCTCATATATTTATGATGCCATAATTCACTACTAACTAGAATAAATTTCAAGCTTACGGACCAAAACTCTAATCTTATAGATTTATCTCAAGAGAAATTACAAATAAGTATGTATATAAGATCTTAAACGCAAGGATATTTCTGTTTCAGAATAGTTTTAATTTTGAAGAAATTCCACACAAAATGAAACGCCTTGATGAATTAGCAAATCTGTCAGCCTTGATGAAATCAAGGAGCACGATTTTAGTAGTAAATACCCTAATCAGAATTAGCATGATTTTTCATTATTTTTAGTAGTAAAGAAAAGTGTCAGTTAGAATATTTCCGTGCTGACCTACTTTCACTTCGTTAGTTAGAAGCCGCCATCGTTACTAGGAAGTGGGTCTGGACTTTCGTTTTCTATAATCTTTTATAGTTGCCTTATACGTATGGTAATATTTTTTATTTGTTTCATAGTCTTTTCATAATTCCGATCTTATTTTGTCTACTGCTTTAAAACACGGGTACGAACTGACTTAGTTCGCTATTATCTGCTAATGATGCGTGAACAGCCTGCAGGATTAGCTTGATACATCTATATTCCGTCAGTAGAGTATACTATTTCCGGATTTAAGCTCTTATGAATACTCAAAATTTGAAAGAATTTTATCACAATTTAGTTTATTGGATAAGGATAAATGTATTCGTTGATTTTTTCGAATTTGTAATAGCAGAAATTACATCATTAATATTTTCAATATTCATTAAATAATAATATATCTTTAAAAAATAATTTACATAATTATACATGATATGTTGACAGCACAATCTCCGCTCCCTCTAAGCTGCCTTATGACAATTTAGCAGGGCTTAGATATACACATAAACGAACCCATGTGAACTCCTAAGTTGCCCTATGCAATCTTAAAAATTTCCGAGGTCACGCATACAGGACAACACAACTCCATATGAAACCCTAAGATGCATTCTGACATCTTATTAGGCTCAGGGGCAGCACGAAACACAAAGATTATGTGAACCTCTAGCCCGTCAAACAACATTTTATCAGGTTCAAGAGCGCGTGTTTGATGAATGACGACACAGTGCATTTATATACAATTATATACAGAAGGATGGCACATTTCCCATATGAATCCTAGATTGCTTTATGACATACTAGGAGTCTCAACGAGTACATAAATATTTACGGTTATATATAGTTATATACAGGAGGATGGCACATTTCTCATATGAACCCCTAGATTACCTTATGACATTCTAGTAGGCTCAATGAGTACATAAATATTTACAGTTATATATAGTTATATACAGGAGGACGGCAAAACATACAGGAGGTCTTCTCTATATTGAACAGTTTTTTTGCACACTCCCTCCACGAAATCAATCCGGTGGTGCAAAAACAACACCACACTGTGGTGACGGCGTGGAAATGGTGTACACTTATATAGAAGAAAAAAATGCTATTACGCAACCGTCAGCAATATGTCTGTTACTGGATTCGAACCTCTGGATTTTCGACAGTATAATCGGACGCTCTACCATTACACCACGTCTTCTTCTCCTATATATATATATATTTCAGAATTATTATATAGTGTAAGAAACCATTAAGACATACAGTGGTTTTAGATTGCAAATAAATAATACAGTTGTTTAAAACACATACAGTGGGTTTAGATCGCAAAAGAATAATACAAATCGAATTCAGTTCTACTTAACAGGTCAGATTATTTCTGTAAAATGTAACGATTAAAAAAAACATTACGAAATCTCTGAGATCAAGGGGAGTAACTATCAGCCTTTCACATCTGCGGTGGAGTTGCCTCTCTTCGATTTAGATATATTCAAACCGAATTATTTTTGGACACTTTGAAAAGCGTGATTTAGTAATATTTTCTGCTACATTTCGAAACGAGGTCATACAAATATAAAAGTACTTGCCGGTATCATTCATTGATTGAAATATATTTTCCTCACCCGTCTCAGCATTCACTGATTTTACAGGTCTTTTTCCAACGGACTTACAAAACCTGGTTAAACCACGTTCAGTATTCTGACTTTGAGTGATAGCTTGAATATTACATAAATAATTATTTTTAGGATCTGCGTCAATGCCGTCAATCACAAGACCATCCTTGATCACCTCTCCCACGAACCATTCATATACGAATCTGTGACATAGATATATTTTATTTCCAACATTATATCTGAGATAACCACTATTCTCGACAAAACCTACTGGCTTTTCAACTGGCAGTTTCTGACTACACCATAACGAGATTCCTCATAAATCTTGATCGTGGGATACTTAAAAAGTCATCAATAAAATTCATGAAGCTAAGAACAAACTTAAGAAAGATTGCGCATATCACACCTGGTCAACATTTCGAATCAGTGATAGTGTTGATGCTACGATGAACGACAAACGAGCAGCGAGCATAATCGCGTATCTCGATATTCAAAAGTATTTTGTCAGAGTGAACTTTATTATACTAGCAGAAACATGAAATTGGATTATTAGAGATCAATACGACCCTGTCCTCGGTAGTAAAAAAGTCATTGTGAGTCAAAGTTCCAGATCCGAAATATTGACCGGGATTGACAAACCGTATTATGAGCGATTGTATTCTGTAACTGCGGTTATTTATGGAATTTATCCAATAAATGAAAAGCTAAGTATTGATAATCTGAAACCGATGAAATTTGAGAGGCAACATTATGTTGCTGAGCGAGTAACATAATATTTTACACTGCGATGCGTGGAAACGAGTGGGCCGAATCGGTTAGGGATATCGGTGCTACAATAAAAGATGTATCCGAGTTAGAAACAACATTAAGATTCCCAATAACCGTACAATCAATAACAGGGAAATATTATACGAATCAAATAAAAATCAAAAGGAGCTCCAAAATAAATATAAATATCATCTATCATAATGCTCACGCGTGGACTAACGTATTTAAAGTATTTTCACGAGATCGAATTGTAAGATATAACCCGGAGACCTCTGGGCGGAATATGTTTGATTTTATTTACGAATTGAGTTAAAAATAATCCTGTATCAGTGTGGTTGTTGCAGAGTTTTGAGACGAGGATAGTAAATTTGATCATTTTGTAAGATCCAACGGTGAAACATATCGTATCGATTCATGAATCTCTTCATGAAGAAATGAGAAAACTCGCTGAAAAGTTTCAAGGATGATACCAAGCAATAGCGTTATTACGGTATAAGATTGATTGTAATTTTTTTACTGATATCGCTGATTGTCGGTGAGGCAATTATATAATAAAAAAACAACTGAGGTTTGGTTACTGCAACCCGATGATGACAGTCTTGATAAAAACGCAAACGATCTCGGTTGAAAAATGCTCGGTACATTTTCTCAAGGCGGAGCATATAATCACAAGCGGCATTATACACGACTAATTTTAGATGACGCTGAATATGATTTTATAATCGTAGATGCAACAGCAAAAAACTTGTCAGTCGAGAAAATGCTTACGTGTCTTACAGAACACGGTTTGGTACAATTGTTGCGAATCTTCTCAGTATAACCATCTAAGATCACCTATGCTGGCTTATGTTTCTATACACTTGCTATCGATGATGAATAGATTTCCTGACACCGTAGTTAGAGTCACCACGGATTCATTTATACAGATAGCAAGTATATAGAATTAGTGGCACGTTTTACAAATTCTTATGCGCCATGGGGATCATGAAGAATAAAACAGGAAATGTTACATGATCATTCTGAATCAGTGAATGTTACGGTTGAATATAATTACCTAAAAAAAAATCAAATATCAGAAATATCGAGGTTACCTTCGTTATCCGATCCAATATGTAAACATAAGATCATTTACTTGAATGGGTCGGTTCTGGTAAAACAACACGGATGGTTGGGTTATTTCGGGAGAAGTCAGATTTAGTTGTCTGAACACCTACACACAGACTTGCCAAAAAGATGAAACCACGAGAAGTTCATTCTTGCACTTATCACAGTTTCTTTCAGTATAAGGGTGACGCATGGACACCTCATCGAATGGGTGAGAAATATATTCCAAAGATCATTATTTTGGATGAGATATGCACAGTGTCGCTTGATATATTACAATGTATCTTGATTGGTTGTTATTGAAATGTGTGGCGATCATGGTCAACCACCACCATTTGTTGATTAGTCTCAACATGATTGGCAAATGCAATTTGTAGATTATTATGAGAAGATAAATGAAGATCATAGTGCACTCGATCCAGAATTAAGCGAGTTCAAGAAATTAATAAGATTGCAGTCCGATAACATCCAGTGTTAAATAGCGCCGAAAATAATTCCAGAAATCTCCCTGAATGATTTTATGGAAGCGTGGAAACCAAACGAATGATTTGATAGTGGTAAGTAGAAAGATAGTCAGAGACAAACGTCAGCAACGGTTGTTTCAATTACATAAAGAAAAGTTTCCAAAATTGTCTGTACCGTTGTGTTATAGACCAGCTGATACACGAAGACAGAATATTGAAGTTCATATTCCAGGACAGACTGAGAAATATAATCTCGTATTAAATGATATTGTTATGGTCGATATTGATGTTGTCGAAGATTAATTGCGCTCAGATAAATCTACCTGGATGCTAGGATACGCAATTAAAATATAATCGTGACTTTGATATTGATGTTGAATTTATAATGTTGCTAAAGCAACAGCAGAATAATCACTGTGCGAGCTGTAATTGCATAATGATATGGTCCTGGCCTAAAGACAAAACCTACGACAGTTTACCGTAGATTGGAAGGATAGCAGTTTTGGCCATACACGTGAAAATACGATGCTGACCTGTCTTGCGTGTAATAGACGCAGAGGTGCTGGTTAAGTGATTGCGGTGCTAACTGTATACTCTCGGGTATCACTTGCAACTGTTCACGTGTAAATCCACGCTGGGGAGCAGTTGAATCTAATCTGTAGATTGCGGGTCTAACCATGGATCTTGGATTGTTAAATATTTTGTGTGATGTAACACTCCAGATAGGATCAGAAGCTCTTTCTTATTTACCTCCCTCGAGCTCACCTGGTTCATATAAATATCGGACAGCCACGTTACCAATTATTTTTTGTTTCGAAAAATCATTTCATACGGGTCGGGTAGATGCTTTTTGTGATCGCGCTATTAGGCTTCATATTGATTGTTTTTCATATTGATTGTTCGATAACTTGATAATCTTACAACCCATTCACGAGATCTCTTGTGTTGAATAAATGCCTTCGAGTATTGATATGCAACCCGCTCAGTAAGTGTTCGATTAAATCGTGCAACAATTGCCTGATCGCGGTGTATTAAAGTATGTCCTCGTCTGATGGTGACGTTATGTTGCTTCATTAATGATAACATTGCACCTTGAAATTCCTTACCGGGATCAAAATGTAATAGATTTGGCCATTGTAAAGGTCCTCGTTGATACATTCGTTCAAACGTAGAAGCATCGTCTGATGCTGTCTTTATATATAATGGCTTCAGCTTCCTTCTATCTACTTGCATTATCAACTACAGATAAAGCATATTTGTATCTTACCTGACGTCTAGTATCATGTGGTAAAAGTAATATATCAGCCTGATGAACTTCATAAATTTGCCATATTGCCTGTCTTAAAAACGAATCTGCTGCGGTAACATTTTGACCTTTGATGCTTCGGCGCGTTTATTAATAGCTGCTTTACCTCTCCAGTATCCCTTTGTGGGATAATAAATATACTCCACAATATCAATTAGCAGCCCCTAATACTAGTTTACCTTTCATAGCAGATCTTACTAACCAGTTAGCTAATGATTCCTCGAAAGATTTATTCGTAATATAATTTAACGCGTGAATCAATTTTACATCTGCGAGATGTCTATGCTGCAGATTGTTACTTTTGTAAGATACATCATGAGTATGACAAGCTCGATCAATTTCATTTATAGGATATTCACCTGGTCTTCGTTGGTCCTGTCTGTCAGTTCTGATATCAGGTCTGGTTCCAAGGCCGCAGTAATTATATCCTGGAAGATGTTTTTCTCCTGGGTATTTGGCCCATGGATTCCCTGGTAATTTGTCAATTTTACTGCAATATCACCGCCTCGTTTTTTTTAATCGTCAGGTGTACCACATTGTGCATACTTACCAGCAAGTGCTAATCTGTTATTTTTTGCAATTGTTAATAAGTCGTTTGTGTTTCAAATTTATTTTAAAAAATGAATGTAATTAATTGTTCAGCTACAAGAACGCGAGAACCTGATAAGTAAATTGCTGCGCTACCAAATTCTATCAGAATGATAATAATTGGACCATCTGGAAGTGGTAAAATACAATTGCTACGTAATATGATAATGAGATGGTTAAAATGGGGCAGGTTGATTCACATGCTGTAAATGTTATTCCGACATCCTGAAATTGATGAGTCTGCCCTAGCGATCTGTAAATTTGTCCAACAAGATAAAACAGATTGTCATTCCCTTTTACGCATATAACTGCATTCATTTCCGTAGATCTCGCTAGCTGTTTGATCATGATTGGCTTGGATTTAAGTTACATCTCGCGTTATGTTTTCCTTTCGTAAATCATATTAATACAATACTTGTGTTCTGATTACAATATGTATTTTGCCTTGCGGTATACTCCAGTAAATATAAACTGTCCATATGATTAGCTGAACAGGTGATCTCTCTTGTCAGGTTAGTCATATTGTATGCGTCTGATCAGCATCTCTTAATGGAAGAACTCTTTACAAATGTTTATTGTTATGGAACATTTATGAAGGCTACGAACCCAGTCGCAAATTCAATGAATCGCTTTAATATCTTATGCGCGCATGTGCGACACATTTTCGCATTGATGCTCTTCTCAGACCGAGAAATCTTGTTATCTCTATTCTTTTTTTCTTTAAAAATGCTTTTGGAATGATTGATGTAGGAGACAAAAAATTATGCTGGTACGTAGGTATATCGTTGTTAATTGATTTATAAATATAATCCTAAAGTCACAACGATTTAGTAGGTGGAAGTATCGCATGCCTACGACACGCTTCTCCTAGTGGTGTGTTATATGATCAAGCTTATGAAATCCGAAGCAAAACAAATTATCTTTACATTCCTTCTTACATTAGACGCCGTCTGGTGCTGATTCGTTCACATTATCTACTGATTAACACACATGTATGTATGTATGTATGTATGTATGTATGTATGTATGTATGTATGTATGTATGTATGTATGTATGTATGTATGTATGTATGTATGTATGTATGTATGTTGTTACGTGCTTAGGCTCGAATAAGCAGCAACACAGAAAGAGTGAAAACTAACAAGCTTGTATAACTTTAACAATGAATTTATTAAGTACAATTATTTTCATAAAATAAATAAACTTACAGTTTTAGAGAATCAAATCCAACATTAATCCAATATAGAATTCACAAAAATAATCCACTAATGGAATTGTAAGAGTCCTGATAAATAAATGTTCTAATAGTTCCAGGTTCGAATCTTGACGATGTAATCCAAAATGGCTGACAATGTCACGTGATGCAGTTCTTGTTTAATTTATCATCCACATGAATTATGAGCACATGTTTTCTCCTCCAAATAAATAATAAATCCTCTTTCTTCAATGAATTGACACAAAGTCCAGAATAATTATAACACTCAAACATGAAATACACAACTAATAACTTACAGCCCAAAGATTCTACTAAAGTTAGCCTCCAAAACACAGCTATATATATATATGTAATTCCCTAGTAAACAAGAGGAATCATGTGATTCTGGAAGGTCACAGAAAGAAGCTGCATTCTCCAAGTCACGTAATCTAGATATTTACTACCCCTAAGAACTAAAAATAAAAATGTTGTCCTTGAAATTGACCAATAGTTTTAGAGGCTTGTTGACAATGTCTAAAGCAAGGTCAGAATTTAGGTCAAACAAGCCAAGGTCAAAACTTGTTTACAATTAGAGAATCTAAATCAGCCTAAACATTCTAGAATAATTTCCCAATTAATGGATATTAAACTCTAAATGATAAATTTGGATTTAACAATTAAAAATAAATAAATTAAATCAAATAGCCGTAACACCTTCCCCCATAAAATAAAAAGGAAGGTTTATATGATAAAACTTTTTTTTTTATCACAAACCAATTTACATCTGAGATTAAAAGAACTAGTACAAATTACACAATATAATAAATTATACACGGGAAAGAGTGTCTACAATTATATTATCAAGAAATAGCCTAAAATTTTTAACTTTGTCCATGTCCCACAAAATGTCCTAGGAAAGGCACACAATCACAACAGAACTCACTTTTAGACAAATTAATTGTCAAACATACATTAGTGAGTCTGTTAAAGAAT
Source organism: Unio delphinus (assembly GCA_029339505.1). Lineage (NCBI taxonomy): Eukaryota > Metazoa > Mollusca > Bivalvia > Unionida > Unionidae > Unio > Unio delphinus. The sequence goes on from JAQISU010000051.1 coordinate 4,287,996, forward strand.
TATCGAATTGTTGCTAGATGTTCTTTCCAGGTGTCGTTGTAGATGATGACGTCACAATTTTCTAGACCAGAGATGATCATTTTTATGAGACGTTGAAATGGACTTTCTTTATATTGGTAGAGTCCTTTTTGGAGTCACAATATTAAGTTTTCCTTGCTCTCTCCGTAGTGGAATCTGCCAAAATCCTTTCAGAAGGTCAAATTTTGGTGACATACTTGGCATTCCCAATTTTATCAATACAATTGTCAATTCTTGGTAATGGGAATGAATCTGTTTTTGTCACTCTGTTCACCTTCCTTTAATCAGTGCACATACGGAAAGTTTTATCTGGTTTTGAAACAAGTATGCATGGTGAACTCCAATCACTTTTACTGGGTTTGATAAAATCATTCTCTAGCAAATACTGAATTTCCTTTTTCAAGTATTCCTGTTTGAGTGGACTCGTCCAGCATGGATGCTGTTTGGAATTTTCAATTTCAACGTCATGAAAATTTTTGTTTGTCCTGGTAAGAATATCTGGACATAAGTGCTCATATAATAATAACATTCAGTTCATTTCTTTCTTGCACTTGCAACTGTGAAAGTTTCTGGTCTAGATTTGTTAATAATTTCTGAATTCCAACAATTCGTCCCTCCAATGTCAGTAGAATTCGACGATATTTATTCACCGAGTGGGACAGATACAACTAAATTAATTACGTATTTAACATAGCTATATCTTTCAATTTACTAGTACTCCTATAATTTATTTAGATCCCAGGAGCACTAATACTATAATTTAACTAATTCATTTTCTTCTTAACTTTGTACGGGCCATAATATCTAATCTGAAGAAAAGTAAGAAGAATGAACAAGAGTAACACAACTCCATTATCAGATTCAAAAGTTCTCTCCCTTTTAGTTCTTTCAAACCAAAGTTTCATTTTTAACTTTAATTGATTACTTGACTTGGTCTTAGGTAAGGGATCTACACAATCTGCCATAATTCTACCAAATGATTCGTCAAAGGCAGGAATAGGTTGCAGATGAGCCTTAGGTATCTTCTGATTGGGTTTTCCTACCATTTGACAAGTATGACAAGACCTACGGTATTTGGCAACATCACTTTTGATTTTCGGCCAATAGAAGTGAGTCAAGATCTTGTGATACATTTATTAATCCCTAAATGACCAGTCAAAGGAGTTTCATGGGTCAGATTAAGTATTTCCTGTCTGTAAGGTTTTGGAACTACTATTTGATAGTTCACTGACCACTCATCACCAAAAGGTACCTCGGAAGGTCTCCATTTTCTCATAAGAATTCCATTTTTAATGAAATAACAGACAGGAACTTCAGTAACTTCAGTCTCATCTATGACCCTTTGAAACAAACAGGAGATCTCAGGATCTTTTTCCTGTTCAACGATAAGTGCCTGTCGTTTATCACCCTGATTAAGAGAATGAGTTATTAAAAGAGGGTCACTATGATCAATACCTTCTGATTGATCTAAACAAAGAGTAAAAGTGACCTCATCAAAAACCTGACCTATACAAGCGCCAGTTGAAGGAATGCTGTCTTCTGTAACTACACTCTCAAAATCATCACCCTGATTAGAATAAAGAGAATGAGTTGTCAAAAGAGGATCACTATGATCAATACCTTCTGATTGATCTAAACCAAGAGTAAAAGTGACCTCATCAAAAACCTGACCTTTAAAAGCGTCAGTTGAAGGAATGATGACTTCTATAACATCATAAACCTGACCCACGCAGGTGTCAGATAAGGGAATACTGCCCTTTTCAACTTCATTCTCAACAGCTTTCTTTACCATAGCTCTAGTAACCGTACAAGCTTGAAGTATAACAGGGATTTCTTTTTCAATTGGATCAACTTTCTGATCCAAATTAGGCTTGTCAGTTACAAGTGGATTAACCACAACCTTGTCTCCAGCTAAGTCGTTGCCTAGCAATAAATCTATTCCCTCAACAGGTAAAACCGAGACTGTTCCGATTGTCACAGGTCCTGACACTAAGTCTGATGACAAATTTACACAATGGAGAGGAACATTAACAACGCCGCACTCTACTCCCTGAATAAGAACACTTTCATTAGAAGAAGACTTCTCAGAAAAAGGCAAAGTACCTGATAATAAAAGACTCTGAGAGGCTCCTGTGTCCATTAAAATTTTAATAGGGGTGGGATTGGCCGAATCACCCAAGAGTGATATAGAACCTTTCGATATGAATGGTTCATAATTCTCCATATCAAAATCAGACTGGGATTTATTAGACCCAACAAATGTATTGCTTTCAATACATGACTGTGACCTTGACCTCTTGTAAATAAGAGCATTTGGAACAGGTCTATCTTGATTCTGATGCCTATTTTTCAATTTGTAGCAATCAGAAATAACGTGTCCTTTTTTCTTGCAAAAAGTTACACGTCGGAAGAGACAAGGATCTAGAATCAAACTTCTCTGAAGTCTGATCTTTGAAAGTTGTGTTAGTTTGAGTTTTAGAAGGGCTTGAATTAGGCAGAAATACTTTTCTGCCATTTAATTGTTGAGTAGAAGTCTTGTTAACAAAAGGAACTCTATGTGTCAAAGAATATTCGTCAGCAGCTCGAGCAGCATTTTCTAAGGTTTCTATCTTATGGTCATCGAGATAAGTCCTAACATCACTATGGACACAGTTTTTGAACTCTTCAATTAATATAATTTGCTTGAGATTTTGATAATCTTGCTCAACGTTCTTGGCTAAACACCATCTATCAAACAACTGTTCTTTTTGTCTAGCAAATTCGACATGAGTTTGTCCAGCTTCTTTTCTGTAATTTCTAAATTTTTGCCGATAAGCTTCAGGAACTAACTCATAACCTCTTAAAATGCGTTCTTTAACTACGTCATAATCACCACTTTGCTGAACAGACAGTGAAGTGTAATCTCACTAGCCTTACCAGTAATTACACATTGTAGTAACTGAGTCCAATTCTCTCTTGGCCACTTTAAATTTCTGCAACTTTTTCAAAAAGAATGAAATATTTATCTACTTCTTTTTCTTTGAAAGGTGGCACTAATCTAATATTTCTTGCTAAATAAAAATTTTGATTTGAAGTATGATGATGATTCTCACTTGCCAGTTTCATTTCTTTCATTCTAATTTCATATTGTAATTGTTTTTCCTTCTCTCTTTCATGAAATTCCAGCTTCTTCAACTCTAATTCTCTCTCTCTCTCTCTCTCTCTCTCTCTCTCTCTCTCTCTCTCTCTCTCTCTCTCTCTCTCTCTCTCTCTCTCTCTCTCTCTCTCTATCAATCTGCATCTGCTCTTTTTGTAATTCAGTTTGTTTCTCTTTCTCCTCTCTCTCAATTCGCATTTGCTCTATTCGTAATTCAATTTGTTTCTCTTTCTCCCTCTCCCGAAACTCCAGCTTCTTTAACTATAATTCCATCTGGAATTTTAATTCTAATTCCTTTAATTTTATGTCAGAGTCTGATGCAGACTTACTGACTGGAATTAATGGACTTTGTTCCAAAAAATCCTGTTCTACCAAATACTGGACCAAAATCTTTTTGTTATCTTGTTTCGTTAAAAAAGCCTTGACTTCAGAAAGATCGTATTTCCTGGCAAGTTGAACCAACTCGTCTTTTTTGAAAAGATCTAATTGCTCCTGGGTAGGATTAGAAAGAAATATTTCTACCTTAGATGTCATTTTGATACAAGCGTGTCAGTCTCACTGAAGATTTAAAATTTTCAAAAACTAGGGGAAATTCAAATTTAAATTCAAATTTATCTCAAATCTCAATCCCGAGACGATAGCCACCAATTCTATGTTACGTGCTTAGGCTCGAATAAGCAGCAACACAGAAAGAGTGAAAACTAACAAGCTTGTATAACTTTAACAATGAATTTATTAAGTACAATTATTTTCATAAAATAAATAAACTTACAGTTTTAGAGAATCAAATCCAACATTAATCCAATATAGAATTCACAAAAATAATCCACTAATGGAATTGTAAGAGTCCTGATAAATAAATGTTCTAATAGTTCCAGGTTCGAATCTTGACGATGTAATCCAAAATGGCTGACAATTTCACGTGATGCAGTTCTTGTTTAATTTATCATCCACATGAATTATGAGCACATGTTTTCTCCTCCAAATAAATAATAAATCCTCTTTCTTCAATGAATTGACACAAAGTCCAGAATAATTATAACACTCAAACATGAAATACACAACTAATAACTTACAGCCCAAAGATTCTACTAAAGTTAGCCTCCAAAACACAGCTATATATATATATATGTAATTCCCTCGTAAACAAGAGGAATCATGTGATTCTGGAAGGTCACAGAAAGAAGCTACATTCTCCAAGTCACGTAATCTAGATATTTACTACCCCTAAGAACTAAACATAAAAATGTTGTCCTTGAAATTGACCAATAGTTTTAGAGGCTTGTTGACAATGTCAAAAGCAAGGTCAGAATTTAGGTCAAACAAGCCAAGGTCAAAACTTGTTTACAATTAGAGAATCTAAATCAGCCTAAACATTCTAGAATAATTTCCCAATTAATGGATATTAAACTCTAAATGATAAATTTGGATTTGACAATTAAAAATAAATAAATTAAATCAAATAGCCGTAACAATGTATGTATGTATGTATGTATGTATGTATGTATGTATGTATGTATGTATGTATGTATGTATGTATGTATGTATGTATGTATGTATGTATGTATGTATGTAATTATGCATGCATGCATGCATGTATGTATGGTTAGGTAACCATGAATGTAGTTCTAATCTACTTTTAGAACACTTTTGCCTGTCTCATTTTGATGGTGATAGAATAGTTAGATTTATGCATTTTTGATATTGATTTAAAGGTAATTGTTTTTTCTTGAGAATATAAGTTCAGGATGTTGTTGTCCCTGTGTATTTCGGCGACAGTGCACTGTGAGTATTAAGGCTTAGGTGATGATCTGAAAATAAAATATGGGTTATGTTTACATACTGCTCTGTTTATAGTATTATCTCTCAAGAAAACGAGGGTGAACCTTTGACAAAAACGAAAAAGTGATCTCTATAGATTAACATATAATATGCATTGATTGTCGCACAATGGAAAGGTCAATACTGAGAAAGAAATGTATAAAATATAAATTAATTGTGTTCTATGTCCAGCAAACGCGACAAACACACTATTAATATATATTTGAATTAAGTCCATTGTTGATTAATTTTCCTGTATAATGGTATGAACTAATTAATGTTTGCACCAATCATCAAACCTCAACGCCACAACATTGCCTTAAACTTTATGATAATAGTCTACCTGATTATATATATAACTTTTAAATGGCTAAATATGCCTCTAGAAACCTCATTTATTATTTTTAGGATGAATACCCTTTAACACATGGCCATTACTTTACATTTGTGAGTGTCACTCTGTCAAGTTTAATATTTTAACACATACTTGCATCCTTAATGTTATTTTGAAATCACCATATCTAACACATCCAGGGGCGTCATTTCAATTTTTGTCGGGGTGGGGGTGAAGTTGGGTGATGCAAAACTTAACGGACTTGTTAGTTTTCTTAAATCGGTTACAGAAATTTTACAGAACATGCAAATTCATTATAGATTAACATATGATTTGTTTTGCTTGCCACACACTGTAAAGGTTAGTACTGAGAAACAAATGTAGAGAATATATAGTAAAATTAATTTGTACTGATTTTCACATTATCACTGAACCTATTGTGTCGTTTCAAAATTCGTTTATGCCTATTTGCAAATATTATATTTCACTATTTGGAGCAGTAGAATTTGTGAGAAAACACACACAGCCTTGGATGTCATACAATAAACTGCGATGTCTATTTATATGTCATTTTGTTTTGCGCTTTGATCATCTTGATAAGAACTGATGTGATGAACACACCACTTTACCTTTTTGAACATTCTACGATGAACGTACATATATATTTCAAAACATTTTGTCACTAATACTAAAGGAGTTGTCGATTTACAACAAGTTTTATTAAGTTCAATGAATCATCATTATTATTATCATTATTATTATTATTATTATCATTATTATTATTATTAGTAGTAGTAGTAGTAGTAGTAGCAGTAGTAGTAGTATTATTAGTGATGACTGGAGAATATAAAAGTAATGTAGATTAAAAAGCAGATGTTTTGAATCTTTCTTTAAAGTATACATTGTTATTACTGTAAATTATATCGGCATTCTGATGCCATCCAACAAATAGGCGTAATGGATGCTTTCAACTTTGGAATCTATTACGTCATAACTACTGGTGTAAAATGTGGTTTCAAATGACATCCGTACATCATATCCACATATCATAGCATGATATAGTCATTTTCATAGTGAGATCTTTCCAGCAGTTAACATACAAGATGATCAAAGAGCACGATCAAGACAAGACTTTTTCATATAAGTGGTTTATTGCCTAAATCGAAGCTTTATGTAGAGGAATTAACCAACATTGATGTCTCTCTGCAGATCCTGAACCTATTACTGTTTGATGCCCTCCATCAATCATTCTTGTTTAGACAATCGATTAGAAGATATTGGAGAAGTTGCTATGTCAAGATGCAGCCATGACTATATTGGCAATCTGCACAGAAAATCACGTTCTCTTTTTGTTGTAATATATGTCGACACAAAAACCAAAATACTTCTTTTTGATTTGCCACCATGCATATTTTAACTCAGTATCATTCAAGTTAACTTTATTAAGGATATATGGTCAGATCGTGGAAAGAGTTTATTTCTAGATTAGTGGTATAGATGGATGCTGCTCGTTTGAATCATATATCAACGCTGTTGAAAAATCTGTAAGCCCGCTGAAAGAAAAACACATAAACGGAACACTGTTAACCTCGGTGCTTTCACAAAGAGCGATCCGGTTTAATTTTATATTAAAACTCAATCTAGCCTATTCATGAAACCAAGTATATTATATATTATTTAACCTTATCAGCAAATACTCCATGTATCAACCCAACTACGCTTAAATGAACCGGTTTAAATATATTGTAATTGAATCGGATCTGGAAAGAAACTTTGCCTCTTACATAATTTATCTTATCAACAGTTGGTATTTCATTTTTGTAAAGTCTGCAGTGTACAGGCGGTCGTAAATAGCAGACACACTTTTAATCAAAGGAGAGACATTATGTGCTGCAGGTACTGTTTATCCGAACAATAGTTGCGCAATAATTACGCAAGATGCGATTTGAATGCTAATGATTGCTATCTTCGTCCCCGGGAAGCACTGCAATACATCCATAGGAAGCTTCTGTATTAATGCGCTTGTTTGTTCTCCAATTTCCTCGACCACATTTATCATTGCAACGACGGAAATAAATGATAAAAAATGCCCGTTGGGAAGTTGTGCCGGAACGCAATAAGGCCGAACCCATGTTGTTTTCCTTTTAATCAAAAAACATATTGGAGTATAATTGCGATGGCGGTAATTACGATTGTTACGACTTCAGGAATGGTAACGCTACGGTTGAAATGCAAATGTTGAGAATATCCTCATTGATACCTATGAAAAATCTTTCAGAACTGTATTTATATGTATCATCAACCATAAAACACCATTATAAAGCATGACTAGGGTTCTAGTAAACAGTATTGATGAATACCGTGTATGTGAGCTTTTACAGCTTTGCATTTCCATATATTGTACATGTGCATTGGGGGAAGCACACTTGTATAAAATGGTAGGCATTTAACAATGTTCATTTTTTAACACAAGAAGTATCTGACGGAAAGCCGGCATAAGTTCTCAGGATATAAAAAAAAACTTTCAACATCTACATTTAGAGTTTTATTAAAATAAGAAATGCTTATAATACAATACAATATTAGAAATACAGAAGATTTGAAATATGAAGCCTTAAGTTTAGCGCTCGATTCTTTCATCATCTGTCGCTTTCCTACTATGGATCACACTCTTGATTGGACAATTTCGACGAAAACATTCTTTAATGTGCTAGAGAATAGAATCGGACTAACATGAAGTGAATACGGTCAGTTTTACTGCCAGTTTCTTAAAACAATCTGGACAAAAGTGCGATTGAAACCGTATCTGGTAACACAGTCAACTCACTGATTTATAAAAATGGCATTTCTTAAACGAGCGTCGATAACAGCGGAGTGTTAGTTAACGTTTTGCTTTTGATAATTCTAATTTCGTCTGATTAATCACCCATTTCAAAACCGTAACATATATCCTCAAGATCATAATTTGCATTGGAAGATATCATCTTACAAATTGGTAATTATTGAAACAGTCGATGTTTTTAATTCACTAACCAAAAGTGACCAAATTGACTGCAGAAAATATACATTTACTTTGGTAAACCGGTACATCAAAACAAAACGATTCTTATTATATTTCATATACTACGTTAACGAACCAACTGTCAGGCCACATAATGTATCCAACAAGATAGTTTTGAGCACCAGATTAGCCAGGATCACTGTCTGACACTCTTCATCAATCATCCTTACTCAGAAAAATACCCAATCGGAAGATGTGTGGAGAAGCCACATGGCAACTACGGACGTATGAGGAAATTATTCTCTTTGTTAGCAGTCTAAAAATGTTTAGTTTTACAGGTATTGCTGTGTTGAGATCGTGTTAAAATAATGGACGATCTTAAAAGCGATTAATATTTATTGGTATGTGCAACGCATGCGTAATCTTGAAATGGTTTGAGAGCGAGTAATTTCATGAACTTCGTTGTAAATATGTTGGTTGGTCGAATCAATAAATATATTCTTTCGATTTCAAAAAGCCCAAGCAAAATATGCACTGTTTCTAATTTATTAACCTAATATATAACACAATCGTTTTATTAAAGCTAAAATGGATAAGGTGTCATAAATATATAGCAATTTTCTGATTAAAGCCTTCATCTATGTTTGAAGAAAACTTTTGTCAAAAAATTCCTATGCATGTGCAGCGACTACGAAAGGGAAAATTGAATCATCAACGACTCCCATGTTGGTTAGAGAGCATTTGTGCATCGAAATATTAAACAGACTGCCTCCATTCATAGTTTTGTGTTTTTGATCTGAGACTAATTTTCCCAGAGAAGCGTCACCAACACGTGAAAGCTAAAAATGTCCAGCTAGAGTTTAATTCCTATCAAATATTCATTGTCGAAATGGAAAACAATTGGCGCGGGGGGGGGGGGGGCGCTAATTTTCTCAGAAAATATACTGTTAGAGGGCACAAATAGCCAGCGCCAAGATGAGACACTGAGAGGCCAGCCACTTCATCAATCATCCTTACCTAGACAGTCTAGCATAAGACGTTAAGAGATGTTCTTTTTGCCAATATGCTGATATGAATATATCAAGAAGTGTCTGTGCTAATTACTGGGTTCTTTGTTAACGATCGGAGAATGTCAGGTACTGAAAAGTCTATTGTCCCAAATAAAAATTTTGATTTCTCGTCATGAATATTCTTGCCATATAATTAATTTATGTAGAGTTCCCAAGGACTTCATTGAGAATTTTATTTCTACTTCGCATATTAAGAATGACTTGAACCAAATATTCAAAACTTTTATTATAATGTTACAAGCCAGAGGTTTTTACTTGACTGAGTGGTGTCAAACCTTGGCGCAATTCCAGCTAGAAGTCATAAATTTACTCAAAATTTTCAAAGACTTCAATACAACTTCAGTTGTAAATCAGAAATCCAGACGTGCCCGTTCGATACATAAATTTTACTATAATTAATGCAAGAACACATATCTTCAACCTACCAAATATATATTGATGTGCGAACTGCACGGTTTTTGTTTGTTAGGTTTCCTTAACACCAGCAGTATACCAGAAACTATACAACTCCCCTAATACATGGAATTATTTTAACTCCGCCATCTTAAGCCAGTCAATTTAAGGTTTCCAGGCACATTTCGGGATTACATCTGTACCACATTTGCTACCATGGCGGCATAAACGTTATCTGCCGAGTCCCTTCTTATTATTCCTTTGTGATATTCACCGGTTTCCTACTGTAAATACTGCCACATGCCATCACACCACCCATGTACTCCACTTGAATTTAATAGAAACTTTATTACTCCAGGGTGATTCATTCGGGTTTGATCTGAATTCACTACTAGTGAACCATGGCATCACATGAAAACTCATTAACACTTTAAGCCGTGATGTTTTCTCCTAGTAATTGGTTAATTATTTAGGGCTGAGAATATTTCCATTGCACCGAATTCTAATAATCACACAAATAATCATAAAGACTTCCTTAAAACGAGTGCTGTAACCAAAACGCGCATACTCCAAATTTATTTTGATAGTATTTAAACCTTCCTCTATAATGAGACCTATGATCTGTGTAAATCGGAATGTACGGAAACTGAGTAATGTCTTAAAAAGTTCTAGGCCGCGTATGATGTATGTTGTTATAAATGAACAGATTCATCTGCTTTTTGATTTCTCAACATGTATGCAGTTACACACTATTTCAGTCGAGCCTTCAAATGACTGTCTTGCATTAGCATCAGACAGTTTTCCAAGGCCAACTGCCAGACCTGCAATTATTGCTTTCCCTACAATGGTTGTGCTACCATTACGATATACGTGTATACAATGTGAATGTCAATGAGTGTATATCACTCATATTTTCATTCTGTAAGCATCATACATTCCAATGAAACGTCTGTGTAAATTTGCTGACAAACTTGTTGTTTCTGAATGACGTTTCTCCTCGGAACATCATCAATTAGTAACAAAAGTAGTTAGGATGACTTGCTTAAATGCTACGAGACTAAACCGATGGAGCTATTCTTTGTTCAGTAAACTGCTCACATAAGTCTGTTAATCTGTACCAGCTAAATAATGTTCTGTGATGCAAATTAAACAATGTAGGATGCTTGTGGCTATTTTACAAAATGGGATTTGCTAATGATGGGACTAATTGAATTTGTAGTTTTATTTGTAGGAAAATGTATGCCTGCCGTGATTAACCGTGACCGTGAAGAAAGTGAATTCATGTGTCACTTTTTGTCTGCATTTGTACACACAGAAAACAAAACAACCATACTGATTTAAAGTTAGTGCAATACTGAGTAAAACGTTCTAAATACTGAATAATTTTGTAACGCATTGAAAAACGAGACCACTTGATAAATATAAAGTATTTTGATTTGGTTTATTGGTCAATTAGAGTTACTGGTTTATCGTATCTCTTAACATATTGGCTATTAATAAGACACCCTTCATAACGTGCAAGTTATTACAAGACTCCCATAACAAAAACACATCACAACTTCCTCAACTAAAGTATTTTCAGAGATGGAATCATTACCTTTCCAAGTATTTTCTACTGAAATTACACCTTATTAATGTGATAATAACATCTTTCTTCTGAATTAATAAATTTTGGAATTGTAGTACTTTAAAAACACAAATATCAGGAATACCGGATAGCAATGATGCAGAGAATGCTCATTTAAGAAACAAATGGACTGAGGCAGATTAAATGAATATTTTTATATCCTTACAGTTTGATCATTACATAGGACCATAAACAACATATTTATACGTGCATACTAAACCAAAGTACACGCAAAAAGTAAAGGCAAGTCAAAAACCAAAACCGGACAGAACTAAATTATGTTAAACATTGAGAGAAATACAAATATCAACCAAAAAAATGATGCACGCATGCTTTACATTGAGAGCAAACGTAACATGTATCCTAGTTTATGATCCAATCGGTTAAAAGCGAATTATTGATCAACTAATTCAAATGCCTACACCTTTGTACAGCTTTGCAAAATTCAGCAAATACTTTATTTACATAGATTACAAAGTAAATATGCGAAACAAAGGAACGTACTAGAGAACTAAAACCTAAATTATCCTAGAATTACAGATACAAATCCAAATGATTAAAAGTCTGAAATAAACATTAGTGGAGATCCAAATTAAATCCAGCGCTGAAACTGTTGATATGCCTATGGTGGCGCCTGGAGTGGTAATGTACCAACATTATTTTGTTGGATAAATAATACAACTGTTTCTGTTTCAATATCTTATAGCACGAACAATTTATTTTCCTCTATCTGACCTTAGATCACAATTAGCATTTTCTAGACAGAACAAAAAAGGTTTATGATATTTATAAAATAAAATATTAGTTATAATTGTAAGTCTATTACTAAATTTGTAATACAAAATGTGTAGTAAACAACAAGAAGACCTGGCAATTTATGGATAATTTTCAATTCTTGATTGAGATAAACAGGTTTACTTCAAAATCAAAATTAACCATTCATGTAATTGTGTAAAATGAACTTGAATGTGGACAAGGTCATGCTTAACATTATGTTACAATAGCATATAATGATATAAAAATTAAAACCTAACAAACCAACAATGTAAATTAAATATACATAACTAATGTCTGGCAGATTTCATGTCTTCGTGTTTTGCAAACCTATATATTTATATTTATAATTCTATTCATGGTAAAAAGAACGAAAACATTATTGTTCACATACAAATACATTAATGGGATCTTATTAAAACTTGAAAAATGTAACTGCTCTTATTAAAACATGAATAATGTAATTTACTTTGAGATTAATTTTGTATCTAGTATTTGTCTATCTTAAGATTGCGTAGAGTATAAGTCCAGATAGGTATGGTTCTTATACTATGGGACTACTTACTGTCCGTTTTCAAGACAATGGAAGTTTGATATATTAACAGTACAGTTTCTAGTCAACGAATTGAGGGACTGTATGTGGAGAGAAAATATATAAACATGCGAAAGTTCTGCTGATTGAAATTGATAAGGAAAAATCCTAATTTCAAACAGTAGGTAATATATTCGATTTTGCGACAATATTAACTCGGCAAAGATGGACGGTCCTGTATTATCGCCATCCCATTTACACGTTGATTGCTTAACCTAGTGTGTTATGGCAAAGCGAACTGTAAAGCAAATTAACTTTCTTGATTGAAGAAATAGATTTTATATTACACATACATACATACATACATGCTAAAAGAAATTGGAGGTAAGAAAACAAATCTTTTCGAGGCATATGAGTGGCCCTGAAAAGGTCCTTTTGAGGTTTTTGTTAATACAATTTTGTTAAGAAAGATGGCATCACATATGTCTTCTCTGAAAATCTGAAACAAATTATCAGACGTCTTTAAAAAGACTAAAGAGGTAAGGACCTTCAATAGCCAAACAGCCAAACCCAGTTCACACACCTGCTACGCCTGATATGTCACGACCTGTGATTTATACTAAGTCATCGACGGGAACAAGTCTAGAAGTAGGTCTTCAGAAAACTGCTTGTTAACTCCTGAGATTGTGTCATACTTGTGGACAAATCATACATAGTAATGATGCAAAGACTCACCAAATCGTGGATATGGAACACGAATACTACATTCAAAAATACCATTCGAAACATGAAGAAGAAAATGGACAGAGGAAAGTGAATTTCATATTATTTTTTTTATTTCGAATGCATGCAATGGACTGCCATTCATATTCCTAATTTCTGTGTGACTCATTGAGCTTGCGAGCAGTACATGTACATCCAAGAGCCTACCTTTAGTAATTGACCTCAGTGCAGTAAGATATAAGGAGGACGTGAACAAATCTTTCGGGAGCCTTACACGCTAGCCGATTTCGCCCAATGGATTTTAGACCCTATCGACGAGACGGGGAGTCAAGAGGACATAGAAAGTTACAAAAATTGTCTTCTCCATGCCACGGTGATGGCTCACAATTTCTCGGGATACGATGGACAGTTTCTTTTGAGATACTTTACGGAACAAAGTACCAAACTTTCGAAAGTGACTGAATTTAGCCCAAATCCTTTGCATGCAAATGGGACAACTGCAATTTAAAGATTCGATGAGTTACTTGGCTAAAGAAATGATCAAAGGTTATTTTCCGCACATTTGCAATACCTAAGACAACCAACACGCTATTCTACCACATTTGCATGAGGTTCAGTACTACGACCCCGACAACACGAGTACCGAACAATGAGAATCTATATACGCTTTTTAATAGAGTCACGCCTCGGACCCATTTGATATTCAGAACTAGATGTCAAAGTAATGTTGTTCCGACGTCGAAATCGTATGGCGTTGCTGTGTGCTGTGGAAAAGTTTGAGAACTGTTCATGGAACACGGATAGATCGATCCTTTGAAAGAAGCTAAAGCGTTTTCCTTAGTGTACCACCAACTATTCATGTCCTAAAACATCCTGGCTGTCATAAGCCCTCATACAAACGTTGTAAAACGTCAACATCGGTCAATGCCCTACGCTGGCTACATTACTAGTGCGACAAGGACGACACATGTATTCAACACAACCGCAACGGAGGAGGCAAAACGACCACCGGGACGTATTCGGCAGATGTCTGGGACTTAGAAAACACAATTTATTGGCTGATTATTTTACTGATGTACCTATTGCTACTCTCTACATGACACCAAAAATCAGTTTTTACAACGGACCATGGGAAATTCGTACTATGCCACTTATCAGCGGCTGTTGAGGTTAAAACAGCAATAATATCAATTGGTGCTGATTTGGGAACAAGAGTGCCATCACCGTTTGAAAACCGATTCTGAATTTAATCGTAGCAAGCGGCTTGACCGACTGAACCTGACGTACATTTTGTACGGAGGACGAACGAATTCCACATGTTTGTTGTACCAAGGAGAAGAAATCAAATGCTTGGACCTGTCTACGCCGTATATTGTCACGTTTCCCCAGGGCATCCGCAATGTATGACGTAACACATCAATCTGGACAACATTCGAGAATACGAAAGATTGATTACATTTAAAAGTTTTGCCTCCCACGCACTTGTACCATAGCGTTTTTACCTCACCATTGCCAAGGAAACTGTTGTTTCCTTTGTGTCGTACTTGTGCCAAAACATACAGCCAGGACCGACCTTGTCAGCACATCCAAGAACAGCATACCTTTACGGTGGGCAGGTGGAATTGTTTAAAGTTCTTGACATGGGATACTAATTGTTAGAAGTGTACAAAATATACCAATTTTCTGAGACAGAAATATACCACAAGGGCGACTAGACTCAAAAAGTCATTTTCGGAGACTACGTAGATGCTTTTTTGAAACTGAAACAAGAAGCTAGCGGCTTTCTTCCTGTTGCCATTCTCCCGAAGACAAAATTAAATTCAACGAGAAGTACCGGAAACAGGATAGCATCATTTTAGACCACGCGGAGACAAACAAAGTAAGGCAATCGTTTGCCAAAGTGATGTCAAATCGCTTGTGTGGCAAAATGGTAAAACGACCGTGTTTATCCAAGACAGAGTATTTGACAAAAACTTCCCACTACCTCCATACGATTCACGACAAAACCAGGATGGGGGCCCCGAGTGGTCGAGTGGTCTAGAGTGCTTTCCGTTACGGGTCATTGCCATCTCACCTCTGTCTGCGTGGGTTCGAGTCTAATATTGGCCTAATGTAGTTATGTGATAAAGCTTGCCAGTAGCTTCTCGTGGGTAGGTTGTTCTTTCCTGGTTTTTTTCCGGGTTCTTCCTCCACCAATAATACTGGCCGCCATGTATATCCTATCGTGTGCTGAAAAATGGCGTTATACTCTACAACAACAACAACAAAACAAAATACATGAAACACGTGGATGCCCCTCCTGAGGATTTGATCTTAGTCAATTTCATTGCAGCTTACGTTACAGTCCACGCTCGCTTACAGTTGCAAGAAGTTTTAGAACTGTTAGGATATTGTGTGTTGTATTTTGACACGGACAATTGCATCTACATCGATCACCTGGGTCACTGTTACCCTAAAACCGAAGGAGACCGTTTAGGAGCCTGTACGGACGAGCATCCCTAAGGCAAGGTTCTACGTTGTGCTAGTGGCTGTCCTACAAATTGTGGATATTACCGAGACACACAAGGAGAAATGCACACGGAATGTAACGTGAAAGTAGTGACTCAATTATCGCAACAGTCGAGTGGCAAACCTTGGTGTATTGAAAGAAGCCTTGCAGTCTGGACAAAATGAAAACTTTAAAGTGACCACCTACGATCGGTGCAAGATTGTACGTTTACCCACACACCAAACTGTCAGTTAGCCTTTGGAAAAAGTCTATAAGATCGTGTACAAGAACAAATTTCGGCTTCCCAACCACTTCACTTTACCGTATAGACACGTCGTTATTGGTGAACATTTATTCAAATTTACAGAAATTTTCAGGCAAAAAGTCCTGAAAGAATTGACGACTTATCATTACTTGTGAGACAAAGCCTAGAAAAGACAAAACAAAACAAAAAAATGGAAACTTGGGAAATGTATTACCTTTTGAACCACCGTTGGTTCCCGTGATGGTTGTGTGGAGTATTTTGATTCGTATGGATTGCTACCTTTAGAGGACGACATCATCGAGTTTATGAGAAGAATTGATCAGACGACACATTTCAATAACATGCAATACATATTCATTTGTGTGTGGAAAATTTTGTGTGGATTTTCGTCATCAACGAAGTCTTGTTTATTCTTTAGAACATTTAGTGACTTATTTTGATCAATATTCTTTTAGAAACGACACCAAAGTAGAACGATTCGTTTGTGATCATTATGGCTATCTGTTGTCTCTAGCAATTAAATATATGTACATCTACGGCCCAATGACTTCCATCCCTGGAACGATAGCTACACTTCACAAAGTTGTCAACCTTGTCAAAAATGATTTGCTTGTTTATTGTTAATTAATAATTGTTGGTTGTTTGTTATTTGTATACATATGATGTGTTTTGAAATATTTTGTCTGTCGTTTGTTTTCAAATTTTCATCAATATGTATGCTCTTTGCCTCTATCACTCGCCCTAAAATCAACTCTATAGTATTCCGATCAAATAAAAATCGTAAATATTTTTTCTATCTCGGCCGCACCTGAACCATATAAAGCGATGCAGTCTCCGGTCTGGCCATCCATTGTTGACCAATACTCCTATGCATATGTGTTCAAGGCTAGCCAAACTGATCAAAGGTTACGTTCATTTACATTGCATCAAGCAAATCCTGATATCGAGGCCTGAAGAGATAGAGAATGTGAGAATGTTGAATTGACCGAAGACCTGGTAGAAGAGCTATACAGATAGAAACTTAATCAAGAGAAAGAAGAATGGACGGAGAAGTACATATTTCAGAAGCAGCAGAGAGAACAGAGAGAACAGGAACAGCAGCAATAGCAGGAACCACACACACACACACACATATATATATATATATATATATATATATATATATATATATATATATATATATATATATATATATATATATATATATATATATGAATTGTAGACTGTCGTATAAACACGATAGAATTCTTCTCTTTCCGAAGAAGCATACCCTAACCTGTGAGAAAACATGCCAGACGGGGATGCAATCTTAGACAACGAAAGTTTACCATAACTGCCGGTCCACAAAACAGCCCTTTTGAGGACTAGCCCAATACTCTAGAAAAGAGATACTAATTCTATTGACAATTGTCTGTTAGTAAGATAAAAACAGAAGTATCTACAAGCACTTCGTTTGTTTGACCTGTGAGAAGTTTGTATATGAGCACTTCGTTTCCATAACTTGTCAAATAGTCAGTGTTCTTTTTTTACTTTGTGATTGTAGTTATATGCGAGAGAGTGTTTATTTTATGGCCGCTTGTACCATATTTATTTGGTATGGATATGAATCTTGCACGTTTTGGTATCAGGCGATGTTTTTATTCAAGTCCGCTCTTGACACATAAAGCGAAAACATTCGTTAGTCTGGCCAGCCATCTTCACGTATCAAATGTGAAAAAATGAATAAAAGAATTGCAAAACTGATCGAATTCCAATTGCATCTCGAGTATCCCAGGCGAATTTTAGACGAGCTGGCTAAGGAGGCCATTGCCGAACAAGCTACGATAGAGGAGGAGTAAGAGGAAGCAAAAGAGAAAATAAGAGAGGGATACTGCCTCACCTCATGCTAAGGCTTGTTTGTGAGGTCAAGATTGATGCTAGGACGCAACAGTTTGCATCAGCACCTGTGACACAACTTTTGCCACCATTACAATGACCAGTGGTTCGCCAAACTGAAATCTTGGAAGAAGAAATAAGGAGGCCACATCATCCATGTTTGTGACATAGGAGAGAAATCTTCACTATCCCTGAAAGTGAAGATTGTGAGAGTAAAGCCACTCAACCCAATTATGTATTACAACTGGGAACATGCCTGGAGTCGGATATATGTCGTTGTATCAGGCATGTGAGATGTTATCATTAGTCAGGAGTATTTAGCGTTCCAAAAAAAATAACCCTTCTTAAGTGTGGAGTAGTGTGTTTATAAACACTCGCTCCTTTATTGATGTGATAGTATGTTTGTGTTTGTATGCGTTCGCGTACGTTTGTGTGTCTAGTAGATTTTGTTGTTTGTATTCGTGCATGTACATTGTATGGATAGTCGAGCGTTCGTATGCTTGCGCGTATATTTGTGCTCGTGTGGATAGTATATTTGTGGTTTGTTTTTTTTTCCTTCCCGTGTGTGGATAGTATATTCGTTGTTTGCTTTCTCTTCCTTCTGTGTTAATAGTATATGTGTGGTTTGTGTTTTACTCCAGCCCATGTGTGGACTGTATATTAGGTGTTTGTTTTTCTCCTTCCCGTATGTGGATATAATATATTGTGGTTTTTGATAGTACATAATACTTTTTACCTTTCCTTCTGTATGGATAATATATGAAGTGAGGGTAAGGGATGTTTTTTTCTCACGCCCATACTTGACACGTATCAAGTCAATTGTCCGTCATTCGCGCCATTCTACATGGAATAATCAAAGAAGATGACTATTAATCATATAAAAAAATGCGAAGTTACAGGAAGTGGTAGATACCTTATGCATGGCAGAAGTGTTGAGAATGATGGATATAGTCCACACATTATGCACATGGAGAGGAATACTTTATAAACGCAAAATAATCACTAAAACAACTGATTAAAGAAGGAAGATAAAGAGGGGAAGGGGTCACATGATCTTATAGAATCTTTAGAACAAATTTACGTTAAAAAATTCTCGTATGACCCAGATGAGACTCAGTTATATTTACTCTCAAGAACTAAAAATAGAACAACGTTTATATCAAAGCTACATAATGTCCTTGGAATCAACCAATCATTTTAAAAGCTTGTTAACAACTCTGAAGCCAGGTCAGAAATGAGGTCAACATCTGGTGTTTATTTGTAAAGTTCAAGTCATCCCACTTTTTAAAAAAATATCTCCGAATGAATGAATCTTAAACTTAAAATGTCAAATTTGAATCTGACAAACAAACAATTAAAACAAAAATAAATGACTTAAATCAAATATACGTAACACCTTCCCCGTAAAATAAAAAGAAAGGTTTATATGATAAAACTTTTTTTTACCACAAACAAGTTTACACCTGAGGTTAAAAGAACTCGCATAAATTACACGGTGTATATGATATAATACATTGTTATACACGGGAAAGAGCGTCTTCTATGAAATTATCATTTCCCTTGATGTACTGGATGTCAAGATTATATTCCTGCAATAACAAATTCCACCTTAGTAGAATATTGGTTTAACTTGTCCATGTCCCACAATGTATCCTAAGAAAGTCACACTAGCATGGTAGAACTCACTTTTAGATAAATTAACTGTCAAACATGCATCAGTGAGTCTGTCAAAGAATTTTCGAATTGTTGCTAGATGTTCTATCCAGGTGTCGTTGTAGATGATGACGTCATTTATATGGGCATCACAATTTTTTAGACCAGATGTGATCATATTCATGAGACTTTGAAATGTACATGGCGACCCTTTCATCCCGAATGGCATTACTTTATATTGGTAAAGTCCATCTGGAGTCACAAATGCCGAGATTTCCTTTGCTCTTTCCGTTAGTGGAATCTGCCAAAATCCTTTCAGAAGGTCCAATTTGGTGACATACTTGGCATTCCCGATTTTATCAATACAATCGTCAATTCTTGGTAATGTGAATGAATCTGTTTTTGTCACACTGTTCACCTTCCTATAATCAGTGCACATACGGAAAGTTTTATCTGGTTTTGGAACAAGTATGCATGGCAAACTCCAATCACTTTTACTGGGCTCGATAAAATAATTCGCCAGCAAATATTGAATTTCCTTCTTTAAGTATTCCTGTTTGAGTGGATTCATCCTATATGGATGTTATTTGACAGGTTTGGTATTTACAATTCCAACGTCATGAAAAATCTTGTTTGTCCTTGTAGGAACATCTGAAAATAAGTGCTCATATTCAAATAATAACTGTTTCAGTTCATTTCTTTCTTGCACTTGTAAATATGAAAGTTTCTGGTCTAGATCATTCATAATTTCTGAAATACGAAGATTCGTCATTTCAATATCGGTAGAATCTGATGATATTTCTTCACTGAGTGGAACAGGTACAACCAAATTAATTACATGTTTAACAATGTTATCTCTTTCAATATACTCTTTTAGCATGTTTATATGGCAGAGTTGTTTTTGTTTGCGCTTCCCAGGAGTATTTATGATGTAATTTAAGTCATTAATGTTCCTGTCAACTGTGTAGGGACCATACTATTTGGCCTGAAGAGGATTTTGTGGCATTGGTAAGAGAGCCAGGACTCTATCACCAGGCTGAAAACTCCTTTCTTTCTATTTTTAATCATATCTTGATTTCATTTTAGATTGAGTAGAGTGCAGATTTGCTCTTGCGACCTCACAAGCCTTTGATAACTTGTATCTAAAATCGGAAACATAATCAAGAAGATTGATCTCAGTATATTCATTAGAGAGAAGTTTCTCTTTCAATAAATTCAATGGTCCACACACAGTGTGTCCAAAAACCAGTTCAAAGGGACTGAATCCTAACGATTTTTGAACTGATTCTCTAACAGCAAACAATAGTATGAATGCCTTCATCCCAATCTTTATTCGAATCAAAACAATATGATCGGATCATATTTTTCATATTTTTCATGGAATCTTTCTAATGCCCCTTGGCTCTCAGGCTGATAGGCAGACGAAGTTAATTGCTGAATGCCCAATTCATACGTAACTTGTTGGAAAATTTCAGACATGAAATTTGAACCTTGGTCAGACTGAACAGATTTGCGAAGGCCATACTGACTAAAAAACTTTATCAAAACTTTTACTATTGTTTTAGACCTTATATTCCTCAACGGAATTGTCTCTGGAAACCTTGTTGACGCACACATAATGATCAACAGGTATTGGTTACCTGACTTGGTCTTGGATAAGGGATCTACACAATCTACCATAATTCTACTAAATGGTTCGTAAGGCAGGAATAGGATGTAGATGAGCCTTAGGTATCTTCTGATTGGGTTTTCCTACCATTTGACTATTAAACTTAAAATCGCAAATTTGAATCTGACAAACAAACAATTAAAACAAAAATAAATGACTTAAATCAAATATACGTAACACACAGAAGACAAGAAGTGTGTGAAATAAAATAAAAAAGATGGTGGAAGAAGAAAACAAAACGGTTTTCTCAGGGCCACTCATATGCCTCGTTAAGGTTTGCTTTCTTGCCATTAAAGTTTGTTTATGTATGTATGTATGTATGTATGTATGTATGTATGTATGTATGTATGTATGTATGTATGTATGTATGTATGTATGTATGTATGTATGTATGTATGTATGTATGTATGCGTCTGTGTCGACGTTATTTCCCTTTTTATGTGTACTTTAGGTTCCAGAGTATACAGCTTGTGCTAACTTAAGATGTACTCGCATAAAAAAAACTACTTAATCTGTATGGTCATTTTCACTTCCTTGACTTCAGAGGTAAATTGTTGAATAACTTTTTACTTTTCAAATGTTTTGCAATACCTTCATTGCACTTTCATAAACTGCTAATGCCTACATCAGCAAAATTTGTTTTCCCTATTTTATTAACTGCAGAAGTTAGAAAACGTTTGATTAATTCTGGTTAATTTGTCAAGCACATGGAAGCATCCATTTTGCTATACCATGTGTGCAGATCATGTACAATTTCTACAAGTACAGTATCCAAAGAAATGTCAGCCATAGGACATAAACGTATCATAGACATATGCCAACGTTATCTCCATTGCTCAAGGTACAAAAGCAAACAACTTCACCTTACATACGCCACTCTCTTAAAGTACATAATAACTGGTGAGCGCCCCATACAGTAATGCAATTTAAAAGTCAGTCCATGATGTTGCGCACGATTCAGGTCAGTCCCTTGCAACATTGTTCCCAATCTCCTTTACAGTGACGTCACCTCAACTGTCCCATTTGTATTCAACTCCACTTTCCCTTTACTCTATGCTGCCCAATATTCCCGATGTTCAATTACCATTGACCCTATATGTGCCAGCCTGATATTTAAAACCTTGATACTATACATGTCCGTGTGTGTGTGTGTGTGTGTGTGTGTGTGTGTGTGTTTAATGCATTTTCCTGCAGACCCTATACAGTTACACTACATTACTAAAGATCAGATTTGGGGATAGAGAAACACATGTGTGTTCTCAAGCAAAACAAAGTTTTTCATTTCACTTCAACCTCCGTTTTTGCTGTCGACAGTCTCCAACCCATTATATTTCCCTTCACAATAGAACAAACATTAAGTAAAAACATCCCGACTTCTCATGTGGAATATGTGTCGTAATGCGTCATTCCAGATAAGCAGCATACTACCCTCACGCAAAATGGTGGCTTCATGCTGATTTCTAATTCGTTCCAATAATATTGAGACCCTATGTCTTTATAAATATTTAACAATCAATGTTCCCAATTATAAATTTAAACTTTACGACGCTTTTTGACATAAGACTAATCTACGAATTTCATTTAGACCCATTGATCATCTCGGAACGTGTATCATCATACGGTATAATTACTTTCGAGTGCAGATTGTCATCTCATGCAGCACAGTTAAAAAAAACCCATATATTTCAAGATGGCGCCTATGTTTAATTTCCGTTTGTCCTCTGAATTGTTTGACTCTAATGTGGCGTTTTCTACCACTTGCCCATAACATGTTGTCCAAGTAACGGCCATAAAGATAATCGTGGATGTCGCTTTTATATTTTATATGTTATACTCTTACAATTACTACTACTAACAATAATAATAATACGTAGTCGTAGTGGTAGTAGTAGTAGTAGCAGTAGTAGTAGTAGTAGTAGTAGTAGTGGGAGGAGGAGGAGGAGAAGGAGGAATGGAGGTAGTGGTGTGATTTTCTTCGTAGCATGGAATACTTCCATGTTTATATAAGACTAATTGATTTTAAAAGTTTACAAAAGCCGATATCATAGATTACCAGTACTTTGCATCTTTAATATCAATCATTAACTCACCTTGAGGTTTTAGTTCTGTATTTTCAAGTATTTCAAGACCTTTCCAATGATCTGTAATTCTGAATGATGACCAGCAACAAGCATTAATCGTTCAAGTAACGGCTTAGGGGAACTCAGGTCTAATTGTATGACATCTAAAAGTTATCAAGTGATTGATGGTCTTTACCCAGACATTAGAAACATAGAGTCAAGAACAAACCTGTTGGGAAATATGTAGTCTGCAAAACGTCAGCAAATTTGCCTTAATTCATAGAAATGTGAGCTATGGAATCAATGGGAATAGAAGGTGAACTATATGATAATCATGTAAGACTTGGAGTATAAGCGCTGATGGATTTGTTAACTTTCAAGAATTGTTCGGATTGGATCGATTGGACATACATGCATTTCTCCCTTAACCGTCACACTGTTTGCGGTACAGCATACAAATTGATGCGCTAGTGTAAAAGTGAGGGTGCGATATTTCTGTCACCATTGTATCTTAACGATATTCAATACTTCGAGAAAAGATTCACGGACTCCTCCGAAATCGTTTACATTTTGTTGGGTCTACGCGCGTAGTTGTCGGATGTTGCCTATTACGGCCAACATCATTTCGAAATATGCCGGTTCTATCTTCGACGGCCATTGAATAAATGTTTCCATTTTAATTGTGACTTCTTTATCCTGCCCAAATAATTTAATGATAAACAAATACTTGTTGATTTAACTATAACGAAATTATTTTGCTAGCGCCACCGGTGAACCCAGGTGATGTCGATGAGTTTCCAACAAGTGCTCAGGTTGGTCTACATATCATTGTTGTGATGGTCGCAATTCCCGCAACACCAAGCTTACGCAAATCAAAATCACGACCGCCCGTATGCATTTATATTTCACAAGAATGACCGTTTACCTTTTGATTTCAACGCGCTGCTGTTGTTCCGCTTCAATTATTGTTGTGCATATATAATCTTAATGATGAGTAGTATATTTGACGGATAATTTTATTGAGGTGTAGTTAGCAGCTGAGAGGTTTCTTGTGTTAATGCGATTGTTCAAAGATGGCCTCGAGTGGGTATTGGTTCATTGGAGGATTGAAACTATGGTTTCAGTTTAGCCAGCGGAGTGATTATATTTAATTTTATGACAAGGTCTATTAACCCTGTTTTTGCCCCGGTAATCGTCAACTAGATAACTTGTTGACGATGTTGGCATGCACTCCTAGCTTTTCCAGAACCTGGTCAATATCCATGACGGGTAAGTGATACTACATGTTAGCACAGACACAGAAGATGGTTATGGACCCATCCGGATACATTCTGATTCCTTCAAACTGTCAAGCGATTAATAATAATTGCACTGGGTTATGTGAGAAAACGAGCAACGTCGTCTCTTGTTAATTATGACTTACAGGTGAAGTAGGACGTTGACGATGACCATTTCCGTTACACCCCGTTAGATTCTAAATCCTTTTAAGATGAACAGTAAGGTCCAGACTCCAGTACCTTAATGATGCGAGATTTGGGTATATCAAACCCTTTCCTTATAACAATGAAAAGAAGTGTGCCGTTTTATATTTTGGCATTTTGTTGCTTACTAATCCACCAAATAAACTACATTAGTTTACTATACACATTGGTGAGGATAGCGATGATTGCACATAGGCAGCCGTTTCATCCACCTAATTTTTCATAAATTCCACCAACACACAAGAGTTGCCGATTACTGTGTTTACTTGATCTCGGCCAAATAGTTTGTGACTTCTCCTCGAGGCTTGAAAATAACTATGTTCATGTCCATGCTGGATGTTTTGGGACTTTCTATTTTGATCTTGAAAAATTACGAGCCCACCCAGGTCGATGCCAAGAACAATCTGGATGCGTACATAGGCGTTTCGTCAAGACATTGCGCTCGTGCTTCTGTATTTCTAAATCAGACATTGTATATTATCAACTGAAGTTTCTATATGGTACTGCAAAGTTGATAGACCTGTGTAGTATCGGTGAACGCTCGAGTGCAAACAATACTTCAATTGTGAGATGTCTAAATATTGGGATATGGATTCGAGTTTGCAACGGCAGCGTTAATAAAAATTGGAAGAGAAACTCTATTTACAGAAACCTAGTCTCACGATGCTTTGCGTCTGTGTAGACGCAACGCATTTACTAGTCAAAAAGTAAAAGATGTTAATGTGTCTCCGCGTATGTGACTGAATAAGTTCTCTGTTAACGATGCTGGTTTCCAATGCGCGGAGAATCATTGACGTAAGTTAATCCAGGATGTGGACTCCTATAAAGCATTGCATATATGCCCGTCAATGGTCCGTCAATGAAGAACCTGACTTGGCAATTTTCCGAGTCCTTCCGGTTAGTCGAAGAACTTCTCCTTTTCATGAAGAAAGATCCGCCTAATAGCCAGTATAATAATTGATGCTGTTCAGGCCACTGTTAATAAAGCCGCTTTAGCATCCGCGGAATCCACAGCGTTATTAGTGCTGTAATCTCCGCAAGAAATGAAAAATATTCCTCCGCTCTAATGCATTTGCTTCACCATTGACTTTGATAATTTTAATTTCTTTATTTTTGTTCGGCCTTTTTGAGCTATTGAAGTGGCCTTTTGGTTAGCCACACGGAAATCTTTCCAGTTAACTTTGTCACCAAAATGTGCAATCTGACCCAAAACTGATTACTTATTGTGCTTTGTATTTGTATTTATACTAACACTACGGGTTTTCAATATGTGTGACAATAAACTTCACTGAGCTAACTGAGCCCAACAACAACAGGGTCTTATCTGGGAGTATCAACCCTTCTCTGTGTGGGGATGAGGTTATTGGTTACACGTGAATTAAACAGAACTAGGCGTTCCATCAAAAATTAACAAACCTGTTACAACAGTGAAGGTTTTGGGGAAATGTGCTATATACCAGCCCATGTACGAAAACATCTTGTAGTATGTATTTAATTATCTTCAGGGACGATGCTAATTTATACGGCTAGTTTCTGGTGACCAGCAAACATTTAGGTTTTCAAATATCATTTTACCACATGCCAGTCAACAAGTTAACCAACGTTTTATGCTATGTAAGCTGCTAAACGCTTTGCACGCTTCTTCAGAGCTCATAAACGACAAGAAACACATTTCTCCAGTCACTAACATGGCTGTTATATCCGTCTTCATTACGGTTTTCGACATTACAACTTTACCATCATCGACGCCAGCGCCATGCCAAATTTCATCATTGGCATTACCAATCAGGAATATCATAACTGTGAGTGTGTGATGTCGACAAACAGTTGCAAACATATCTGCACAATCCGGATATATCCCTGAGAGAAAATGCACATATTTAACGATAATAAACGTCCATGGAGATGCCCTCAAATAGAAAATTAAAAGTTGAAAGCTGGGTTTGAAATTTGTAAGGCTGCATAGCTGCACAAGTTATTCACATGAGTCTCATATTAGAACTCAAACATCAGCAGATTTGATAAGTCTAACAAGTACGCGCAACGAATATCGGTTTCGTCAACTTTCATCGGGATTTCTTCCTATTACGGCAACGAGTCCGTATTGGAAATATCTTACATATCTCTAATGCGAGATTCACAATGAGTATGCGAAGTTTGTCTTGTTGATGTGTATTCGGGTTTTAAAAGATGTTTCCGCGAACATGTGTATGTTTCGTTTCGGTTGCTTGGGTTTAACAAAACGCCCGCTACACTGTATTGAAAGTCATGGTTGTCAAGTAATTGTTGCGGGGTGGATACATATATTTATCTTTGACATGGAGACATTTTCCGTTTATCTTTGATGTATTGCTATTTATTAACGTGCGATATCAGTATTGAATTCCTCAAACGTTTGATTATAACCTCTGTTATAGCCTATATTTTCTAGACTGAGCTGTATTGTCACTCGCAGGATGAATCGTGGGCAAGATCGCATATACGGAAAACCTGTTGTTATCGTTTTTTACATTCATGACTGGTCGTCGTGGAGTACTAGTAACGGAATCGACCTGCGAAAATTGTTGCTCTGAGAAACTCTAAATTGAACTTTCATGTATCGAGATTAAGTCCATCATGAATCTGCAAGGGTATGTAATTCAAACTTCCTTAGGGCAGATGCAAACCATTATCGATTTGTGAAAACCACGTTTGTGAGATTGTTGACATACAAACAGTCTTTAGTTACATGACTAAGTATGGTATATCGTCAATGGTCACTCGCATCGGCGACAGAGTGAAGATCAGTGATGTGTAGTTTTGTTTAAGTAGGACATCATGCAATGACGTTTCTTACGTTTTGCTATATTTAGCAAACAGGTGAAATGAACTCATACAAACAGCATTGACAAAATCTATCTATCTATCTATCTATCTATCTATCTATCTATCTATCTATCTATCTCTCTCTCTCTCTCTCTCTCTCTCTCTCTCTCTCTCTCTCTATATATATATATATATATATATATATATATATATATATATATATATATATATATATATATATATATATATATATACATATATATATATATATATATATATATATATATATATATATATATATATATATATATATATATATATATATATATATATATATATATATATATAATTACAACAATTTGTTCGTCTGTAATGATCCTTTGTAATAATCACTCCAAAATAATAACGAAAATCATAAACGCGCGCATATGTACATTCAAAGTTACGACTGATATAACAGTTGTTATATCTCAAAGTTATAAAACCCGTTCTCTCGTCGACAATAATATGAGGAGTGTTTATACATCCGTGGTGCATAAGTTAGGTTGCTGCAGACCCAAAGGGAAACATTTTCGATTCTTCCATGAGAATTACGGCACCTGTGTTTGAAGATTATTTAGCTTACTATGTTCTGTACAACAGCCCTAAACCTATGCCACTTCATGCAGACCATTGATCGACATTAGCAACAAGGATTTTTTCTCTCACTAGGTTCTCTGCGAGACCCGTTTTCTTGGTCACTAACGGAATACGCTCGTGCTATTGGAAATTATGAAAGTAAACGCATTAACCTAGATATGTAACGGTAATTATTTCAAACGTTTATTTCACACAACTCATCCAAAGAAGTACAGTGGGATTAAAAAAATCCTCTCATACGCCGAACCAGGTACATTACGTTCCCAGCTTTTACCCCGTGCGTGTGATGTATGATTTTTAGCTTAGCTTGAATAATTTGAATGTTCTCGATAACAACAACAACCTGACTGGTATACTATCAATTATCATACCACAGGGTTCTTAATATGCATATTTTAGTAATAAAGAGTATTTCTTCGTGTCGTTAAGCTATAATCCAATTATACACAGTTGGAATCTTTGAATAGTATATATGAATTTCGGTTACTTTGAGCTTTTCCTATTCTATCTGTCAACTAAGGGGGCCCGCATAAATTTTTCCCTGGTGGTTGGGAATAAATTAGTGTTAGTTACTAAATTGTACAGGTGTAGATCACAATCTCAACATGTTTAGAGGTGAAATCGGAGATTTTTACCCTACCCCTTAACACCAATGCTGTCAACGTTTACTAATTTGTCCAACATTCCTTAAGGCATGCACTTGATACTGTATCATTGGATGTCATACCAATATGGGCATAGTACCAATCTCAACATCTCTTTCCATTGAAATACTTCCTAGTAATGACTGATGAAAAGTGTCCAGATATCATCGGTGTGCATATACCAATCTGATCTAACTGTTCAGCATTCGATTAAGGATTTGGCTTTCCAGATTACATATTGGGTAATATTCGTTTAAACTATGCAAGCTGACATTATTTTCTATTTGTACCATTCCACCTCTGCCTATCAAGCATTTGCCATGCACTATATTTTAAAATGAGGGTTGCCAGAAGAAGAGAACCGATAGAACGTTTGTTCTAAATTAAAATACTATCAACATTCTTGCAGACTAACAAATTATGTTTATTGGTATTGATTAGAGTACTTATGAAACATACATATGGTGAAGTTCTATCTATCTATCTATCTATCTATC